>CM065486.1:2162500-2510000 GCA_032873175.1 Leptopilina drosophilae | reverse complement strand
ATAAAAATAACGTACATTAAAAAAATTATAGAATCAAGGAAAAAAAAAATTTGAAAATAATTGAAATTTAAAAAAAAAATTATTACGAATAAAAAGAATTTTGAAAAACAATTTTATTATTTATAAAAAATAATTGAATATCTCAAAAAAAAATTTTTTTATGAAAATAATAATTAAATACGAGAAAAAAAATGTATTCTTTACGAAAATAATTGAATTATTGCAAAGAAATTTAATTACAAAAAAAAAATTTGCAAAAAAAATAAAATTTCCTTGGGATATTTATTAAAATTTCCTAAAATAATTGAATTTTTGCAAAAGAATTGAATTATTTTCGAAAATAATTGAAATTAAAAAAAAATATTAAAAGTAATTGAATTTTGAAAAAGAATTTTATTATTTATAACAAATAATTGAATATCTCAAAAAAAATTTTTTTTATGAAAATAATAATTGAATACCAGAAAAAAAATTTATTCTTTACGAAAATAATTGAATTATTGCAAAGAAATTTAATTACAAAAAAAAAATTTGCAAAAAAAATAAAATTTCCTTGGGATATTCATTAAAATTTCCTAAAATAATTGAATTTTTGCAAAAGAATTGAATTATTTTCGAAAATAATTGAAATTAAAAAAAATATATTAAAAGTAATTGAATTTTGCAAAAGAATTGAATTATTTTCAAAAATAATTGAAATTTAGAAAAAAATTATTAAATTAATTAAATTTTGGCAAAGAATTTTATTATTTATAAAAAATAATTGAACATTTGAAAATAATTTTTTTCATGAAAATAATAATTGAAGCTGTAAAAAAATTGTATTCTTTACAAAAATAATAATTGAATCATTGCAAAGAAATTTATTTTTGAAAAAATTTGCAACAAAATTAAGTTTTTCTCTGAAACTTTAATAAAATTACCTAAAATAATTGAATTTTTGCAAAAGAATTGAATTATTTTCGAAAATAATTGAAATTTAGAAAAAAATTATTAAATTAATTGAATTTTGGAAAAGAATTTTATCATTTATAAAAAATAATTGAACATTTAAATATAATTTTTTTTATGACAATAATAATTGAAGCTGTAAAAAAAATTTTATTGTTTACAAAAATAATTAAATCATTACAAAGAAATTTATTTTTTTTTAAATTTGCAACAAAATTAAGTTTTCCTCTGAAACTTTATTAAAATTACCTAAAATAATTGAATTTTTGCAAAAGAATTGAATGATTTTTGAAAATAAATGAAATTTTAAAAAATAATTGAATGTTGGAAAAGAATTTTATTATTTATTATAAAATAATTGAGTATATAAAAATAATTTTTTTATAAAAATAATTAAATCCCTAAAAAAAATCCCATTCTTTACGAAAATAATTGAATTATTGCGAAGAAATTTATTTTTTTAACATTTGCAAAAAATTTAATTTTCCATCGGAAATTTATTAAAATTACCTAAAATAATTGATTTTTTGGAAACGAATTGAACTATTTTTTAAAACTGTTGAAAATTTAAAAAATAATTGAATTCTGGAAAAGAATTTTATTAATTATAGAAAATAATTAAATTTTCAAAAATAATTAATAAAATAATTAATTCTTTACGAAAACAAAAAAAAAATTATAGTTTTCAAAAAATTTGTAAAAAAAATTAATTTTTCCTCAGAAATTCATTAAAGTTTCCTAAAATAATTGAATTTTTGGCAAAAAAATTGAATTATTTTCGAAAATAATTGAAATTTAAAAAACAATTGAATTATTTGTTAAAATAATTAAAATTTAAAAAACAATTTAATTATTTTTCAAAATAATTGAAATTTAAAAAACAATTTAATTATTTTTCAAAGTAATTGAAATTTAAAAAACAATTGAATTATTTTTCAAAATAATTGAAATTTAAAAAACAATTTTATAATTTATGAAAATAAATTGAATCCCAAATAAAATTTATTATTTACTAAAATAATCGAAATCTTAGGAAGAAATTTCTAAAATAAAATGTGTAAATATTCCAATTCCTGTGAAATTTTATATTATTACTGATAATGAATAAATGTTTTAGTAGAAGTTTAACAAAAAAAATTTTTTTTTTAATTGAATTATATTTAAACAAAAGTTTTTTTAATTAGTAGATATTAAAAATGATTAAATTGAGAAAAATATTTGAAAATTGAAATTTTACGAAAAATATTCATTTAAATTTTCCAAAACAATAATTTCATATTTAATTTGTCTTTTTCTTTTAAATCACGAAATTATGACATTTTGGACTAACTTTTGATTTGACTGTACGTCTTATTCCTTCTTAACATATTAGGTACAAATTTTTTTTGTTAAAAAATTTTGTTTTTGTTTTTGTTTATTAGTTATTATTATCGATTATTTATTTAATATACGAATATGTAAATAATTATAATAATTATTTAATAATAATAATATAATATATAATAATATTTATATAATAATTTATAGCCTCCTTAACATATTAGGTAGTTATTTTTTTTGTTACCAAATTTTGTTTTTGTTACTATTTATTAGTTATTATTATCGATTATTTATTTAATATACGAATATGTAAATAATTATAATAATTATTTAATAATAATAATAATATAATATATAATAATATTTATATAATAATTTATATCCTCCTTAACATATTAGGTAGTTATTTTTTTTGTTACCAAATTTTGTTTTTGTTATTATTTATTAGTTATTATTATCGATTATTTATTTAATATACGAATATGTAAATAATTATAATAATTATTTATTAATAATATAATATAATATATAATAATATTTATATAATAATTTATATAATAATTATTTACATATTTGTATATTAAATAAATAATCGATAATAATAACTAATAAATAATAACGAAAAAAAATTTTTTACCTAATAAAAATTATATCTATTTTAAGTATTTCTTATAATTTAGAAATAAAATTAAAATTGAATATTAAAAACAAAAAAAAATTGAAAAACTATCTTTAGAGTATAATTTAAACGAAATAGCGCATGGGACACGTACTTCACGGTGCGGAGCGTAGAAGGCAACTTGGAGATGCAGATGATTTGAGATTATAGACATTAGAGCCCAGAGCTCCGACCCGATCAATTTTCCTCAATTTTTTCATTTATGTTTGTTTTTTCTATTTTTTTTCCATTAATTTTAATTTACTTTTTTAATCTATTCAATGTTTTTCAAATTTTATAACCTTATTTTTCTATTTTCGTTTTTCTATTTTTATTTTTTTTTTTTGTTTCACTTTTTTTGTTTCTTTTTAATTTTATTTTCTATATTTTTGGCGCTAAGAGACAACAAAATTATAGGTTATGTTTTTGTATTATTTTCTTTTTTGTTTTTTTAAATTTATGTTTATTCATTTCATAATTTTCATTTTCTTTTGTTTTTTTTAAATTTATTTTCTACATTTTTTGACACGCTAGCAGAAAGAAAAAAATTTTTAGGTTATGTTTATTCATTTCATAATTTTCATTTTCTTTTGTTTTTTTTAAATTTATTTTCTACATTTTTTGACACGCTAGCAGAAAGAAAAAAAATTTTTTAGGTTATGTTTATTCATTTCATATTTTTCATTTTCCTTTTGTTTTTTTTTTTTAAATTTATTTTCTACATTTTTGGACGCGCTAAGGAAAAAATATTTTTAGGTTATGATTTTTTATTTTCTTTTTTTTTTAATTTTACGCGCTAAGAAACAAAAATTAATTTTAGGTTATGTCAGTTTATTTCGTCGTTTTTTTCTGCGACAAAAAACAAATTAACAAATGGCGATTTTTTTACCCCCCTTTCAACTTTTCTTGAAATGGTGAATTGTTCAATTTTCCAAGTCAAAGAGAAAGAGAGAGAGAAAGATATATAATCCTTTTGGAATTCTAAGAAAACATCAGCCTTGGCAAAGGCTAATATAAAAAGTTCTTTTGCGATTTCTTATACGAATTCTTGTTTCTCTCGACGAGCATTGAAGATATACCACTCTGAGAGGGATCTTCATGTCGCGGTGATTCGTTCAATTTTTTTCTGTTTTTAATATTTTTTTTCTTTTCCATTTCTTTTCTTGTTTTTTTGTTTCTGCCTTTTTTCAACTGTCACATTCTTTTTTGATATTTCACAAGTTTTGTGACATTGCAAAATTTTACGATATTAAAATTTCTTTAAAATATATTAAAATACCTGCTTAAAAAAATTTTTTAAATACCTACTAAAAGTATAAAAAAAAAAAAAAACATTAAAAAAAAAAAAACATTTTAAAATACCTACTAAAAGCCTTTAAAATTCCTTACTCAAAAACATTTTAAAATACCTACTAAAAGCATTTTAATATACCTACTTAAAAATATTTTAAAAAACATACTTCGAAATATTTTAAAATACCTTCTTAAAAATATAATAAACTACCTGCTTAGAAATATTTTTAAATACCTACTTAAAAATGAATTTGAATATTTAAAAATACCTACTTAGAAATAATCTAAAATATTTTACAATAATAACTATTTATCAGTATTTTAAAATATTTTCAGATACTTTGTTAAAAATTTAATAAAATACCTACTTTGAAGTATTTACAAATGTTTTGAAATACCTACCTACTTATAACATTTTTTAAAAATCTACTAAAAGTATTTTTAAAAACCTACTAAAAGTCTTTTAAAAACGTACTCAAAAAATATTTTAAAATACTTACTAAAAAACATTTCAAAATACCTACAAACAGAATTTAAAAAAAATTAAAATACCTTCTTAAAAATACACTAAACAACTGGCTTTAAAATAATTAAAAATACCAACTTAAAAAATTTTTAAATACCTATTAAAGGTCTCTCAAAATGCCTATATATAAAAATGTTTTTAAATACTTTCTAAAAAGTATTTAAAAATACCTACTAAACGCATTTTGAAATATATTAAAATACCTACTTAAAATATTTTAAAATACCGAAAACATTTTTAAATACCTTCTAAAAAATATAATGAACTGCCTGCTTATAAATATTTTAAAATCTCTGGTAGAAGATGTTTTAAAATACCTATTTACAAACATTGTAAAACATTTTAAAATACCTATTTGAAAAAAATTAAAAATATTTTCAAATACCTATTTATAAGTATTTAAAAATATTTTCAAATACTTTGTTTAAAAATATAATAAAATACCTACTTAGAAGTATTTTAAAATGTTTTTAAATACCTACTTATAACACTATCAAGAACCTACTAAAAGTTTTTTTTAAAAACGTTCTTAAAAATATTTAAAAATATTTACGAAAAAATATATTTCTAAAATACCTACTAACAGCATTTCAAAAATATTTTAAGTAGGTATTTTAATATATTTTTTTTAAAATGCTTTTAGTAGGTATTTTAAAATGTTTTCAAGTAGGTATTTTTTTAAATACTCTTAAGCAGGTAGTTTAATATTTTATTAATAAGATATTTTAACATTATTCAAATACTTACTTAAAAACATTTTAAAATACCTTCTTAGAAATATAACAAACTGACTGATTGTAAATATTTTAAAATATTTAAAATTGCCTACAGAAAAATATTTTAAAATACCTTCTTAGAAATATAACAAACTGCCTGATTGTAAATATTTTGAAATAATTAAAATTGCCTACTTAAAAATATTTTAAAATACCTTCTTAGAAATATAACAAACTTCCTGATTACAAATATTTTAAAATATTTAAAACTGCCTACTCAAAAATATTTGAAAATACCTATTTTTAAGTTTTTTTAGAATATCTTCAGATACCTGCTTAAAAATATTTTAAAACAACTAAAACCTACTAAAAACCCTACTAAAAGCCTTTTAAAATACTTACTCAAAAACATTTTCAAATACCTACTTAAAATTATTTTAAAATATCTACTTAAAAATATTTTCAAGTACCTACTTAAAATTATTTTAAAATATCTACTTAAAAATATTTTTAAATACCTACGTAAAATTATTTTAAAATACCTACTTAAAATTATTTTAAAATATCTACAGAAAAATAATTTTAAGTACCTACTTAAAATTATTTTAAAATATCTACTTAAAAATATTTTTCTTAATTACTCTAAAATATCTACTTAAAAATATTTCAAAATAACCGAAAATGTAATTAAATAACAAAATTAATTATACTTGAAAAATAACTTCCTCATTCTCTTTGCGGTAAAAAAAACATTTTTTTCTTTTTAAATCAAACATTGTTGTTGAGTTCTTAAATTTTTTGCTTTTCCGGAAACAAATTAACAAAATTAAGGGCTTATAACCAATTTTAAAGGGCGTTGAAGGTTTGAAGGGGGGTGGGGCGGGGCAGGAGGGTAGAAAAACAATTCACTTATTCTTATTATATATATATAGTAATTGAGAAATTTCGAGACTCTGGTTAGATTATTGCCTCGCAAAGTAAGTGGTTAAGTAGAAGCGAACCCATAAAAACCGCAAATGACATAAGTACTGGTTCTCTTTTCCCTCTCTAGCCAACTATCTCTCTCTCTCTCTCTCTTTCTTTCTCTTTTTTTTCTTTTACTCAAAAACTATTTCCTAAAATATAATTTAGTTAAATTAAAAAGTAATAAAATATTTTTAGTTTTAAAAAATATTTTTTTAAAATTATTTTTCCAAAAAAGTACCAAAAATAAAATGAAAATAAAATTTCACCTAAAATCTATTATTATTCATCTAGTACTAATATATTATTACTATTATTATCATTATTATTATTATTATATTATTATTATTATTATTATTATTATTATTATTATTATTATTAAATAAGAATTATGTTACATGATTTTTATTGTCAAATGGGAATTATGTTATATGAGTTTTATATATCATAAAATTTGTGTTAAATGAATTTTATAACATAAAATTTGTGTTATATGAATTTTACAACAAATGATATTTACATTAAATGGTTTTTTGTCAAGCAATGAAATTTACGACAAATAATGTTCACACTTTATGTGAATTTTAAATTAAGTGGTTTTATATCAGTATAACTATTTTATCAAAAAAGTTTTCGGGAATAATCGCATCTTCCAAAATTGGCCATTATGTATAAAAGTAAATTTCAAAAAATTTTATCAAGTTTTTAAAAAAATTTTAATTTTTAAAAAAATTTTAATTTTTAAAAAAATTTTAATTTTTAAAAAATTTTTAATTTTTTAAAAAATTTTTTAAAATTTAAAAATTTTTTTCATAAATATAATTTGAAAAAATTTTTTTTAAAGAATATATATATATGAGTATATTTGCACAGGGTTGAAATTATACCCTAGGGACTTGTTGCCAAGTACCGTTACGGTGTTAAAACATGCAATAAGTATATGGAATGAGAAATGAAGAATAAGAAGAAGGAGAAGAAGTTTAAATTGTTTAACGGTAAACACCATAGTTTTGACAGGGTATTTTTCACCATGATTAGCATAATTTGAAAATGTAATTTAAGAGTTATCAGAAGTGTAAAAAACAATACTTAAATGTATATTAACCTCATAAAGCAATTGCTTCTGTATTTGCTTCTTACGTCTAGACTCGAAATATTATCTATACAAGTTAGAACAATTTTCAGTAAATTTCATAAGGCATACATTGTATTTTACTTATTTATATTTATTTTAATAATTTTATTATTACTATCATTTTTATTTTTATTATCATTTTCATTATCATTTCTATTATTATTATCATTTTTATTTTTATTATCATTTCTATTATTATTAACAGTTTTATTATTATTACTATTATTGTTATTATTTTTACTATTACTACTTTTACTATTAATATTTGTTATCACTACTATTAATATTTATTCATTTAAACCTAAATTAAAACTTTAACGGTTTTTAAAAGAACCTTAATTTTATTACTAAAACTATTTGCAGTAATTTTTAAATTATTACTATTATTATTATTTTAAAATTATTATTATTTTTATTATTATTATTATTATTATTAATATTATTATTTTTTATATTAATACTATTAATATTATTAAAAAAGTAGTTCAGATAAAAAAAGAAGTTTGCAAAAAATGAAACGTTCAACTTGTCCTTTCGATTTGTTTCACATTGGTGCAAAACTTTCATAGACTTTTTCAAGTCGATAGCTCAGATTCTAAAAAAAAAAGTTTGCAAAATCGCAACGTTAAAATTGACCTTTAGCCAAAAGTAGAAGTAAAAAATATCCTACATTCGAGAAAGAAATTTAAATAACGAATGAAAATTTTTTACCGAACCATTTAGTCGAGACAGTTTGGTTAACATAAACACTTTTCTTCCCCTCGACTGTATTCAATAACAGGAAATTATCATTACAGACACGAAGAGAAGTTTGTTATTAAATAAAATTCCCCCCCCCCTCCCTCTCTCTAGTGGACAATTAAATTTCGAGTTATTTTTAGTACGAGAAAATTGAATAGCGTGCAAAACAAGATGTAAAATGATCATTTTGCGGAGGTTACACTCTAAATGTCATAGAATGCACAAGTATGCGATGAAAAAAGGAGAATGAAGGAAGTTAGCCAAAGAAGAAGAAGAAGAAGAAGAAGAGGAATAATAAAACAACCCTCCCGTAGAAGGCACTATTTATAGGAAACTGGTTGTATATAACTTGTAAATCCACATATATTGGCTATTGAAAAATCAGCATTCAGAGGCTATTTTAATAAAGATTTGCGCCATTCCTTCAGCGATATTGATCCCTATCTATACTTTTCAAATTAAGAACCTTCTCATTCTGTTTATTTAAGCAAAAAGTATTATCAACGTCATTCACTTCTTCCCCCCCCCCACCATAACCGAACAAAGAAGAGAGGTAAAAAAACGAATCACATAACCTCAAAATAATTGACACAAGATACCAGACCGCAAACAGACTCGAATGACTTGTTTACTACTCGATAAGTCTCTTGATCGAATGTTACGAATTTTTTATCTTAAGCTCACAAATAAAAACGATTTATAAATAAAGAAATGTTTTAAAATTTTCAAAATATCAAAATAGCGAAACATCAAAATTTATCAAAAACCGATAGAAAATTGTAATAAAAAAAAAGGAAATGTATTGAAGAGACGAGATTTTTATAAAACAGTGGAGTAAAAATGATTATTGCAAATTGAGCCCAACGCATAATCGTCAATTTGATCATCGAGGAAGTGATGTTTTCGATTAACTGCAGTTTATAAATCAATGGCAATGGCGCCTCTCTTGGCTTCCGAAGAAGTTGAAAGAAGATACTACTAAATGCCGACTCTCTTGAGACGTGTAGCATATAACCAAGCAAATGTGGCTGCTGCCGCTGCTTCTGCAACTAGAAACATATACACTCACACACGCATCGATTACGCAAGTCATTGAGCATTCGAGACAGGCGCCGTACGCTAATTGCTACCTCCTTCCTATATATATACCCGCACATATACTCACACATACGGGAGTACGCAAGAAAATTTTAATATACTCTGACGCCAAATATTCTATTTTCAGAAGAGGGAATCGAGCAAAAAAATAATAGTATATATAACGGGGTATGGAATCAACTCTCTTGAAAGGAACTACATTTTTTGTTGTTGTTCCAAGAGTCATCTAAGGTGATTTTGCAAATAAATTACATTTAGAAAAATAAACTAAAGATTCTAAAAAGAAATGCATACCTACAGACTTAACTCTCATTGATTATTTCCGTACTCTGTGTAAATTAACAGATATTTAATAAACAATAACATTCCCTAGGATCTACCTAATCAACATTAATCAATAGTTAACTCCAGGCGAATTCAAAAACAACCTTTTTGGAAAGTTAGAGAATTGAACCAAAACTTAAAATCCGGACCATCTTCTGGTTTTCGGTACGTTCTAGTAGCCAATGTATCCATTGCAAACAGTTCTGGATTACTATTGTTAAAAATAGTGGATTATATACTAATCCCATTACTGATTTCAATTCCGATATGTTCTAGTGGCAAGCATACCTAACCAACAACTACTGAATTATTTTTGTCAAATTTAGTATCATCTTCTTAATGAAATTAATTCCGATATGTTCTAGTGATAAGCATACCTATCCAACAAGTATTGAATTATTCTAATAATTCCTTTTAATGAAATTAACTCCCATATGTTCTAGTGACAAGCATACCTATCCAACAAGTACTAAATTATTTAGGTCAAATTTAATATCATTTATAATTATGATATTAATAATTTTAATTCCGATATGTTCTAGTGGCAAGCATACCTGTCCCAAAGGCACTAGATCTTCTTTGTAATTTTCCAGTCCAATAATTAATTTAGTATAGTCAAATAATAATTTTTGTACACACATTGCACAAATCATTCCCCTTGGGGCCCTCTTCTAAAAAGAAGTATCCCTAAGGAAATAAGAAATCCCTAAGAAAATAATTGTGGGATTCCTTTATAAGGATTAAGAAATAACTAACAACTTATTCGGAACAAAAATTTACAGGTCATAATTAAACGAAGAGGATTGCAATCTAAAGTCCTTTCAACCCTTTAATGCGGTGAATTCCAATATGTTCTAGTCACAAGCATAACTACTAAACAAGTACTAAATTATTTTGGTCATATTTAAAATCATTTACAATTATGATTTTAATAATTTTAATTCCGATATGTTCTAGTGGCAAGCATACCTGATAAACAACTACTGAATTATTTTTGTCAAATTTAGTATAACTCTTCTAATGAAATTAATTCCGATATGATCTAGTGGTGAGCATACCTATCCAACATTTACTGAATTATTTTTGTCAAATATAGTATCATCCTCTTAATGAAATTAATTCCGATATGTTCTAGTGACAAGCATACCTATCTAACAAGTACTGAATTATTTTGGTCAAATTTGACATTATTTATAATTCTAATACTGATAAATTTTAATTCCGATATGTCCTAGTGGCAAGCATACCTATCCAATATGTACTGAATTATTTTTGTCACATATAGTGTCATCTTATAGATGATTAAAAGTCCCATATGTTCTAGTAGCAAGCATACCTAACCAAAAACTACTGAATTATTTTGGTCAAATTTAGTTCCATTCTCTTAATGAAATTAATTCCGATATGATCCAGTGGCAAGCACACCTATCCAACAATTACTAAATTATTTTGGTCAAATTTGACATTATTTATAATTATAATACTGATCACTTTTAATTCCGATATGTTCTAGTGACAAGCATACCTATCTAATAAGTACTGAATTATTTTGGTCAAATTTTATATTATTTATACATATATTGATAATTTTAATTCTAATGTGTTCTAGTAACAAGCATACCTATCAGACAATTACTGAATTACCCTTGTAATATTTAGAAAATTATGCGCGCAACCCATTATTAATTTTAATTCCGATATGTTCTAGTGACAGGCAAACCTGCTTGACAATGACTAAGTTACTATTGTCAAATATAGTATCATCTTATTGATGATTTAAGTCCTATATGTTCTAGTAACAACCATACCTATTTAACAACTATTGGATTATCCTCATCAAGTTTAGGCCAGGTGCAGCAATTTCAACTAAAATTTAATCAATGATTGAAGTCAATTTAACCCATTAGTATTGCTCCGTTAAGGATTTAATAATTCATTACACTCATGTTCCTAAACATATATATTCCGATATGTTCTAATAGCAAGAATACCCATTCCAAATAGTTAAAGTTTATTAAAGTTTACTTGTTCAATTTACTACATTTTATACTGATCCTATTACGAATTATAATTCCGATATGGTCTAGTGGCAAGGATACCTATTCGACAAGAACTGAATTATTTTTGTCAAATTTAGTATGATTTGTAGTCGTCATGTAGGCGATTTTAATTCCGATATGTTATAGTAGCAAGCATACCCGTTTTAATATTCAAAATAGAACATTGTTTATAGTGTAAAAATGTAACTGATTTTTGGTTCGATATGTTCTAGTGTCAAGCATACCTATCCAACAAGTACTGAATTATTTTGGTCCAATTTAGTATCAACCTCTTAATGATATTAATTCCGATATGTTCTAGTGACAAGCATACCTATCCAACTAGTACTGAATTATTTTTGTCAAATATTGTATCATCCACTGAATGATAATAATTCCGATATGTTCTAGTAGCAAGCATACCCTTTCGAAAAAGAATCTGCATTCTTTAAAAAAATTGGTATGTCTAGTAATAAAGTAGCTTAATCATTATTATTCCTCTCTTTAATTTTCTCTAATTTTTTATTATCTAAAGAAGTATTTTTTTGCTCTTAGCAAATGTCTGAATATGAAAGATGTCAATTTAGTATCATTATCAGACATAATTAAATATAAATATCAACACTTCAGTAAAATATGTTCGTTTTAAATATTAAATCCGATATGTACCATAGTGACAAGCACTCCCATCCCGAATGCTCTGGATTATCCTTGTCAAGGTTATAAAGTTTTATTATTTTTCTTAATCATCTAAATGATGATTCTTATTCCGATATGTTCTAGTGGCAAGCATAACTTTTCGACAAGTACTACACTAGCCTTGTCGAAATTAGTATCAAGATATTGTATCAGTTATTGTTAAATTAGTATCAATCAACATCGTAGTGATTATTTTATTCCGATATGTTCTAGTAGCAAGCATACCTGCCTGACAAGTGCTGAACTGTACTTGTTAACTTTAGTATCATTTATAGTTACAGCATTAATATAATTCTTATTCCGATATGTTCTAATAACAAGCATACCTGTTCGAAAAATAGTGGATAGTGGTAATTGACTTCGAAAAATAACTCCATTTTAGTCTGATTCCATTACTGTTTTTTTCATTCCCATATGTTCTGGTGTCAAGCATACCTGTTCTCAATATTATTATTAGGGTTCGATGCCCCTATAATTTAGAATTTCATTCTTAGCCTAGATGAGTCGTGCCAAAAAGCGACTTAAGAGGGGTCATTATTCTTTCTCTTAGGAAGAGATTTGAATAGACATTGGAGGGGTAATAGGTCTTTTTTATACTTAGGGCAACTCATAACTATTTAAAGGGAGTTAATTACTTGATTTTCTGTATAAAACTATTCGCTTCGCTTTGTCAAAAATTAATAGTTCCCTTCTTGCTAAGAATACCTATAAATAGATGTTAGTGACATAAAATAAATCCCTTTTTCTGTTTAGAACAACTCCCAAGGTAATGTAGGAACTTTAAAGTCAAAAAGAAAAATGTCTATTAAACCCAAAGGAGGAAATATTCAGCCTGAATAAAAACGACTTTTGGCAAGCTTTCTTAGTAGTTAACCACAATTTACGAGACAGGTTTACTAGTCACAATAGCCAATGAATACAATTCTAAAAATGGAATACCCAACGCAAACTCACATACACTTTTGATCTTCAGAAATTGTTTCATTCACTAAAGTGACTTTCCACTGAAATGATTTTCATTTATCGACTTTATTCTCTCTCTCTCTCTTTAAAAAAAAAGAAAAAAGTGAGAGACAAAAAGCAGTGAGAATAAAAGAAAAAAATTTAACTATAGAGAAAAAGAAAATTTACTCAGAATTCCTGAATCCATAATTGAATCAATATCTTCGATCGATGTAACGAACCCGACAGTGTTGGGGCGCAAAGTGCAAACTATTTCCAGGAAATGGTTACGTGTTTCCTGATGTTAAGTATATGCTTACATTCGATCTCAGGCGTTCATCTTCTTAGCGTGTCTACATTCATTGCTTCCTGAATTATATACCTTTATCAGAAGAGGTCATTATCAACAATTTTATCCCTGTTGTTAAAGGAAATCTTTTTTTTTTTTGCTTACCAACAACGAAGGGCAAATAACAATTGCTAATACAGCTAAGTGAAAATTACTTATCTTCCCCCTGTTTTTCCCCTCTCCAAACAACTACTATCATTCAACAGAGAGAGAAAGAAATCTTTCTTTTCAAAGCAACTCAACTCGAGGCAAAAATAAAAGAAAAACTTACCCTTGAGCTGAGTTGTTTCAATCGCGAACATATTTAGTGCCAGTAGTTGAAGAAGTCGAGTTCCCGGAAGTGGAAGGGGCGAATGCTGCAGCAGTGCTCTGAATTCCCTCAGCATTTGAATTCCAGCTTCTTGGAAGGTCTCCATTCTGTAAAAAGAAGAAAGAGAAGAGTTAAGCAAGAATTGTAATTATTCCACAAAAGTTAAAATTGATATATGTAAAATATACTTTTGTGCGTTTTTATTTATAGTTATTTTATTTTTCCTTGTTATCTTTATTTATGTATTCATTCGTTTTTTCTACATAATGGAACTTTTTTTGTAAAGAAAAAACTTCTTCCACGAGGAGGATCAAATGGATATAAAACTCGATGATCAAGAGGGAATCCTGTCCTATTCGATCTTACAACAAGGGTGTGACTCTGGAGATAATTTACCCGGAAGCTCGTTTATCTTTCCGTTACAAGCCATAACTGAAGGACGAACATTCCAATCGAAAGTCCTTCAGTCACTTAAAATTTAATAAAATAAAAAGGAAATATAATAAAAAACTGAAAATCTTGTGCAAAAGCAAGATTTAAACAAATCAGCAAAATGAAACTTGAGAGGATCTTTCAGTTTTAAAAGAATCTTGTATTTAAAGTACGTTACGTCAGCATTTGATAGTCTAGATTTGCAAAAAAAAATATTTATGGGGTCCAATTGTAGCTGATTTTTATTCCCATATGCTCTAGTGGCAAGCATACCTATTCTACAAGTACTGAAATATTTTTGTCAAAACAAGTGCCATCCTCTTAAAAATATTAATTCCGATAAATTCTAGTAACAAGCATAACTACTAAACAAGTACTTAATTATTTTGGTCAAATTTAAAATCATTTATAATTATGATTTTGATAATTTTAAATCCGATATGTTCTAGTGGCAAGCATACCTGATCAACAACTACTGAAATATTTTTGTCAAGTTTAGTATCATCCTCTTAATGAAATTAATTCCGATATGTTCTAATGACAAGCATACCTATCCAACAAGTATTGAATTATTCTAATAATTCCTTTTAATGAAATTAATTCCCATATGTTCTAGTGACAAGCATACCTATCCAACAAGTACTGAATTATTTAGATTAAATTTAATATCATTTATAATTATGCTATTGATAATTTTAATTCCGATATGTTCTAGTGTCAAGCATACCTGTCCGAAAGGTACTGGATCTTCTTTGTAATTTTCCAGTCCAATAATTAATTTAGTATAGTCAAATAATAATTTTTATACACACATTGCACAAATACTTCCCCTTGGGGCCCTCTTCTAAAAAGAAGTATCCCTAAGGAAATAAGAAATCCCTAAGAAAATAATTGTGGGATTCCTTTATAAGGATTAAGAAATAACTAACAACTTATTCGGAACAAAAATTTACAGGTCATAATTAAACGAAGAGGATTGCAATCTAAAGTCCTTTCAACACTTTAATGCGGTGAATTCCGATATGTTCCAGTAACAGGCATACCCATTCGAAAAATTCTCGATTGTGAAAATTTACTACATTCTATTCTTATCAAAATACTGATTTTCATAGAGATACATGTTTTAGTGACAAGCATTTCTGTTCTAAAAGTATTAGATTATCCTTATTAAATTTTACAAACTTTTATACTCCAAAGCATTGCTGATTCTAATTCCGATATGTTCTAGTGGCAAGCATACGCATTCGAAAAAGTCCCAGCTTATGATTACTTCTGAAATTTACTAGATTTTATTGTGATCCCAATACTAATTTTAAATCCGATATGTTCTATTGGCGAGCATACCTATTCGACAACTACTAAACTATCCTTATCAAATTCAGTATCATTTATACTCATCGTGATTTTTATTCCGATATGTTCTAGTAACAAGCATACCTGTTCGAAAAATAGGGTCGTTTGTGAAAATTTACTACATTTTATTCTGATTCTAATTTTATTCCAATTTTTACTGATTTTAATTCCGATATGTTTTAGTGGCAAGCGAAAGGTACTGGAGCATCTTTCGAAATTCCGATGTCCAATAACAATTTAGTACAGTCTATTTTCTGTAGACACGGTTTAGAAATATATTCCTCCTAGGATCATTTTTCAAAAAAAGCATTTCCCTAATGAAATGGGAATTTCTAAAGACTTATTTGAATAAAAAATTAAGATGATTTAATTAGACGAAGAGGATAGCAATCAAATAAATTTTTCGTTACTTTAATGCGACAGAAATGCTTGTGAAAATTGTGTATCTATCGAAAAGAATAAACCTCAAATTGTGTTTTGATGAATAGATGTCTCGTTATCGGAAGATTCATGGATTAGTTATTTGCCAAGATTGAAAGGAACATGAGACAAATGTCCACGATCGGAATCTGCAAGTGGAGATGCAGGTTTCCCACCAGTTAGAAACCTAAGCACGACCTCCATGCCAAACTAACGGTATTCCGACACATCCTAGAACGACTTGCAGGGGACGAAACACCTTCTTGGGGGTCCACCACCACTAGTACGACTATTATCATTACTACTACCACTATCATCACTACTTTCATCATCTTCATTATTACTATTATTATTGTTATCATTATTTTCATTATTATCAGTATTTTTATTGTCCTCTCTACAACACTCGCCTCTTGCCATTCAAGGAAACCGTTTCAACTCGTCCTCTTAATTCGAATATGAAATCTATTACCGCACGAATTACCTAGATTACAACAGAGGAGGACTCTGCTAAGTTACGTAACGAATTACCAAGATTGCAACAATGAACGATTCGGATCAGAGTCAGTACTTCATCAACTTTAACTTTCCTAAACATATAATCTATTTATATTCATACTTTTCTCGTCCTTCGACCCACTTACAGCAGATTAGTCTCATGACTATGAATCTACCCAAGTTGGACAATATTAGAACAATTTGAAATCATAAATGAGGGGGAAAAACGGTACTCGAAATAGTTGTTTAGTTAATACCCGTCTCTCTCGCGCATTATCTATATACTCTCGAGTAACTTGTTTGCTCGTTTACCCAGTACGTCCTCTCTTCGGCAAAGGTAATGTCCTTTACTGTGCGTGTAGGTACACCATGTGAGTAAGATGCAAGATTGCTGCATTAATAAGAACCTGAACACTAGTCGTGCCATAATCTATATGACGGTATTAGCAGGCCATTTCCCGTTATCCTAATTACCGCAACTTGAGCACATCAAGAATTATAGAGCGATTTGGAAAAACTGTTCTCGAGATTAAGGAAATATTAATACAATTATCAGGTTCTTAATATTATTTCAGTGGACTTCGAGAAAACATTCCCCCTATACTTGTATGTAAATTAATCATCAATTCTTCGGGAATTTGTTCTTTTCTTCTTCTTCTTTTGTCATTTGTTTCTGTATGGTACAAAATGAATTTTAAGGTGCATATTTTCAAAAATATGCTTTACATCAAAAGGTGTCTTAAAATACAAAAGGGACGGCTTCAATACGGTTCAAATTAATGACACACATTAGAGGCCGTTATCAGACCCAGAAAATTCCCTAATAATACTAAATGATTATCTAGACTGGGTTTTAATATTTTATGACTAAAAATCGCTACTGAAACTCCACTTTAGTGCTCCCTTTTAGTTTCACCGCAAACTGCAGGTGCATTCTATTTAATAAACGAGGAAACAGAAGAGACTTCGTTTCCAAGAACATCTTATATTGTAGATTCTCGAAACATTTAGTTTGAGGGAATTTTACTTTTCCTCTAAACGATATTTACATTTTTTTCGGTCGTACACTTTTGTTGCGCTTTATTTGTAGTTGGTCAATTCAGTTTTGCTTTCTTTATACTTTGTGAATTGTATTCTCTTCTCGGGTTGAAAATGAATTCAACATTTCTTGGTTTGAGAAATCCAATATCTTTTCAAGATAAATTTAATATCTGGGTTTGAAAAATTAAGGCGGTAGTTGATAATAATTTTTTCTCTTCTTGGGATTTTTTGATTCACAAGTGTGATTCTTGTATTTGGTATTATAACACGAAGGGGTATAATAAGGACCATTTCTTTTATGTTCAGCCTATCACGTTCCCACAATCTTAAGTACTTGTTGCGTGCAATCTTCCTTCCTTTCGCGTTTCTTCCTTTCCCGTACTTCGTTTACTTGGTTGAACTCTTCGAGTATTATTAACGCCCAGATTGACAGGTACACGATATCCTAATTCGATGATCGTCTATGAACCGTTGATCTCGAGTCGATGTTTATTTCCTATGCTTAGTGTTGTTTTTTTCTTTTTTCAAATCTGTCTAATCCATTTGTCAAAGGGTAGGGTTTTTTTAGGATGATACCTTTTTCTAACTATACTGCAAAATAAATGGTTCGAGAAAGTATCAATTCTTGTACGATCTTATTTAAATTTTAGTTCCGATATGATCTAGTGGCAAGCATACCTATCCAAGAAGTAGCGAATTATTTTTGTCAAATTTAGTATCATCCTCTTAATGATATTAATTCCGATGTATTCTAGTTGCAAGGATACCTATCCAAGAAGTAGTGAATTATTTTTGTCAAATTTTGTATCATCCTCTTAATGAAATTAATTCCGATATGTTCTAGTGACAAGCATACCTATCCAACAACTACTGAATTATTTTGGTTAAATTTAGTATCATCCTCTTGATGAAATGAATTCCGATATGTTCTAGTGACAAGCATACCTATCTATGAAGATAGAACTAATAAGTTCTGAATTATTTTGGTCAATTTATCATTTACAATTATGATATTGTTGATTTTAAATCCGATATGTTCTAGTGACAAGCATACCTATCCGACAAGTACTGAACTGATTTGTTTCCCCGAATGTGACGGTCGTCCCGAAAAGAATCCCCTAATCAGATGTTTCATAATACAACTTCACCTCCACCTACAATCTCTGAAAACTCAATTTGAACGGATCCCGCTTCTCGATAGTGTTAGATGGTGAATTGACTAGAACAACATTCGAGGCCAGAATTACATGCATATGCACTAAACATTGTGTCATGATCAACAGAATGTATCTCGGGAAGATATTAGCCACAACTCACGAGAGTAGCAAATGAAGAAAGAGACCAACTGCAGAATGAAAAGAAAGGAGAGAAACGAAGAGAAGGTACAAGAGAAAGAGAGAGGGATAAACAGAGAAAGAGGCCGAAAGAAGAGAGAAATTAAACAGAAAGAAAAACAGAGACAGTGAAGGAGTAGAACACTTTAGGGCATAACGGTATTAGTACGACTCATGTGCCCTGAAAAAAAAATGTTGTGAATTGAACAAGGAAAGAGGAGAGAGCTTTCTTTACGGAGGTGTGACACGCCACTACCAGCAGCTAGGACTCTATATCGACGATGTCTGTGACTAACAAGTTTGCACTTTAGCGCATAACGGGGTATTGACTGCGTTCCATAGATCAGCTCCTCTGACCTGTGACTGCGTAGGTTGCTCCTGTTAGTCCTTTAATCGAAATCGTGTCTCAAACCAAAAAAAACACCCCCATAAACCTAATGATGATAATGATGGAAGACAATCAAGACTCTAAAAACCGTCACAGTAACAATCACATCCTAACTAAACCTCTCGTTTTTATATTCATCTCAAATCGAAAAAAATAGACATAAAAGAACATCCAATTATAAAGAGACGTCCGTTAGAAGGCCTCAAAAGAAGAAGACACGAAACCAGACTTGAAATCACAACATCAAGAATTAGGACCAAGATAATTACACGAAGAACCAAACCAAAAAAGAAAGATAATCAATATTAATTTTTATATCAAACGACCTTGTCCCTTGAAAACTCGTTCGATGCCTCTTTTGTTTTGTTTCTTTTCAAAAGTGCAAAAATGTAATAGGGCTCGACACCAAGTCGCGACGATCATCGCGATAACGTGGCGACTCACTTCTTTTTCTCCTCTCTCACTTCTATGTATACATATATAATTTTAAATTACCCACAATAGACTCGAATCATATTAAAACTATCGATTGTATACACACAGAGAATAAAAAAAATCCTCCTATTTTATAAATATTTATCAAAAACCTGTTATCGTCAACAGGAACAAGATTATTGCGTATACATAATCTCAAGAATTCAAGATTATTTATAGAAGGATTATTTTTAGCCGATAAGACGAGGAAAAAAACGAAAGGAAACAAAATACCGGTTTACTGAGTACTTTAATTACTTGAAGAAAAATTAAGTTGCTCAAATTGTCACGCGCCCTGAACATGATTTCTAGGTTAAGTTTATTAACTTTTCTCGAAGTTTCTTTCAAAGAAAAACAAGTTAGCTAAAAGAACTTTTAAAAAAAGGTAAATATTTCAATATTCAAGATATTTGAATCAAAATATTGAGATTAGATTTTTTGATGACGCGTCCTTGCCAGCAATGCGAAGTACATAACATAGTCTGTAATGAGCTTTTAGATGCCAAACTAAGATAAGTAAAATGGCTCCTCCATATCGGTGAGTATACAATTTCAAATGGTTATTAAACAATCGTTTTTAGATAAGAAATCAGTTTTATTTAATGAGCAAAAAGTTTTTATAATGCTGCTGAGAATTCCCAATGCAAAATAGGACAAACACAACTATTAAAATCATAAACAAAATAATAGATTTTCTAAAATGTAAATCGAACACACATGAGACTTTTCTTTTTTAATCCTAAAACGAGTTAGTAAATCAATGTCGTCAGAACTTGAATCGTACGCCTCTTGTACAAACCAAGATATCATCAAATTTATTTCCTTATTTACAGTTAGCAAAGTGCAGACCACGCATGCGCTTGCGCGTGTTATAACAATCTTTATTTCTCGCGCAATAAATATTATTCCCGATCGTCAATCTAGAAAGCCATGGTGTGTGTGTGCACTTAGTAATCTGGATTTTGTATAAACGATAATTCTTCACATTCATAAATCCAAACAACGGAGAATATTCTCATCTAATTCCGTTTGGTAATTAGGGGTCTTTTCTATTAATTTTATCTATTATGTTTTGTTGGATTTTTTAGGTGATCTAGAAATAGTACTAGGGGATTTTATTAGAATTTACATTCATCAAGGTGATGATTTTTTATCCGATATGGTCTAGTGGCAAGCATACCTATCCAACAACTACTGAATTATTTTTGTCAAATTTAGTATCATCATCTTAATGAAATTTATTCCGATATGGTCTAGTGGCAAGCATACCTATCCAACAACTACTGAATTATTTTTGTCAAATTTAGTATCATCATCTTAATGAAATTTATTCCGATATGATCTAGTGGCAAGCATACCTATCTAATAAGTACTGAATTATTTTGGTCAATTTTAATATCATTTACAATTATGATATTGCTGATATTAATTCCGATTTGTTCTAGTGACAAGCATACCTATCCAACAACTACTGAATTATTTTTGTCAAATTTAGTATCAACCTCTTAATGATATTAATTCCGATATGATCTAGTGACAAGCATACCTATCCAACTAGTACTAAATTATTTTGGTTAAATTTAGTATCATCCTCAGAATGAAATTAATTCCGATATGTTCTAGTGACAAGCACACCCTTTCCAAAAAGCACTAAATTATCCTTGTGAAATTTAGCAATATTTGTAATCATCATGTAGACGATTTTAATTCCCATATGTTCCAGTGTCAAGAATACCCATTTCAATATTTAAAATAGAATATGGTTTGTGGTATCAAAATAATTTTTGACACTGATATGATTTTCTGTTTTTATTCCGATATGTTCTAATAGCAAGCATACCTATTTTAATACTCAAAGTAGAATATTGTTTGTGGTGTCAGAATGCAACTGATTTTTGTTCCGATATGTTCTAATGACAAGCATACCCATTCTAATACTTAATGTAGAATATTGTTTGTAGTGTCAAAGTGTAACTGATTCTTATTCCGATATGTTCTAGTAGCAAGCATACCTTTCTGCGAAGAACCTAAAAACAAACATAACATTAGTAGATATTTTGGTTTACATTTGGAACATTACTGTCAAAAAAATATTCCATTTAATATTAGGTAACATATTCAAGAAAAGAGGAATGTGACCGAATGTGTTCAACCCTTCGCGTCAGTGTTGATCGCGACTAATACAGAAGGGATTGAAGGATACGCAATAGAACTCGCTCCGAGGATAATCGCTCCGTGTTATGGCGCACACCGAAGAGAGCCCTGCCTCTGCTCTGCGGTGTCCGATGGTGTGTCCTTGAAGCGGGCGGGGTCGTCACTCTAGCCCAGCTACGGGTAAACGACCATTGCAAATCCATGTGTGTTACCCAACCCACAAGCCTCAGTGCATCACGTGCATGTACTTTTGAGTCTCTGTGTGGCTGTATGTATCGAAGAGTCAAGAGAAGAAGTGCTGCTCTCCGAACAACACCATGGCATGCCATCCCATCGCGTGGTACATTTTACACACGAAGATCCCTCTCGTCTTCCTTTAGAATCATTTTCTCCTAACAAAATTATACATTTACTTCGCACAACTCTTCCTGGACCAGTTTTCGAATTACCGGGAGGAAAAAAATGTATTACAAAATGCCATGGCAACTTTTTTTTCCCACCTCCCCCTTTAAAATATTTCGGTAATTGTTTCTCTATTCCTGAAAGTTGAAACAAGAGACAAGAAGAAAATTTCGAGAATTTCACTTTTTTTCATTAGAGAAGAATGCTCTTCTTGGGAGGAATTTTCTTCCTGGATAATACTGAATCCAATTCTCCCTGGGGTGTGTAACAACGATCGGGTTAAATCATTTTTCCAAGAATCAACGTTGGTACGTGTCATGGCTATCGCGCGACACGACGAACGGATTTCTTGAGCAACCGGTGGAACTTCCAGGGAGCATGTTACAGGAGAAGCGGCCTTGGGCGTGCGCAACTCACGATAGAAGTCCAACGATACTCGCTCTCTCGTGGTAATGAGTTAAATCCATTACATTGCAAGCGCAAACACCAACACGTAATCGAATAAACAACATGAAACTTAAACTCGATCGAGACTTGGTTCTCTAGTGCACGATTCATGTCCTCAAAACACTAAAGTCAACAAAAATTATCCCACAGTTTTGTACGACAAAACACAACACTACAGAAAAGGGGTTTTTTCTTTAAGAATCTAAACTAATGCATCAACAATGTCATGGATGTTAAAAAGCGAAAAAAGAACTCCTCTGTTGTATTATCCTGTCTCGTCATTCCAACATACACTTGGGAATATAAAAATTAGCCTAATTCAGCAATTATAACGACGCTAGTAAATTATTATCTCTTAGCGAACGGATAGCATCAATCAAAGACCAACAAAGAAAACCAAAAGACTTATGACGGGGAAAAAAGTTTTTGAAGCAGAGAACTTCATCTACCTCAAGGTAGCCTAAAGGCTACTCGAGATACCAGACAATGTTGCAGTTACAAGCAAATTACCAGTATAGGCAGAAAGAATTGTTTTGCTCCTCAGCGGATGCTAAATTTAGAAAAGTAAAGAAAATGAAGTTTTGCAAAAATTGAGGCGTGCAAGAAGTCACCCGGTAGGTAATGGAGAAAAGAAAAAGAAGACCAAACTGAAAGAGAGGGAGAGAATCGTTGTTGGGAAGATGGTTCCGAGACAGACGATGGTGGTGGTGAGACGGTGGTCAGTGGCGCCACGCAATTGTCAATTAACATTTTTACAGTCGTGCAAGAAAACACGAAGCTACGTGTCGGTTACTTGGGACCAAACAGCGCCAGGGATACATTTCATTATGATTATGTGTGTGCAATGGATAAAATGGATTGCTAATAGTACGCGCACCCTGACCAACCCCTGGGCGTTAAAACCATACCCAATGAAAATTTACACATCCCTTTTCTTTATTTTTCAATCCGTGGGAATCGACCGTTTTCATCATCAACTATAGAGGCGCCTCTAACATGCACAAGGCGTTATTAGGCGCTATTTTCATTTGCTCTTATTTTCTTATTCCATTCCCCACTTTAATCACTACAAATCGCCATGAAATCAAACATTTATTTCCCCTTTAATAACCCACCAGGTGCATGAAATCAAACATTCTAATAATAGATCAAATTTTTAAATTCCCTTCCCAAAGAAGTCTGGAATCAAGGGACTGTCGACTATTTTTGTCGATAACGGTCATTAGAGTAGGCGGACGGTAGCAGTCAAATTTGAAAAAAAAAACTGAGTCTAAAGTATATAGAAATGGTATAAGGTAAGATAGAGCTGGGAAAAGAATGACGTTTCTTGGACCAGCGGACGCCAAGTATGGATGCAGTCAAGGAGACTGGCGCGTTTTCTCTCTAAGTAAGAAATTATGTAACGTTGCACGGTCGCTGTGCAAGGGCAAGGTCGGTGGCGCTTGAAAATTTACACACGATGTCTCATCAAGGTCAGCAACACAAGACCCAAAGTCATTTCTCCCTAAGCTACCAAGTTCATGCAATTGAAGCGAATCTTTTGAAGAAGAGGACTAATTTTTTAGATTTGTTCTTTAATACTCATTTACTGATTTTTATTCCGATATGATCTAGTGGCAAGCATACCTATTCGAAAGGTTATGGATTATCCTTTTTGGAGTTTTAATTATTTAATACTCAAGCTATTGCTGATTTTTAATCCGATATGTTCTAGTAGCAAGCATACCTATCCAAGAAGTAGTGAATTATTTTGGTGAAATTTAGTATCATCCAGTTAATGATTTTAATTCCGATATGTTCTAGTAACAAGCATACCTATCCAACAAGTATTGAATTATTCTAATAATTCCTTTTAATGAAATTAATTCCCATATATTCTAGTGACAAGCATACCTATCCAACAAGTACTAAATTATTTAGGTCAAATTTAATATCATTTATAATTATGATATTGATAATTTTAATTCCGATATGTTCTAGTGGCAAGCATACCTGATCAACAACTACTGAAATATTTTTGTCAAGTTTAGCATCATCTTCTTAATGAAATTAATTCCGATATGTTCTAGTGGTAAGCATACCTGTTCGTATAAAGTATTGTGCAATCCTTGTCAAATTTAGTATCATTTAAACTTATCCTAAATTATTTGCATTCCATATTAGATATGTTTTAGTAGCAAACATATCTATCCAACAAGTACTGAATTATTTAGGTCCAATTTAGTATTAACCTCTTAATGATATTAATTCCGATATGATCTAGTGACAAGCATACCTATCCAACTAGTACTAAATTATTTTGGTTAAATTTAGTATCATCCTCTTGATGAAATAAATTCCGATATGTTCTAGTGACAAGCATACCTATCCAACTAGTACTGAATTATTTTTGTCAAATTTAGTATCATCCTCTTAATAAAATTAATTCCGATATGTTCTAGTGACAAGCATACCTATCTAACAAGTACTGAATCATTTTAGTCAAATTTAAGATCATTTATAATTATAATATTGATCAATTTTAATTCCGATATGTTCTAGTGGCAAGCATACCTACCTAACAAATTCTGAATTACCTTTGTCAAAGTAATTACCATTTGTACTCATCATAAACACGATTTTAATTCCCATATGTTTTAGTGCCAAGCATACCTGTTCGCCAGGAACTGAATTATTTTCGTCAAATTTAGTGTCATTCTGCTGCTGTCGATTTTTATTCCGATATGTTCTAGTGGCAAACATACCTCTTCAACAAGTTACAGATTATTCTTCCCATCCCCAGTATCATCTCATTACTGATTTTTATTCCCATATGTTCTAATGACAAGCATTCCCATTTCAATATTAACCTTTCTCCAATGTTATTCATTTTCCCAAAACCCGACCTAATGCCATAATTAATAAAACAGAACCTTCACAAATATAACAGATCCCCACCCAAAAAAACCATCTTACTTGTTTACAGAAATTATTATTAACTCGTCAATTGAATAATGACGTAACTGTTCGGCGAAGATTGACGAAGTAAAATAAAAAAAAGAAACAATTGTGATTATGGTGACACTTCTAGGAAAGTTGAGATTAACAGAAATCCTTCTCTTCTCTTTTCTTCTCGTGAAAAGTTCATTGAACTCATCAAAAAAAAAGAAAGAAGAAAAAAAACGTACGTGCGAAATTTGCTGCAAGCACACTCAAGGGAATTGCCATAGAAAACAGTGATTTGCGGGTGAGAAAAGTAAACTCACCTATGTACGAATGAAGAATTTTATAGTAAACTACAGTTAATACTTCTTTAGCACAACACAAAGTCATTCAAACTTTGCGAATTGAAAATTAGCGATCTTTTCTATTGACACAAGAGATTTGCCATTGAAAAAAAGGGAGAAAAATTAAAAAAAAAAAGATTGTAACAGAAAAAGAAAAGTTTAAAAAAGAGGAAAAAAGGAATTAAAATAGAGTTTAAACTTTAACAAATAGTTTTCGCCTTCGTTTTAAAGGGTATTAGAAGGTGTTTTTGAGTCTTTTAATAAGGAGTCTTTTTTTAAATGGAAATTAACGACAATTTCTTTGAAAATTAGCACCATTAGCGTTGACTGGCAATTATTCCCATTTGTTTACACCTTTTACTTGTAATAATTGTTGCTTGAAATAACTCACGACTTTTCCTCGCTTCCGAAGAACGATTTGTTCAATGTGAAAGAGTGTATATAGATATATATAAATGTATACAAGAATCGAGCAACGGAACAGCTTTGTATTACAGACTGTACGTTCTTCTTCTTCAACCCTCTTTTTGAACCACAAGTTTCTTTGTTCTCCGTCTTTCTGCATTCAGATTCATCGAGTATCCGGATACGGTAATAACCGCTTCTTTTGTCGAGAAAGAGGTAAAAGCTAAATGGGATTCACTTATGTTACAATATTCTTTTGTACCCTGTGCAATATTTTTCATCAAAAGAGAGGGGGAGAGAGAAAAAAATGCTATTTCGCCTTCAATCGCACGCATTTTTTCCCTTTTGTTTCAAAACGCGGACAATAAAAAAAAAGAATTAATTAATTATTTCTCCTGTATTTAAATACTGTTGGGATTTTATTTCGAAAATTGGGCTTCGCAGTCGTTAATTAATTTTTAAAAAAGCATTTTTAACGATTTTCGTAGTAGCAAGTTGGCAAAAAAATATAGATTTTTGAACACAAGTGCAAAGCCTGCAAAATTCGAAAGCGGAAAAATTACTCACCCGATTTTTGTTATCAGCTTTCCGTGAACGTGCAAATACGAGGTAATGAATCGTTTGTTCACCTGCAAAAAAGTACATTCTTAATGGAAACATTTTTAACAAAATTGAAACATTAAATAAAATTGAAACGTAAAATAGAATTGAAACTAAAAATAATATTGCAACGTAAAATAGAATTGAAACGTAAATTAAAATTGAAACGTAATATAAAATTCAAAAACAAAAGGAAAGTTTCAAAGAGTAAAAATCTGGAAACGAATAAAAATAAGAAAAGAAAAAGGAAAACCGAAAAAATTACCTCCACACTTGTCAATTGGGCCAAATCCTCTGAATCGCTATCCGGAATAATTGTTTCATTCGCCGTCGACGCTGAAGTTGTTCGTCTCATTCGTTTGCCACCGGGATGAATCCATGTTTCGCGACGCAAACTTCCGCCAATATTATTTGAACCCTCTTTTTCCTTCATTCGCGCTCTCTCCTTCCATTCACGTTCCTCTTTTCTCTTTCTTTCCGTCGATTCGTACTTTTGAAATTAAAAATTACAAATTTCTTTTATTAGTATTAAAATTTAACTCAAAAACCCTCTTCCCGCCTTGAAAAAAAAAACGAGAAACTGATCAAATTCTCGAGAATGATTTCTACTGACAAATTTCCTTGCAATGATCACTAGAAACATGAAAATAATCTACATTTTGTAATTTTTTCTGCTCGTTCGTTTGTTAATAGACTATTTAAACAATTATTTTATTGTTAATAAGAAAATTGTGAGAATTTTTTTTTAAATTCTAAAACGATTCTAGAGTTAGATTATTGTACAAATGGAACATTGAACAAAGAGTTACAAGGTTGCGACAAATCAGAGAAATTCAAGATTAATTTATTTAATTTATTCATTAAATAGAGTTAAATAGAGTATTAAATAATTATTAATTAAATAGAATATTAATTATTTTTACTAAAGTTTTAATTTAATTATTCAAAATTGAAAAGAAATAATTTCAGAGGAATTGAATAATTATTTTCACGAAATATTAAAATCTTTCCTGTGTGAATTCAATTATTAATAAAAATATTTTGTAAAATTTTTTTCAAGAATTCATTAATATTTAAAGAAACAATAATATTCTTCGAAAGATTTTATATACTTTTAGTAAAATTGTTTTTAAAACAATTCAATTATTGAAATAAAATTTATTCACAAAAATTCAATTAAGGAAATAAAATTTTTTCACAAAAATTCAATTACAAAAAAATAAGAATTCAATTATTTTCAAAATAACTTTCAACGAAATTCAATTATTTTCAAAATAACTTTTAACAAAATTCAATTATTTTCGTAACTAATACAAATTTTTGTAAGATTTCAATTATTTTCAGCAAAATATTCTGAAAGGAATTCAATTACTTTAAAAAAATTTAATAATATTTTTCACAGAAATTAAATTTTAAAAAAATATATAAACTTTTCGTAATAATTCGATATTCAATTATTTAAAAAATTACTTAAAAAATTAAATTATTTTGAAAATTACTTTAAAAAAATTAAATTATTTTCGTAACTAATAAATTTTCTTATTAAGATTTCGATTATTTTCAGTAAAATTTCTATGAAAAAATTCAATTATTTTCGGTAAATGTAGAAAAATTTTTCACAAGAATTAAAAAATATATAAATACTTCTTATAATAATTCAATTATTTAAAAAATTACTAAAAAATTTCAATTATTCTGAAAATTACTTTACAATTTCAATTATTTTCAAAAATCATTAAATTCTTCGTGAATTTTCAATTATTTTGAGTCAGAATTCTCAAAGAAATTCAATTACTACAAAAATTTTAATAAAATTCTTCTAAAGAATTCAATTATTCTTCAATTGAATTCAATTCTTTATCAATTATTTTTAAAAAATATATTAAAGTTCTTTATATAAATTAAATAATTTTAAACATTTTACCAACAATTCTAATAAAAAAATTCATTTATTTTTATAAATAATAAAATTCTTTGCAGGATTTCTATTATTTTTAGTAAAATTAATTTAAAAGGAATTCAATTATTTTCGCAAATAAAAAAATTTTTAACATCAGAAAAAAATGAAAGCAAATTTTTGTGGCAACCCTGAATTAAATTAAAATTAAATTCTAAGTTAAAGCTTTTTCTAAGACTAAAGAAATGAAATATGTTGAAAATATTATAAAATTATTACAAAAATTGATTAATTAAATTGAACCAAAAAATGTGAAATAAAATTTTCTTTTTTCAAATTCGACACTAAAAATTGAAAATTAATTTTAAACTTAATAAAATTTTAATTAAATTTCAATGAAATCGGTAATTAAATTTTAATTAAATTTTGATTAAATTTTAATAAAATCGATAATTAAATTTTAATCCAATTTTAATCACTAATCTTTCAATTACAATTTTTTTTAACAAATAATAAAAAAAAAAAATTTTTTGTTAGCGAATAAAAACACAAAAATTAACTGAAAAAACTAATTTTCATTAACTAGATTTAATAAGTAATTAAGTTAACAAATTTAACTTATATTTAATTTTATTCTAAAATTTAACAAAAATGAAATTAATTACCAACAACAACAAAAAAAAGAAATTCTAAAAAACGAAGAAACGAAAACGAAAAAAAACAATTCGACGAAATGAAGAAAGCTAATTTCAATGATTCAGCTGAACTATGAAAAAAAAGTAAACTTTGTAAGAATCGAAAGAAACTATATTAATTGCAACGTGAACTAAAAATTTGACGTGCAAATAAAAAAAAATTTAAGAAGCTACAACTAAATATAGAAGCATATCATTGAAAAGTCTTCAAAATTGAATTTGTTTTTTTTACTTACATAATGTAGATACTTGGCAGCAAAAAACATTTACAGAAACAATTTTAAATTAATAATTTCATAAAATTAAGTTTTTAATTTGTTTTTTTATTTTTGTTCAAAATATTAACTAAATTTTCTACTTACTTTCTTTCTATTTTCGTCGAATAAAGCAATAAGACTCTCACGGGCCGATTGAAATGGATTTGACGCCATTAACGATCGCATATAATAATAAACTGCGTCCAATTTTCTTCTCTGAAAACGAAAAAGTTTATTCGTTAATTTCTCATTTATTTTTTTGTTTTCTAAGTTTTCTTCTATAATTTTTTCTTTCTAAATTAAATTAAATTAACTGAATTTAAAAAAAAATTACAAAACAATTTAAGTCATGTTATAAATATTAAAATGTAAAAATTGATTCATTTTTAATTTCATGAAAGAATTCAATTTCAATTATTTTTTAACAATATTTTTCGAAAAAATTCATTTTTTAAAAATTTTTACAAATATTTTTCGAAACAATTCAATTTTTTTAATATTTACTAATATTTTTCGAAAAAACTTAATTTTTTTAAATTTTTACTAATATTTTTCAAAAGAATTCCATTTTTTGTAATATTTACTAATATTTTTCGAAAAAACTCAATTATTTTCTAAAATTGTAATAAATCCTTCGAAACATTGCATTTTTCTTTTTAATGTAAAATTCATCTAGCAAGAATTAAAATATTTTTTATAAACAAATAAAATCCTTTTCGGAAATTCAATTAAATTCAATAGAATTTTAATAAACTTCAATAACTTTCAATTAAAATTATCAAAGAAAAAAGATTATTTTAAAGAAATTCAAAAATATTCTTCAAAAGAATTTAAATAGGATTTAGAAAAATTTTTTTATAATATTCTTCACAAGCATTAAATTATTTTCAATGATTTATTCAAAAAAGTTAATAAAAGTATTGAAGAAAATTCAATTCTTTTGGAAAAGAAAAAAAACGTTGAGAAAAATTCAATTTTTTTAATAAATATTAAAATTCTTTGTATAAATTTGAAGTATTTTTAAAAAAAAGTAATAAAATTCTTCGCAAAAATTCCATTCTTCTGAGAAATAATAAAAAAATTTTATCAGAATGAAATTATTTTCAAAAAATTGAATAAAATTCTTCTCAAAAATTCTTTTTTTTCAAGAATGTTAATAGAATTCTAAACAAGAATTTAAATAAGATTTTGACAAGAATTCAACTATTTTCAAAAAAATTGAATAGAATTCTTCTCAAAAAATCAATTATTTAAAAAAATTTAATTCCTGTCAAGAATTTTATTATTTTAAAAAAAATTAAATTAAATTTTCCACAAGAATTAAATTTCTTTCAAAAATTAAAATGAAATTCTTCACAAAAATCCAATGCTTTTTATAAGCAATAAAATACTTTGTATAAATTTTAGGTATTTTAAAAAAAAGTAATAAAATTCTTCGCAAAAATTCAATTTTTCTTAGAAATAATAAAAAAATTTTATCAAAATGAAATTATTTTCATAAAAAATTGAATAGAATTCTCCTTAAAAAATCAATTATTTTTTAAAAAATTTAATTTCTGACAAGAATTCTATTATTTAAAAAAAAAAATTAAATAGATTTTTCCACAAGAATTAAATTTCTTTCAAAAATTAAAATGAAATTCATCACAAAAATTCAATTATTTTTATAAGTAATAAAATTCTTTGTAGAAATTCAAATAATTTTCAAAAATAGAAATGAAATTCTTTAAAAAAATCAATTATTTTTTTTATAAATAATTAAATCCTTTGCAAAAATTCAATGCAAATTGAATTCAAATTCAATTTATTGAAGAAATAATTAAACTGTTGTGAAGAATTTTATAGAAATATTTGAAAATAATGAAATTTTTTCGAGAAATTCAATTAAAGTTGTTTTCAAGAATATCGAATTGTTTCGAAGAATTTATAAAAATTTAAGGAAATAAATGAAAAAAATGGAAATATTTTAAAAAATATTTCAACTCTTCGGAGGAATTTAATTCAAAATTGTTTTAAAAATTGAATTCCCTTAAAGAATTTTACTATTTATAAATATAATTTAATTATTTCGAAGAATGTATTAAAATTTTAGACCAAAAAATTAAATGTTTTAAAAATTTTCAAAGTAACTGTATTCAATTGAAAACATTTATTAAATATTTTTAAAAATAAATGTATTCTTTCGAGAAATTTTACTAAAATTAAATTAAAAATAACTGAATTCCTTTGAAGAATTTTATTATTAACGAAAATAATTGAATTCTTGCGAAGAATTTTATTAAAAATTTTCAAAATTCTAATAAAATCCCCTCAAAGAATTTCTTTGAATTTTTTTTAAAAATAATCCATTTTCTTTAATAATTTTGATTGAAAATTTTGCAAGTAATTGAATTTTATGAAAAATTTCTTTCAAGTTTTTAAAATAATTCCTTCTTATAAATTAATTCTTAATTAATTCTTAATTAATTCTTCTTACAATTTAATTATTTCGAAGGATTTAGTAAAATTTTACACAAAAATTGAATTTTTTACTAAATGTGTCAACAATTTTTTAAAAATTTGAACTCTTAGGAATTCAATTAAAATTGTTTTGCAAATAATTGAATCGTTTAGAAAGATTTGCTAAAATTTCAGAAAATACTTGAATTCTTTCGTGAAAATGCAGTAGAATTTTTGAAAGTATAAACAGTAATGAATAATCTTCTACTTATGTGATGTTTAAAAATGAAATTATTAAAAAAATTTATGTTTGTAAATAAAAATTGTAACTCACAGCGTAATGCGCCAATAAAGCGAGTTGATTGTAAGGCCTTCCATTTTTCGGATTTATTTGTTGAGCTTTCAGGTACCAACTAGAGAAAAAAAAATGTTAAATTTCATAAAACTCGACAAACGAGAATTTCAAGTAAAACTTCAAAAACCAAACCAAAAAGTAACTATTATTTGATAATAATTATTAAATACAAAAATAATTCTAATTATTCAGTAATTTTGGAAATTTTTTGGAAGTGTTTTGAAACTTACTAAATGATTAACTACACATTTATCGAATTAAATAATCATTTCGTAAATTTCAAAAATCTTCCGAATGCCAAGAAGAAGAAGAAAAAAAAAGAACTCACTGTCTCGATTTTCCATAATTAGTCGTTTCATTGGTTTGCTCCTTGTAACGCGCCAAATCGCCGAGAAACAAGAATATCTTTTGAGCGCTAATTAAAACAAGTCCAATAAGTCCCAAGCCCTTTGGCGACATCGACGACGTGAGATAGGGATCGATTTTAAAATTATAAACCCTCTCAAGCATTGCTAATAAATTCTCCAAATAAACAGTGCCCTCGTCGATAATATTGAGCATTATTTGTTTACATCTCTCGCGACCCTCAGCACTTTCCTTCGGCATATTTTTCCTCAACATTTCAATCATATTGTAGAAGAGTATTTTCCAAAAATGTTGTTCAACATTTTCCTTTTGACAAAATTTAATATCAGTTTCCAATAGATTTTGCAGACTTTGCTGCAGGAAATGTCTAATGTACGAGACACGCTCCCAGTGAGTTTGTAAACCACCCGAACTTATGATCCACTGTAATTCCAAATCGGCTCGTTCAATGTCAAGTAGAAGAAAATGATGTTTCGCCGAACGGAAACTGGAAAATGGGTTTCATTTATTTTATCATTTTTAGTCAAAATTAGTATTATTATTATTATTATTATTATTTTATTATTATTATTATTTTATTATTTCAAGTGATTTTAATTTAAGTAATTTTTAAAGAAATACTTATTATGACACATAACTGAAAAACTAAATAGAATTAAATTTTTAAAATATATTAAATTTTTAAACTTTAAAGTATATAAAAGAAATTTTAACAAATTTCGATACTAATTTCAAATTTGGCATCAGATTTTCAAAATTGAAAATAATTAAACTTTCTTGTACGAGGAACATTGAATTTCTCAAAAATTGTTATCTGATACCTAAATTAAAAAAAAACTTCATTACGAAAATTTTAATTATTCTAAAGAATAGAGAAAGTAAAAAAAATTATTAGCTATATATATAGGTATTTAACTTTCCGAACAAAGAATATAAACAATATTTTTTTAGAGAATTTCCACTACTTTTAATTCGCTAATATTGAAAAAAATCAATTTCATTGAACAAAATTTTATGCAATTTATTTTTCCCAATAATTCAATTACTTTTAATAATTATAAAATTTTTCATGTAAATTCCATTTTTACAAAAAAAATTTTTAATTAAATTCTAAGCATGAATTTAATTATTTTCATAATCGTAAAATTCAGTTACTTTCACAAATAAAGTTTTTGACAAGAATTCAATTATTTAAACTAATAAAATTTTCATAACATTTAAAAATTCATTATTTAAAACAATGTTTATAAAATTCTTATGAAGATTTCAATTCCTTTCAAAAGTAATAAAATTTTTAATAGAAATCCAATTCTTTTTAAACATTTTAATAAACTTTTCCGCAATAATTCAATTATTTTCAAAAATTTAATAAAATTATTCGAAAGAAATTAATTGTTTTAAATATATTTTTAATAATTTTTTTTTTTAAATAATGAAAAATTACTCCCGAAAATTCAATTATTTTGAGGTATTTCAATAAAATTCTTTTCGAAATTCAATTATTTTCATAAATAACAATATTCATCACAATAATTCAATTGTTATTAAAAGTAATAAATTTCTTCTTGGAAATTACATTATTTTAAAAAATTCTAATAAATCGTTCGCAAGAAATTCAATTATTTTCATAAATAATAAAAGGTTTTTTTGGAAAATCAAATTATTTTCAAAAAAAATTTAATAAAATTTCCCACCGACATTCAATTATTGACAAATTTTTTAATAGAATTCTTTGTAAAATTTAATTATCTTTAAAAACTTTTCAAATTTCAATGATTTTCAATATCTACTAATTTTATAAAATAACCAAACAGAATTCAATTATTCAAAAAAATTTATAATAAAATTCTAGGAAAAAATTCAATTATTTTCATCAATTTAAATAAAATTTGCGACAAGAATTTAATCATTTACCTAATTAACAAAATTCTTTGAAAGAATTAAATTATTTTTATAAATAATAAAATTCTTCGAAAGTAATTAAATTATTTTTATAAATAATAAAATTCTTCGAAAGTAATTGAATTCTTTTTTCAACAATTATTAATTCAATGTCTCGAAAGAATTCAATTATTTTAATAAATTACAAAATCCTTAGAAAAAATGTAATTCTTCAAACAATTCAATTTTTCTCAAAATTTATAAAATTTTTCAGAAAAATTTAATTATTTTCCAAATTTTTTTAAAAATTCTTCCCAAGAATTCGATTATTTTCAAATTAAAAAAAAAATTTTCGCAAGAATTCAATTATTTTTATAAAAATAGAAAAATATTCCAAAAAAATTTAACTCTTTTCTTAAATTATGAAATTCTTCAAAAAAAAGTCAATTTTTCCGAAAATTGACTTTCCAAATTGTTTTAAAAATTCTTTCCAAACATTCAATTATTTTCCAAATTTAAAAAAAAAATTCTTGTCATAAATTCAATTAGTTTAATAAAAATAGAAAAATATACCAAAAAAATTTAACTATTTTCATAAATTATGAAATTCTTCAGAAAATTTCAATTATTTTCAAAATTTTTTTAAAAATTTCCCGCAAGAATTTAATTATTTTAATAAATAATAAAATATTTCAAGAAAATTCAATTTTTTCATAAATAACAAAATTTGCCTAAAGAAATCAATTATTTTTGTAAATAATAAAATTCTTCTGAAAAATTCAATTATTTTTATAAATAATAACATTTTTCATTGAAAATTCAATTATTTTCAAAATTTTTTTAAAAATTTCCCGCAAAAATTGAATTATTTTAATAAATAATAAAATATTTCAAGAAAATTCAATTTTTTCATAAATAACAAAATTTGCCTAAAGAAATCAATTACTTTTTGTAAATAATAAAATTCTTCTGAAAAATTCAATTATTTTTATAAATAATAACATTTTTCATTGAAAATTCAATTATTTTCAAAATGTTTTTAAAAATTTCCCGCAAAAATTGAATTATTTTAGTAAATAATAAAATATTCCAAGAAAATCCAATTTTTTCATAAATAACAAAATTTGCCTAAAGAAATCAATTATTTTTGTAAATAATAAAATTCTTCTGAAAAATTCAATTATTTTTATAAATATTAACATTTTTCATTGAAAATTCAATTATTTTCAAATATTTTTTTTAAATTCTTCACAAGAATTAAATTATTTAAAATTCTTTCACAAATAATAAAATTCGTAGCATAAATTCAATTTATTTGCAGGATAAGAAAGAAGTAAATATTTTTGATGAAAATTAGGAAAAAGTCAGGAAAATAAAAAATGTGAAATGGAATTTTTATCAATTTTGTGAAGTGAATAAAACGAGTTTTTTTTTGTTTCTTTTTGACATTAAAAAAATGACAATAACTCACAAAAATGAATTTAAAAAAAAAACAAATGAATACAAATAATTTGCTAACGGAAAGGAAACTTGCGTATATTCTTCTATTTTCTATCAAAACGTATAAAAAACAAAAGAATAATTATAACTAACTTCAATCTGCGGACAGAATGAATGAATGAAATACTACGAAGATTATTATAGTTAATTATTATTATTATTATTATATTATTATTATTATTATTATTATTATTATTATTTTATTATTATTATATTTTTATTATTTTTATTATTATTATTATTATATTTTTATTATTTTTATTATTATTTTTATTATTATTATTATCGTTAGAATTTTGTAGCCAAAATTTACATGTTTTATTTACTTACCTTTCAGAATAGGGATCATACCAAGACGGTCGTGAATTACCGAGTTGTTCATTGAAATAAGGAGCCGGCGCGCCTTCTCCCTGTGCTCCTTGAAAATTTGACTGACTCGAAAACATTCCAGGAAGAGATTGAAAAACAGGAACGTCAGCTTGAGCAATTCCCTCCATTTCCCTAAAGAAAAACCGAATAGTTTAATCAATTTTTTACTTTTAAAATAATCCATCAAAATAAAGATTAAAACAAGAAAATAAAAATATTTCCCAGAAAATTCTTCTATTCTTGTTTCTATAAATAAAATAAAACTTTTTTTTCAAACTATCAAGGTTGCCACAAATATTTAATTTTATTTTTCCCTGAATGAAATTTGCAAACAATTTTTCATCAAGGGAAAAAATTATTAGTAATTTTTATAAAAAGAAAAAATTAATTGTATACAGTTTGAAGAAAAGTTTACAGTTTCTTTTTTAAACGAAAATTAATATTTGATGATAAATTAACCGAACGTAAAATTATCGACAGATAATCAACTGAAAATTAATATTATTTTTTTTTATCGTAAAGAAAAAAAAAGAGAGAAAAATTGAAGAAAAAAACTAAATTCTTTTTTATTTTAAAGTAGAACAAAATTTAGTAATAATTTTTTCATATCAATAAAAAATTGTTTTCAGCAATCAAATAATTGTACACCTGCAGTTTTTCTATATTGATCAAGAATTTTTCTCTTCTTGATAAATAATATTTTTTTTTTCTTTCAATTTGAATTCGTACATTGAAAATTTCAATCTGAAACTTGGCATTTTTCTATTTGTCGACAGAACATTTATTCACTGATAAATAATATATTTTTCTGTCAATCAGGACTCTTTGCACCTGTACGTTTTCTATTCGTCAACAGAAAATAAAATTTAGAGATATACAAATGTACAAAAATACGAAACGTTTCGTGCCATTGAGCATAAAGCAAAAAAGAACTATTGAAAGTCGACTAATTCTTCCTGTACATCAATTAGACGAATACGTTTGAAATTAAGACGGTAAGAATAAATAAATTCCTCGGAAAATGTAATTATTCTTATAAAAATTAAATTTTAATTCCCCGAAGAAATCAATTATTTGAATAAATTTTTTTTTAATTCTTTGAAAGAATTAAATTTTTTTTAAAAAAATAACAAAATTTTTTACAAATTTTAATTCTTTTTAAAATATTTTAATAAAATTTCCTTCAATAATTGAATTATTTTCATAAAAATAATAAAATGAATGTCCTCGGAAATTCAATTAGTTCTTGATAATTTCAATTATTTTTAATTCTACAATTCTACTGGAATTATGCTCGAGAAATAATTTAATTTAAATTAATTTTCAATTACAATTCCTCGAAGAAATCAATTATTTAAAAAAAAAATGTTTTTTATTAAATTCTTTGGAAGAATTTAATTAATCATAAAAATATTAGAATTTTTCACAAGATTTCAGTTATTTTCAAATATTTTCAATAAAATTGCTTGAAAGAAATCAGTTATTTTTAATACAATTTTAATTGAATTTTTTTTTTTGAAATAATTCAATTATTATTTTCCATTTTGAATAAAATTCTTCCAAAAGAATTCAATTATGTGGATAAATAAAAAAAAATTATTTCCAAAAATAATAAATTTCTTCTTGAAAATTCAATGATTTTTAAAAATATGTAGTAATAAAATCGTTCGCAAGAGTTCAATAATTCATGAAATTTAATATTTTCTACAAAATTCTTTGCAATTAATTATTTTTTGTATAATTACAGGGTTGCCACAAATATTGAATTTTATTTTTCCCTGACTTTTCCCTGATTTCCAGACAAAATTCTCACTTTTTCCCTGACCATAAAAAATATTCTGATTCACTCTAAAAATTATTAGATACTTAAAAAAATGTTCTATTAAATTTATTTACAAATTTCATTAATTGTAAAATTATTCAAAAACATCAATAACTAAATTTTTAAATAAGTATTTAATTATTACTTTTCCACAGGAATTAAAAATTCTTCAGAACATTCAAATTCAAACCTTTTTGAAACTCAACAATTTATAAGAATATTATTACAAAACATAAAGAATTCTTCATGTTTTGTTATAATTTAAATAACCATGAAATTTTTCAACAAAAATTTAATTATTTACAAAAATCCTAATAAAATCCTTCGCAAAAATTCAATTATTTTTAAAAGTAGTAAATTTTCTCAAAAAAATTCAATTATTTGAAAAAATTGTAATAAATTTCGTTGCAATAATTCCATTATTTTCATAAACAATAAATCGATTATTGGGTGATTTCATTTTCTAATCAATTTTTATTAGAAAATTCTAGAAAAATTTAAATATTTAAATTGAAAAATAAATAATTTATTAAATAATTGAATGTTTGTTAAAATTGAATTCTCATAAAGAATTTTACCAACAAATTTTTAAATAATTGAATTCTTTTGACAAATTTTAATAAAATTTTTAAGAATAATTAAATTTTCGGAGGAATTTGATTAAAATATTGTGTCCAAAATTAATTAAAATCCTGCGATGAGTTTTATTATTCATAAAAATAATTTTAAAAAATTTCCAAAAATGTTATTAAAATTGTTCTAAAGTAATTGAATTTCGGTAAAGAATTTTATTATTTATAAAAATAATTAAATACTTGTAAAGAATTTTGTTAAATTTTTTTTAAATAATTGATTCATGCAACGAATTTTATAAAAATCTTTTTAAAAAATTGATATTTTTCAAAAAAATTTATAAAATTTTAGATATTAAATATTTGAAGTCAAGTAAAAATTTTATTACTTATAAAAACAATTGAATTATTACAAATCAATTTATTAAAAATTTTGTAAATTATTAAATTCCTGTGAATTTTTTCCAAGAATTTTATTAAAGTTTTTAAAAATAATTGAATTTCGAAGAAGAATTGTATTATTTATAACAATAATTGAAATTGTGAAAAAAATTAAAAAATTTTTTTAAAATAATTGAATATTAATAAATTTTATTATTTATAAAGACAATTGAAATTTTGACAAAAATTTTTAAACATAATTGAATTTCTGCGAAAAATTTTATTACTTTTGAAAATAATTTAATTCTTCCCACGAATTTTATTCAAGTTTATAAAAAAAATTGAATTTCGGTGAAGAATTTTACTATTTCTAAAAATAATTGTATTCTTGAAAAGAAATTTGTTAAATTTTTTTCAATAACTGAACTCTTGCGACGAATTTTATAAAATTCTTTTTAAATAATTGATATTTTTCGTAAAATAATTTGAAATTTTTTATATTAAATAATTGAATTCCTGTGAAAATTTTATTATTTATAAAAATAATTGGTTTACTTAGAAGAAATTCATCAATTTTATAAATTATAGAATTCCTGTGAAATTTTTCCAAGAATTTTATTAAAACTTTTAAAAATAATTGAATTTCGAAGAAGAATTGTATTATCTATAAAGATAATTGAAATTTTGACGAGAATTTAAAAAAAAATTTGAACATAATTGAATTTTGTAGAAGAATATTTTTATTTTTAAAGATATAATTGAAATGACCAGAATTTTTTTAAATTTTCGAACATAATTGAATTTCTGCAATAAATGTTATTACTTTTGACAATAATTGAATTTCTGTAATTATTTCTAACTTTTCCAAAATTAAATTTTTTTTTAGTATTTTTAACTAAAATTCTTTTATCAATCTAGTATTTATGAAAATTGTAATAATAATTATTCATTACATAATTTATAAGTCATAATTTTATGATAATTCTTTAAAAATTAAGTTATTTAAAAAGAAATTATTGTTTAAAATAGAAAAAAATTCAAGGTTTTGTATTGAAATTCGTGGTTATTTTTATAGTTTACAAGTAAAACAAAAAAACATCAAAATTTAGAGTTTTTTCATGAATTTTTGAAATTTGATTTTTTCCAGTACTTTTACTAAAAATCCCTGACTTTTCCCTGACTTCCCTGACCTATTTTACTTTCCCTGACTTTTTCCTGAATTCCCTGACTTCCCTGACCTGTGGCAACCCTGAATTATAATTAGAATGAAATATTTTTTGAAAATTATTTTTTGAACTAATTTTTTTTTTTTGTAAATAGTCATTGATAGCTACTTTTTTACTATTTTTTTAGTTAATAGCCACTGTTTGCTACTTTTTAAAAATTAATTATCGAGTGCGAAGTCTCATGTTTTTAGACAGATTTTTTAATAATTATGTTTTAATATGATATTATTATTATTATTATTTTTATTATTATTATTATTATTATTTTATTATTATTATTATTATTATTATTATTATTATTATTATTATTATTATTATTATTATTATTATTATTATTATTATTATTATTATTATTATTATTATTATTATTATTATTATTATTATTATTATCATTATTATTATTATCATTATTGATATTATTATTATGATATTATTTTTATGTTTTAATAGAAGATATTTAAAAAATATTTCGCAATATTATTTAAAACAATAATTTCATTGAAATTTCATGAAATATTTAGTACTTTCAAAGATATTTATTTGAACCCCGTTTCATTTTTTTCATTCATTCTAAAAATTTTAATTACCTGCATCTTCTGCAAAATTCAATTATACTATTTCAAGACATCAACTAATGTTCATTTTTAAATCAATTATGCAGAATTCAAATATTAAAATACAAAAATAAATAACAATTTATTGAATAGGTAATTGAATTGTTTTTAAAAAGAATTTCGTTTTTGACGAAATATTTGGTTGTTATGAAGACAAATTTCTCTTTTTCACTTGTACCTTTTTTCTCGTGTACTTATTAGGATTAAAAATTTTTGATATACTTTTCAGTTCTTTAAACATTGAAAAAATTGGAAAAAGTTGCAATACATTGTTTATCCATCATGATAAGACTGGCAACAATCTGCTTTCTAAGTTTCATCATTGGAAGCAAAGGATGTCCTTTTAATAATCAAGAGTTAAATGAATTGAAACAACTTTACTTCGATGCGGAACGTCGTATGGAAGAAGCAACTCGAGATCAGAATAAAAATGCTGTAATTGTTCTAGGGAATGAAAGAAGCGGCAAAAGTGCACTAATTAATTACCTAATGGGCAATGAATTGGAAGCTTTCAGATCTAATAGATTTGACAGACCGAGAATAAGAGTAACTAACAACAATACTAAAGGACCAGAAATTGTTTACAGACGTTCGTCAACGAGTGAAATTCCAACCAAATGGAGGTCAACAAGGCCAGAATTACAGAATTTTGACATCTGGTATACCGCTGGATTTGAGGAATATGAAAATAAAAAGCAAGAATTGAACAATTCCTTTTATCTATATCATTTGTCAAAAAAAGTCGGAAATCTAAAATTTATTTTAATTATCAACTTTCGGGATCTGCAAGCTGAAAATGATTACCCATTTCTAACGCTCTTACAGAAATTAGAAAAATATTTTAGTGGCACATTTAAAAATGTGTTTACAAGTATATCAGTTATTGTCTCAAACGTACCTCACCAGAATGTACATGATAATCGAGAAATTATTCGATACATAAACGATCGTCTGCAGACATTATCATTCTCTGGTTTCCCTATATCCAAAGATATAATAGATTTTTTTCAGTATTTAATAAATAATAATCAACGTGTGGCCTCCTTTCGGCAACCGCAATCTGTAGGGAAACTTACTTCCGCTGATGTTGATGGTAACATTATTTCAGCACTTAATAACTCCGAGAGCATAAGCTGGTCATCTCATCAGAATATCGGTTTTCCAATTTCAAGAACAATAGAATTATGCCTAGAATCTTCATCGCTTGAATTAAATTTCATTTATGAACTCTTGGATACAAAAAGAACTGCGCAAAAATGGTTGGAAGACAAGACCAATGATTTGGAACGAATCAACGATACAAATACATTAAACGCAGAGATGACAAATTTAACGAAAATCTACAATATTATTTCATCATCAATGAATAATTCCAATTTACTGGTTAAAATTCAAAATCTCCAATTGATTCCTGGTGTCTTTCAAGATGCCCATGAAAAAACTAATTTGATCAATCTAATTCTATTTTTTGACCATGTATTTAAGCTAAACTCACATAGAAATATTAATTTAGCGTTGAATCATGTTATTAATAATGTATCTCAGAAATTATCAAAATTGATTTCATTATATTCAATAAAGTTGAATTCTGAGAAAGCAAAAGGGAAAATAGCTAAAAAATAGAAGAATCCAAAAAGCGCCTCTTGTCAATGCAAAAAAAAAACAGAAGAAACAATTATTAAACAATCATGAAAAATGAAACTTTTGGCAAAAGCTGGCGAATCTTTTTGGAAACAATTCATATTCAGTCGGTTACTGTATCTTAAACAAACATTGTTCAATGAATATTAAAAAAATTAATAAATTCCATAATTTAAAAAAATACATTTTAAGTTTTCATTTCTCCCCATTCTAATTTATAATCCACAACCTTTAGAATTACCAAAAAAAACAAGAATTCAAGATCCAAAATTCAAGAATTTGACACAAATTCAAGATTCAAAATTCAAAAATTTGACAAGAATTCAATTATTTAAAGTAATAAAATTTTCATAACATTTAAAAATTCATTATTTAAAACAATGTTCATAAAATTCTTATGAAGATTTCAATTCATTTCAAAAGAAATAAAATTTTCAACAGAAATTCAATTCTGTTTAAACATTTTAATAAACTTTTCCCCAATAATTCAATTATTTTCAAAAATTTAATAAAATTATTCGAAAGAAATTAATTGTTTCAAATATAATTTTAATAAAATTTTTTTTTAAATAATAAATAAATTTCTTTTATAATTTTTTTTATATATCGACATAATTATGTCAATAAATAAAAAAATTACTCCCGAAAATTCAATTATTTTGAGGTATTTCAATAAAATTCTTTTCAAAATTCAATTATTTTCATAAATAAAAATATTTATCACAATAATTCAATTATTATTAAAAGTAATAAATTTCTTCTTGGAAATTCTATTATTTTAAAAAATTCTAATAAATCGTTCGCAAGAAATTCAATTATTTTCATAAATAATAAAATGTTTCTTTGGAAAATCCAATTATTTTCAAAAAAAATTTAATAAAATTTTCCCACCGACATTCAATTATTGACAAATTTTTTAATAGAATTCTTTGTAAAATTTAATTATCTTCAAAAACTTTTCACATTTCAATGATTTTCAATATCTACTAATTTTATAAAATAACCAAATAGAATTCAATTATTCAAAAAAATTTATAATAAAATTCTAGGAAAAAATTCAATTATTTTCATCAATTTTTAATAAAATTCGCCGCAAGAATTTAATCATTTACCTAATTAATAAAATTCTTTGAAAGAATTAAATTATTTTTATAAATAATAAAATTCTTCGAAAGTAATTAAATTATTTTTATAAATAAAAAAAATTCTTTGAAAGTAATTAAATTACTTTTTCATTAATTATTAATAAAATTGCTCAAAAGAATTCAATTATTTTTCATAAATTACAAAATTCTTAGAAAAAATGTAATTCTTCAAAAAATTCAATTTTTCTCAAACTTTAAAAAATTTATTTCAGAAAAATTCAATTATTTTCCAATTTTTTTTAAAAATTCTTCCCAAGAATTCGATTATTTTAAAATTTAAAAAAAATTCTTCACAAGAATTTAATTATTTTTATAAAAATAGAAAAATATTCCAAAAAAATTCAACTATTTTCTTAAATTATAAAATTCTTCAAAAAAGTCAATTTTTCCGAAAATTGACTTTCCAAATTGTTTTAAAAATTCTTCCCCAGAATTCAATTATTTTCCAAATTTAAAAAAAAATTCTTCGCAAAAAAACAATTCTTTTTAAAAAAAATATAAAAATATTCCACAAAAATTTAACCATTTTCATAAATTATGAAATTCTTCAAAAAAAAGTCAATTTTTCTTAAAATTTATAAAATTCTTCAGAAAATTTCAATTATTTTCAAAAATTTTTTTAAAAATTCTTCGCAAGAATTTAATTATTTTAATAAATAATAAAATATTTCAAAAAAATTCAATTATTTTAATAAATAACAAAATTTGCCTAAAGAAATCAATTATTTTTGTAAATAATAAAATTCTTCTGAAAAATTCAATTATTTTTAAATTAAATAATAACATTTTTCATTGAAAATTCAATTATTTTCATGTTTGGTTATAATTTAAATAACCATCAAATTTTTCAACAAAAATTTAATTATTTACAAAAATCCTAATAAAATCCTTCGCAAGAATTCAATTATTTTTAAAAGTAGTAAATTTTCTCAAAAAAATTCAATTATTTGAAAAAATTGTAATAAAATTCGTTGCAATAATTCAATTATTTTCATAAACAATAAATCGATTATTCGGTAATTTTATTTTTTAATCAATTTTTATTAGAAAATTCTAGAAAAATTCAATTATTTAAATTGAAAAATAAATAATTTATTGAATAATTGAATGTTTGTTAAAATTGAATTCTCATAAAGAATTTTATCAACAAATTTTTAAATAATTGAATTCTTTTGACAAATTTTAATAAAACTTTTAAGAATAATTACATTTTTCGAGGAATTTTATTAAAATATTGAATCCAAAATTAATTAAAATCCTGCGTTGAGTTTTATTATTCATGAAAATAATTGAAAAAAATTTCCAAAAATGTTATTAAAATTTTTCTAAAATAGTTGAATTTCGGTGAAGAATTTTATTATTTATAAAAATAATTCAATTCTTGTAAAGAACTTTGGTTAATTTTGTTAAAATAATTGATTCATGCGACGAATTTTATAAAAATCTTTTTTAATAATTAATATTTTTCGAAAAATTTTATAAAATTTTGTATATTAAATAATTGAACTCACGTGAAAATTCTATTATTTTTTAAAATAATGGAATTTTTTTGAATGAAATTTATTAAAAATTTCATAAATTATTGAATTTCTGTGAAATTTTAACAAGAATTTTATTCAAGTCTTTAAATATATTTTAATTTTGAAGAGGAATTGTATTATTTATAAGGATAATTTAAATTTTGACGAGAATTTTAAAAAAATTTGTTAAATAATTGAATATTGATGAATTTTATTATTTATAAAGATAATTGAAATATTGTCAAAAATTTTTGAACATAATTGAATTTCTGCGAAGAGTTTTATTATTTTTTACAATAATTTAACTTTTCCAAGGAATTTTATTCAAGTTTATAAAAATAATTGAATTTCGGTGAAGAATTTTACTATTTCTAAAAATAATTGAATTCTTGAAACGAACTTTGTTAAATTTTTTTCAATAACTGAACTCTTGTGACGAATTTTATAAAATGCTTTTTAAATAATTAATATTTTTCGCAAAATTATTTGAAATTTTTTATATTAAATAATTGAATTCCTGTGAAAATTTTACTATTTATGAAAATAATTGGTTTATTTAGAAGAAATTCATCAATTTTATAAATTATTGAATTCCTGTGAAATTTTTCCAAATATTTTATTAATGTTTTTAAAAATACTTGAATTTTGAAGAAGAATTGTATTATTTATAAAGATAATTGAAATTTTGACGAGAATTTGTAAAAAAATTTGAACATAATTGAATTTTGAAGGAGAATTTTTTATTTTTAAAGATATAATTGAAGTGACCAGATTTTTTTTAAATTTTTGAATATAATTGAATTTCTGCGAAAAATGTTATTATTTTTGAAAATAATTAAATTTCTTTAATTATTTGTAACTTTTTCAAAATTAAATTTTTTTTTAGTATTTTTAACTAAAATTCTTTTATCAATCTAGTATTTATGAAAATTGTAATAATAATTATTCATTACATAATTTATAAGTCATAATTTTATGATAGTTCATTAAAAATTAAGTTATTTAAAAAGAAATTATTGCCTGAAATAGAAAAAAGTGAAGGTTTTGTATTAAAAATTCGTGGTTATTTTTATAGTTTACAAGGGAAACAAAAAAACATTAAAATTTAGAGCTTTTTCAAAAATTTTTGAAATTCGATTTTTTCCAGTACTTTTACGAAAAATCCCTGACTTTTCCCTGACCAATTTTACTTTCCCTGACTTTTCCCTGAATTCCCTGACCTGTGGCAATCCTGACTATGAAAGTTGGAAAAACTATGAATGTTGTAAAAATTATGACAAATTTTTGTTAAATTACGTTGTTATTAATTTGAAAAATAATAATTTATTTAAAAATAATTCTCTTCAGATTGATAATTGTGGGGAGGAAATGAATAAATACCTGAATTTGGGAGCCGTTCTACCGCCGGTGGAAGTGACGATAATTGGCTTATTGGGATTATTTGGATCGAAGAGAGTGCGTTGTTGATGTGACTGTAATCTGGGCGGCGTTGTACTCGGTTGAAAAGTATTTGTATCGGGTAAAACAAGAACGCCAGGTTGAGAATTATTAAAACTCGATGGTGATTGATGGGACGATGAATTGGCGACAGTTGAATGTGACGATGAACAAGGCGTTCGTCGATCATCCTCTGAATCGCAAATCGAAACTCGTCTTCCCGTTCGCCAATTTTCATCCGACGGCTGATCTGATATTCTAAAAACGATACACAATTTTGATATTCAATTACTACTGTAATATTAGCGAATATTAAAGTAACTAAATTGATGTTCAAGCAAAATGTAGTTTTTTAAATAATATTTTTCTTTTCTTTTTTTACCTATTTCTGTAAAAATCGTCATGATTTCTTCCTCGACTTCTCTCCTTGCTCGATTCTCGACTACGTTGAATCGCACTACGTCTACGATTATCAAATCGTCGACTATTATTCTGATTGTTATTGTAATTATCATTTTCTCTATTTTGCTGATTATTCTGACGTTCGCGACTTGTCTCTTGAAATCTGTCTCTTGTTCCACTCCTTTTTGAAAGGAAAGAAGAAAAAGAAAGGAGAATTAATGAAAAAGAAAATGAAAAACGAAAGTAGATTAATTTAGAAGTTGATTCATTAAGTATAAATTCAATTAAATAAAAATTGAATTAAATAAAGATTCAATGAATTAAAAATTTCATTAAATAGAGATTCAATTAAATAAGGATTCAATTAATTAAAAATCCAACTAAATAAAAATTGCAATTAAATAGAATTTTAATTTTATTTCTAATAAAATGTAGAAAGAAAAGAAGAAAATTTATTCACCTATCGCGACCACCTCTTCTGTTCTTTTTTCTCTTTTTACTTCCACCCGCCGTTGATTGACTTGCATTTGAATTGCCCCGTAAACTCAATACGGATGAGCTACGACTCAATTGTTCCGCCTCCAGTCGCTCATTCAATTCCACCTCCTCGCCCCAATCCTAAAAAAATTCCACGTAAATTTGCAAATTAAAATAGAAAAATTGTCACAAGTTGTAAGAAAAATGTAAATAAATTAACTTTGCTTAATATTTATTATATTGTAAAACAGAACAACTTCAGTAAAAAGAACAAATATTTCGAAAAAGAAAATCAAAAATTTCGAAGAAAGAAATTTTGACTCACCAAAGTATCAATTTTTTCAGGCAACGAATCGAATGTTTCACTTTTCGGCGAAGTGACATTCGAGATCGGTTGTGGTTTCTGCTTTTCTTGCGTATTCGTCGACCTTTGACTGAAAAATTATTATTCAATAAAAATGAAATAAGACAATTTTTTGAATACAATAAATAGTAACAATAATAATCGTCTAATTTATTTAAAAATTGAATGTATCGCTAGTTTTCTAATTATATGATTTCAATATATTTTCCGCGTTGAATTAGAATAATAAGATAAAAATAACAATATAATAATAATTAATTAATTAATTTTTTAACTTTTAGGAAAATAAAATTAGAACGTTAATTTCTATTACATAAATATTGAATTTATTTTTAAAATTAAATTCATGAGAAGTTAAATAAATATTGAAATATTGAAAAATATTAAAATTCAAAAAAAAGAAATATTGATAAATAATTTTTCAATTTATATTTTTAAAAAATTTAATTTATACAGAATTTGTATAGAAAAAAATAGAAAACTTGGATAAATTTGAGAAGAAAATAAATAGAAATGGAAATGAAATTGAAGAATAAAGAGGAGAACGTTACTTTTTATAAGACCACTGATTGTCAGGTGATGGACAAGTGTTTCTATAGGGAATAGAAGTTGCCGGCGATGGTGCACGTGGCGGTGGCATTAACATGCTGTCCATTCGATTTAGACTCTCGATACTTGTGTACATTGTACTGTTACTTCCTCGCCGATCGTAATATCTACAAAAAGAAAAATATATTAACTAATATTATTATCAATTGGATTTTATCAAGAAGAATTTTATTAAAATTGTATTTAACAAAATTGAATTCTTCCGAAGAATTTTATTAAAATTGTATTCAAAATATTTGAATTCTTCCGAAGAATTTTATTAAAATTGTATTCAAAATAATTGAATTCTTCCAAAGAATTTTATTAAAATTGTATTGAAAATAATTGAATTCTTCCGAAGAATTTTATTAAAATTGTATTCAAAATAATTGAATTCTTTCGAAGAATTTTATTAAAATTGTATTAAAAATAATTGAATTCTTTCGAAGAATTTTATTAAAATTGTATTTAACAAAATTCAATTCTTCCAAAGAATTTTATTACAATTGTATTCAAAATAATTGAATTCTTCCGAAGAATTTTATTAAAATTGTATTAAAAAAAATTGAAATCTTCCGAAGAATTTTATTACTATTTATAAAAACTAGCAACAGATACGCGCGCTAGCGCGCGGAACGTAGTATTTAATTTGATACTGTTATACAAATTACAAAATTTATTATTAACAAACATAAATTTTATAAAAAAAAATAAAAAAAAAAATTTTTTAAAAATCACTTTTTAAGTACAAAATTATTTATTACTGTTCATATTGTCAAAAATTTTATTGAAATTTCACGCAAGAATTTCAATATTTCCTAAAATTTTAACAAATCTTTCTAAATAAAAATAATTAAATTATTTCAAATAGTAAAATTTTTCGCAAGAATTCAATTATTTTTAATACAATTTAAAAAAAATTCTTCTCCATAAAATTTTAATTATTTTTAAAATGTTTAATTAAAATTATTAAAGGAACTCCATTATTTGACAAAAAAAATCAAAGAAATTCTGCAAAAAGAATTTAATTAGAATTTTTAAAAATTTAAACAAAATTCTCCCCGAGATTTAAGTTATTTTCCTAAATAGTGGAATTTTGTGAAGGAATTCTATTATTATTAAATTTTTTGATAAAATTTTTTGCAATAATTCGATGATTTTCAATACATTAATTAAAAAATTTTAAATATTTGAAAAGAAAAATTACAAAAAAGTTAAGAAACAAAAAATCAAACAGCAACTATAACAATTATGATTACGAATTAAAATTACAATTTATATTCTCATTCATTATAAATTAATCAATAATCTTTGTCAACTATTAAAAGAATACAATTGATAGTTAATTAAAGATATACAAGTTTTATTCTTAATTATTTTCAGTATTAAATTTAAAAAAGAAATTAGAGAAAAAAAGTTAATTGAGCCAAAACATTTATCATCTATCTCTAAAAAAATTAAATTTTTATTAAAGATTATGTTTAAAAAATTAAGAAATTATTCCAGTTTTTTAATCTTTTTTTAATAACATTTAACATTTTGTTAAATAATTTTCAAATTTTGTTAGAAATAAATAAAAGAAATTATAGAAATTCGATTTGTCCGACAAAATGTTTTTGACAACACTTTATATTGTTTAATAGAAAAGAATGAAAGAAATTTTCATGATTTTGATTTGCTACCAGCACCTGCTTTGCTTAATTTTAGAAATTAAATTTAAATGTTAAATATTTTTTGTTTTAAATCCAATATCGAATTTTCAAAAATTAAGTAGGACTGGTAACTGGATGCAAGTTTCAGTTTCATAAAAATACTTAACTTTTAAAATTCTATTTCTAAAGTTAATTTATTATTAAAAAATACTAAATAATTAATTCTTATTATCTATCAATCAATACTGATTAAAAATATAATATTTTGATTTTGTTAAAAAAATTTTGATAATAAATAGAAATTATGCAAAAAAATACTACAAATTTTGTAAAAACAATATGATTTTCAAAATTAATTACAAAATGGAAGTTTGAAAAAAATGTTGATGGAGAAATATAAATAGTTTAAATTACTTTATTTTTTCTTCGTTTTTAAATACAGAAAAAGAAATTATGCAAATTTTTTCATTAATTTCTAGATTAAACTTAAAATAAATTGATTTTTAGAAAGTTAAAAAATTAAATCTTATTAAAGAAATTCTTCAAATGAAATTAAATATTTTGTTCTTTAATAAAAAAATGTGAATTGTGAATAGACATGATTATTATATGAGAAAGTACTCAAGCATTTTTTTAGCTAGTAAAATATAAAATATCTTTATATACATAAAAAAAGAAAAATTGTAATTATTAAATACACAAATTCTTCCTACACATTTTTTGTTATTAATTTAAAATAGAAAAAACATTATTGTTAAAAATTGTAATTAAAAACGAAAATTTCATAACTTTTTATTTCAAAAGAAACTAATAATTTTTAAAATATAAACAAAAAATAATTATAAAATTTCTAAATCAACATTATGAAAATTTCTTACCTTATTTTATAAAAGCAATATCTATTAACCTTTTCTCTAAATAAACAATAAAAATTGATATTGACAAATCGAAAAACCAAAGTGTTTTGAAAAAGAAAAAAAAACAAAAGCATATACAAAAACTAACTTCATACTGCGAACAGAATGAATGAAAACCCACAGAGATTAATATAGTTAATAATTAATTAATTAATAATTGAATTGTTCGAAAAGAATTTATTAAAATCTTAAAAAATAAATTAATTTTATCTTAATATTTGAGGATTATAATTCTTTCGAGAAATTCTATTAAAATTGTTTTCAATATAATTGAATTTTTGTTAAAAATTTGACTATTTACCTAGAAATTATTTAATTCTTGCAAAGAATTTTATTATTTTTTGAAAATAATTGAATTGTTTTCCAGAATTTTTTAGAAGATTGGAAAATAAATGAATTTCTTCGAAAAATTTTATTCAAAAGGTAGAAAATTTTTTTTACTGAATCCTTTGAGGGAAATTTTATTAAAGAATTGACATAAAGTTTTTATAAACAAATTGTGTCAGTTTTTAATTTTTGAAGAAAATAATTTAATATTTTACGAGAATTTTGTTAAAAATTTGGAAATAATGGAATTTTTCAAATAAATTTTACCGATAATCTTGGAAATAATTGATTTTTTGAGATTAAATCAATTTTAGAAATATTTTTACAAGAATTGATTGTTTGCAAATACTTTACTGAATAATTCCCTAAATTTCCAAATCTATTGGCAATCCTAAAAGTTCTTAGAAAAAAACTCAATTATTTTCAATACAATGTTAATAAAAAAAAAATATAATTCTGTGCAAGGAATTGAAAAACTTACCGATTGCCGTAATCCTGACTTGGCGTATGCGATCGTGAACTTTGCGCAGAATACTGATCCGGTGTAACAGGTCGGAAAGACGCTAAATTTTCTAAATCGTCATTTCTGTGTCTTCCTCGTCCTCGACTGCGAACTGGCACCGTATTCGACCAATTTGCCTGAGGTGGTAGCGGTCCAGACGGTGGCAAATTTTGCATTGTATGAGAATGCTGAATGGCCGGCGGATAACGCGACGATCCCTGTAAAAGTTGCAAAATTATCAAACTTTATCAGAAGAAACAAACAAAAACTCAATTTAGAAAGAAAGGGAAGTTTTTAATTCTTCAGGGGTTGCCACAAATATTTAATTTTATTTTTCCCCGACTTTTCCCTGATTTCCAGACAAAATTCTCACTTTTTCCCTGACCATTAAAAATATTCTGATTCACTCTAAAAATTATGAGATATACAAAAAAATGTTCTAAATTTATTTACAAATTTCATTAATTGTAAAATTATTCAAAAACATCAATAACTAAAATTTTAAATAAGTATTTAATTATTACTTTTCCGCAGGAATTTAAAATTCTTCAGAACATTCAAATTCAAACCTTTTTGAAATTCAACAATTTATAAATATATTATTACAAAACATAAAGAAGGCGATCACCTTCTTCATGTTTTGTTATAATTTAAATAACCATCAAATTTTTTCAACAATTTCAATTATTTTTAAAAGTAGTAAATTTTCTCAAAAAATTCAATTATTTGTAAAAATTGTAATAAAATTCGTTGCAATAATTCAATTATTTTCATAAATAATAAATCGATTATTCCTGTGAAAAATTTTATTACTACTTATGAAAATAATTGAATTATTTTGAAGAAATTTATTAAAAATTGAATAATTGAATTCTAGTGGAATTTTGTCAAGAATATTATTGAAATTTTGAAAAATCATTGGATTTTAATGAAGTATTTTATTATTTAGAAAAATAATTGTAATTTTGACGAGAATTGTTTTAAAATTTTTGAAAATAATTGAAATTCTGCGAAGAATTTTTGTAACTTTCAAAAATAATTGAAATTCTGCGAAGAATTTTTGTATCTTTTGAAAATAATTAAAATTCTGCGAAAAATTTTTGTATCTTTTGAAAATAATTAAAATTCAGCGAAGAATTTTTGTAACTTTGGAAAATAATTGAATTTCTGTAATTATTTGTAACTTTTCCAAAATCTAATTTTTTTTGAGTATTTTTAACTAAAATTCTTCTATCAATCTAGTATTTATGAAAATTGTAAAAATTATTCATAAAATAATTTATAAGTCATAATTTATGATAGTTATTATTAATTTTATTTAATTATTATTTATTATTTATTTATTTATTTATTATTTTATGATTGTTTTTGAAAATTTAAGTTATTTAAAAAGAAATTATTGTCAGAATTAGAAAAAATTGAGGGTTTTGTATTTGTATTTTGTATAATTAAATTTTATTTATTAAATAAGTGTGTAGTTAATTGTTTATTTTCTATTACCTGAAATGTGACAGTACTTCCGTCCCAGGACTCTTCGGATGTAATGCCAATATTATTCGATGACGGCGGTAAAATGCCATTTTCAGCGAAATATTTTTTTCTCAAACGCGGCGGTAGTGATTCTAATTTTGTATTCTTTGGAATTGTATATTCCTTCCCTCCATGTCGACCCGACGGTGGTTTGCCCTGAAATTTGTCAGGATAACCAGGCTCGACGCTCCTCGTGTCGCGAATTCGATTTGAATCGTATTTATTATTCGATGGTATGTACAATGGTTCCGAACCCTGGCGAGAAAAATTCCATAAAGGCAAAAATTATTCATTTCTTTATTTAAAAAGGCAAAAATTATTCATTTCTTTATTTAAAAAGGCAAAAGTTATTCATTTCTTTATTTAAAAAGGCAAAAATTATTCATTTCTTTATTTAAAAAGGTAAAAATTATTCATTTCTTTATTTAAAAAGGTAAAAGTTATTCATTTCTTTATTTAAAAAGGCAAAAATTTACTAAAACTGATTTTTTCTTGTGGAAAAAATTTACTAAAATTAATTTTTTTGGGGGAATTAATAGAAAGAGAAGGATTAATTAATTACCTGTCGAACTTCACGTGAATTATCACGACGATTACCATAATTCTTGCCGGATGGGGAATCCGATCGCCAACGATCTTCATTTTCACCTGGATTTCGATTGCGACGATTGCCCGAATATCTTTTACTGTGATCGTCATTTCTGCGAATACTGTCACTTTGATTCATACCAATTTGTCTATTACGATAATTGTCGCTGTGTTGACTGCGATTTGATCGAATGTCCCAATCCCTGTGATCATCACGCTCACGATCCTTGTCCCAATTATGATGAACCGGCGATCTGCAGAGATAAATATTTTTCACATTAAGAAAACCATCGTTTTTCTACATTAAACAATCGTTTTTCTACATTAAACAATTTTTTCTCAATAAAAACAATTTTTTCCCAATAAAAACAATTATTTTCTACATTAAACAATTTTTTCCCAATAAAAACAATTATTTTCTATATTAAACAATTTTTTCCTAATAACAAAACAATAATTTTCCTAATAAAAACAATGTTTTTCTAATAAAAATAATAATTTTCTTCATTAAACAATTTTTTCCTAATAAAAACAATAATTTTCTAATAAAAACAATATTTTTTTTACATTAAACAATTTTTTCACATTAAAAAAACCATCGTTTTTCTACATTTAACAATTTTTTCCCAATAAACACAATTATTTTCTACATTAAACAATTTTTTCCACATAAAAACAATGTTTTTCTAATAAAAATAATAATTTTCTTCATTAAACAATTTTTTCCTAATAAAAACAATAATTTTCTAATAAAAACAATAATTTTCTAATAAAAATAATAATTTTCTACATTAAACCATTTTTTCCCAATAAAAAAATAATAATTTTTTATATTACAAACAATTTTTCACAATGAAAAATAATATTTTTCTATTTTCAATTAAAGTTGTTTTGAAGATTATTGAATTGTTTCGAGGAATTTATTAAAATTTAAGGAAAGAAATGAAAAAAATGGAAATATTTTTAAAAAATATTTCAACTCTTCCGAGGAATTCAATTTTAAATTGCTTTGAAAATAATTTAATTCCTGCATTTATTTTTAAAACAATTTAAATTGAATTCCTTTGGAGGAGTTTAAATATTTTTTGAAATATTTCTATTTTTTTTAATTTATTTCCCAAAAATTTTAATAAATTCTAAAAATAGCATTATTTTCAAATATTTTGTCTAAAAATTCTTCACAAAAGTTAAATTATTTCTTAAAATTTTAATAAATTCTTTGAAAAATAATTGAAAATTCTTTCAATTGTAGTTTTGAAACAAAGTTCTTCAATTCTTCAAAATGTATTTTTAAAAAAAGTTTCGTCAATTTTTTCAATTGTTTTTCTAAACAAAATTCTTCAATTCTTTAAATTGTATTTTTTAAATAAAATTCTTCAATTCTTTAAATTGTATTTTTTAAACATAAATTCTTCAAATCGTTAAATTTTATTTTTTAAACAACATTCTTCAAATCTTTAAATTGTTGTTTTAAGTAATTTTTATAAATTCTATTTTATAAACAAAATTCTTCAAATCTTTAAATTGTTGTTTTAAGTAATTTTCATTAACTGTATTTTTAATAATATACAAAAAATTCCAGTTGGACAAAGATTTTAATTGAATTCTATACAAGAAATTTATGAATAAAATTAATTTGAAAATTTAAAATTAATTTGTTGTTTTAAAGTAATTTTTAACTGTATTTTAAATAAATAAAAAAAAATATATATAAAATTTTAAATATAAAAAATTCCAATTAAACAAAAAATTGAATTGAATTCTGTTCAAGAAATTTATGAATAAAATTAATTTCAAAATTTCTTGAATAGAATTCAATTCATTTTTTTGTGCAATTGGAATTTTTTATATTATTTAAAATACAATTAGTAAAAATTACTTTAAAACAACAATTTGAATATTTGAAGAATCTTGTTTAAACACTACAATTGAAAGAATTTTCAATTATTTTCAAATTAATTTAATTCACAAATTTCTTGAACAGAATTCAATTCAATTTTTTGTGCAATTGAAATTTTTTATATTTAAAATTTTATATATTATATATTTTTATATTTTATATTAGAAAAAATTGTTTAGAAAAACAATTGAAAAAAATGAAAAACGTTGTTTAAAAAATACAATTTGAAGAATTTTTTTTTGATAAACAATTGAAAAAATTGAAGAACTTTGTTTAAAAACACAATTTAAAGAATTGAAGAATTTTGTTTAGAAAAACAATTGAAAAAATTGAAGAACTTTGTTGAAAAAATACAATTTGAAGAATTTTTCAATTATTTTCAAATTAATTTTATTCCTGAATTTTTTGTGCAACTGGAATTTTTTTAAATTAATTAAAATACAGTTAATAAAAATTACTTTTAAACAAGAATTTAAAGAGTTGAAGAATTTTGTTTTTAAAATACAATTAAGAAAAATTACTCGAATCAACAATTTAAAGATTTGAAGAATGTTGTTTAAAAAAGACTATTTTTAAGGAATTGAAGAATTTCTTTTAGAAAAACAATTTAAAGTTTTGAAGAATGTTGTTTAAAAAAAACAATTTAAAGAATTGAAGAATTATTTTAGAAAAACATTTAAATATATTCAAGAACTTTGTTTAATAAATACAATTAAAAGAATTTTCAATTATTTTCAAATTAATTTTATTCATAAATTTTTTGTCCAATGAATTCTATTCAAGTTTAAATAAATAATTGAATTTCGGTGAAGAATTTTTGAAATAATTTATATTTTTCGAAAAATTTTATGAAATTTTGTATTTTAAATAATTGAATTCCTGTGAAAATTTTATTATTTATGAAAATAATGGAATTATCTTGAATTAATTCATTAAAATTGAATTCCTACAAAATTTTGCCAAGAATTTTATTAAAATTTTTAAATATAATTGAATTTAGATGAAGAATTTTTTGATTATTTATTGAATTTTTTTCAATTATTTTCAAATTAATTTTAATCATAAATTTCTTGAACAGAATTCAATTCAATTTTTTGTGCAATTGAAATTTTTTATATTTAAAATTTTATGTTTTATAAATTTTTATATTTTATATATTTATTTAAAATACAGTTAAAAATTACAAAATTTTGGCAAGAATTTTATTAATTTTGAAAATAATTTAATTCTTCCAATGAATTTTATTCAAGTTTATATAAATAATTGAATTCTTACAACGACTTTTTTTTAAGTTTATAAAAATAATTGAATTGCGGTGAAGTATTTTTTTTATTTATAAAAATATTTTTGTATAATTGATATTTTTCGAAAAATTTTATTAAATTTTGTATTTTAAATAATTGAATTCCTGTGAAAATTTTATTATTTATGAAAATAATGGAATTATCTTGAATTAATTCATTAAAATTGAATTCCTACAAAATTTTGCCAAGAATTTTATTAAAATTTTTAAATATAATTGAATTTAGATGAAGAGTTTTTTTATTTATAAATATAATTAAAATTTTGAAAATATTTAAAAAAAATTTTTAAGAATAATTGAATTTTTGCTAAGAATTTGATTAATTTTGAAAATAATTTTATTCTTCCAATGAATTCTATTCAAGTTTAAATAAATAATTGAATTTTGGTGAAGAATTTCTTAAATAATTTATATTTTTCAAAAAATTTTATGAAATTTTGTATTTTAAATAATTGAATTCCTGTGAAAATTTTATTATTTATGAAAATAATGGAATTATCTTGAATTAATTCATTAAAATTGAATTCCTACAAAAGTTTGCCAAGAATTTTATTAATTTTGAAAATAATTTAATTCTTCCAATGAATTTTATTCAAGTTTATATAAATAATTGAATTCTTACAACGAATTTTTTTCAAGTTTATAAAAATAATTGAATTGCGGAGAAGTATTTTTTTATATTTATAAAAATATTTTTGTATAAGAATTATACAAATAATTACAATTTAAAGAATTGAAGAATTTTGTTTTGAAAAACGATTGAAAAAATTCAAGAACTTTGTTTAAAAAATACAGTTTTAAGGATTTTTTTTGGATTAACAATTGAAAAAATTGTTGAAAATTGATTTAAAAATACAATTTAAAGAATTGAAGAATTTTGTTTAGAAAAACAATTGAAAAAATTGTTGAAAATTGATTTAAAAATACAATTTAAAGAATTGATGAATTTTATTTATAAAAACGATTGAAAAAAAAGAACTTTGTTTAAAGAATATAGATTGAAGAATTTTTTTTTGATTAACAATTGAAAAAATTGTTGAAAATTGATTTAAAAATACAATTTAAAGAATTGAAGAATTTTGTTTAGAAAAACAATTGAAAAAATTCAAGAACTTTGTTTAAAAAATATAATTTAAAGAATTGAAGAATTTTGTTTAGAAAAACAATTGAAAAAATCCAAGAACTTTGTTAAAAAAATATAATTTAAAGAATTGAAGAATTTTGTTTAGAAAAACAATTGAAAAAATTCAAGAACTTTGTTTGAAAAATATAATTTAAAGAATTGAAGAATTTTGTTTAGAAAAACGATTGAAATAAAGAACTTTGTTCAAAAAATACAGTTTTAAAGATTTTTTTTGGATTAACAATTGAAAAAATTATTGAAAATTGATTTAAAAATACAATTTAAAGAATTGAAGATTTTTTGTTTAATAAATCAATTGAAAAAATCGAAGAACTTTGTTTAAAAAATACAATTTAAAGAATTGAAGAATTTTGTTTAGAAAAACGATTGAAAAAAAGAACTTTGTTTAAAAAATACAGATTGAAGAATTTTTTTTGGATTGACAATTGAAAAAATTGTTGAAAATTGATTTAAAAATACAATTTAAAGAATTGAAGATTTTTTGTTTAAAAAATACAATTGAAAAAATCGAAGAACTTTGTTTAAAAAATACAATTTAAAGAATTGATGAATTTTATTTATAAAAAGGAAAATTAAAAGAATTGTCATTAGTTTTTTTTGAGAAAAACAAATTGCACTCTTTACCTGTTAATTACGTCACGTTCAGCGAGAGCCTCCTTCACTTTTTTTGGTACATACAATTGTTGCTCGGGTTTTTTATTCTTTTTCCTTGGATCAATTGACATGTGATGATGATGATTTAATTTCGACCCACCTTGATTGTGATGATTACTACTATTTTTATAGTTGACATGTAAATCATTGAATTTCGTCGAAACATCGTCAATATCACAAGACGATGGCGAAGATTGTAATATTTTCTCCTGACCACTCGACGAATTTGGAAATTGACAATTTCTCAAACGATAGGCAATTGATGCCGGTGGTTGTTGCTGTTGCTGCTGCTGTTGTTGTTGTTGTAATGGTTTTATTCTATCGTGATGAAAATTATTATCATTCTCAAATTCATCGCCTCGTCCCGATTTTCTCAATGGTCCACTCCCAGGACGATAAAGTGCCTGAGGTGGTGCACGATTTCCACCTCCTCCTCTCATTCCACCCGATAATCTATCGTATTTATAATTTTCACTCTCTAAAAAATTAAAAGAAAATAAATAATTCATATTTATACAATTTTTTCCCCAATTATCTCAATACATTTCTACTAGCAAAAAAATTACACTTCCCCTACAACTTTATTTCCCAGAAAAAAACAATAATTTCGTGTTTACAAAACGAAAATTTTTGACAATCATAAAAAAAGCCGGAAAAACTCCCAAAAAGTAAAAACCAATTTCCCGCTTCCGCAAAACAAAAAATATTAACACCAGACGAAAATTGGAGTAGAAAAATATTCGCAATACGAGAAAAATTTCTTTCTTTTTTTTGCAAAAATAAATTCCAATTTTCCCTGAAGAGCGAGTAACTTTTTTGAAACTCAAAAAAAAAAGAAAAAAAAGACTTTCCGAAAATACAGTCAAAGGGAAAAAAAATGTTATTAACGAAAAAAAATCTACTTGGATAAAAATAATGAACAATTACCGCAAATATAATAAGAAATGATTGAAAATTTTCAACAATGCAAACACTTGAATTTTTTGAGGTTAGCTTTGTTTACGGAGAGGTTAAAAAATTTACAAAATATTCACGAATGAATTATCAATGTTTGAATTTCAATGAAACTAACGATGACGATAGGGAAAAAATGACAAATTTAGCAAAACAACCCCCCCCTCCCCTTTTTTTTGGGAATTGATAAATTTATTAACTTTTTCGGGAAAATAATATACAATGATAATAATTAAAAGTACCTTGTGAAATATCTCCCCACTTCCTGCGTCCTTTGTCGTAGTTCGCCATATTGTGAAACAAAAATCTTTTATGATTTCATTATTATTGAACTAAGAATATGTTAAGTGCTTCCATTGAATTGACACAATGAAAATAAAGTGATTTGGAATTTGAAAAATTTTAATGATTTTTCAAAAAATGGGAAAAAAAAAATTCTAAGTCAAGGCACGTTTCTAATCTGGATTTTTTTTAGAATTATTATTGACTGTGGATAATTTGGGGAAACTACTTTACCAGTGGATGATAATTGTTATCGATTCGACGACTTTGATTAGTTCACTAGTGGCGCTCGTGCTTTTGGGGGGGAAAAGACCGCGTTTATTCAGAACTCGGGGACAACGAAAAAAAAAACGGTTGTCATTTGTGAAAAAGGTGAAAAAAAAATTAAGAGTGAAAAATACTTTTGTGTTTGTTTTTCGGGGAAAGTTTCGAACATTCAAGTTGATCTGGAAAAAAGGTAGTTTTATTACAAAATTGTCTGGTACTTTCGTTTCGTTTCGAATTTTGCAGAAATTTTTAGGTTATGTTTGACGAACTTTTAAAGTCTCGCGCATATTTCAAGGATTTCATACAAATTTCTAAAAATTCTGAAAAATATTAAATCGGGAAAAAGTCAAGAAAAGTGAAATTGGAAAAATTTGAGAAAAGTCGGGGATTTTTTTTATTAAAAGTAGTGGAAAAAGTTAAATGTTTCAAATTCTGGATTTTTGTCCCTCTTTGTCTTCATAATAAATAGTGAAATTATCACGAAATCTATTAAAAAAAAAGTTACATTTTTTCTATTTTCTGAAACAAAAATTTACTTTCAATAACTTAATTCAATATTGAAGAACTGTCATAAATAAAGTTATTCAAAAATCATTATTAGTGAAGTATTTTTTTGGAAAAATAATTTTAATTTTACTTCTGTTGAAAAATTATTATTTTTAATAAAATTCTTATTGAAAATTCAATTATTTTCTAAAATAATAAAATTCTTATTAAAAATTCAATTATTTTCTAAAATAATAAAATTCTTCTGAAAATTTCAATTATTTTAAAAAATAAAAAAATTGCTCCTCAGAATTCAATTATTTTCAAAAGTAATAAATTTTGTTTGAAAATTTAATTCTATTTAAATTATTATCAGAAGTGAGAAAATTCTTTTCAAAAATTGAATTGTCTTCGAGTTTAAACAAAAAATTCTATATTATTCTTAAAAATTTTTTATTTAATAATTTTTAAAAAATTTCTTATTAAATTCTTTTTTTAAAATAAAAATTCTTTTTTAATTAAAAAAAATCTTGTAAAAAATAATTTTTTTTTAATAAAAAGTTAATTTAGTTCCTCAATCAAATTATTTTCAAATATTTAATTACAATTCTTCATCAGGTTTTCAATTATTTTCAAAAATTCAATTACCTTTAAAAATAGAACAAAAATTCTTCTTCAACATTTAATTATTTTTGAATTTAACAAAGGAATTCAATTATTTTCAGAAAATTTTAGTAACATTCTTCCTTAAAAAATTCAATTATTTTCAAAGATTAAAAAAATTCTTCTGTAAAATTCAATTATTTTCAAATTTCACAAAAGAATTTAATTATTTTTGATAATTTTAGTAAAATTCTTCACCAAAAAATCAATTGTTTACAAAAAGAAATTTGTCGCATAAATTCAATTATTTTTAAACAAATTTTAATTCAGTTCCTCAGTTCAATTATTTTCAAAAAACATTCATTAGATTTTCAATTATTTTCAAAAATTCAATTACTTCTAAAAATAAAACAATTTTATTAGTTAAAATAAAAAAATAATAAAATTTTTCCACAAAATTCAATTATTTTTTTAATTTAAAGCAAGAATTAAATTTTTTTTAAAGAAAACTTTAATTAAAATTCTTTTGAAAAATTTAATTATTTTTAAAAATAAAAAAAAATCTCAGAAATTCAATTATTTGAAAATTTTACAAAAGAATTCAATTATTTTTAGAAAATTTTGGTGAAATTCTTCATAAAAATGAAATTATCTTTAAAAATAAGAAGAAATATTCATTAGAATTTTATTATTTTCAAAAATGAGAAAATTCTTCTGAAAAATTCAAGTATTTTAAAAAATTAAAAAATCTGTGAAATTCAATTATTTTTTAGAAAATGTTAATAAAATTCTTCTCAAAAAATTCAATTATTTTTAAAAATAAAAAAAAATGTTTCTCAGAGTTCAATTATTTTTAAAAATAAAAAAAAATGTTTCTCAGAGTTCAATTATTTTTAAAAATAAAAAAAAATTTCTATTACTTTTAAAAGTAGAAAAAAATCTTCTCAGAAATTCAATTATTTTCAAATTCAACAAAGGAATTCAATGATTTTTTTAAAAAATTTAATAAAATTCTTCCTTAAAAAAAATTCAATTATTTTTAAAAATTAATAAAATCTGAAATTCAATTATTTTCAAATTTCACAAAAAAATTCAATTATTTTTAGAAAATTTTCATAAAACTCTTATAAAAAAATTCAATTATTTTTAAAAATAAAAAAAAGGACCAAACGAAATAAAAAGAAACAGGCATTTATATATTTTTCTATTTATTAAGATCATGAGTTACTTATAATTCTACATAATTCCTGAATTATTTCTCTCAACACACACATTAAAAATGTATTTCTTTTAACAATAGAATTAAAACATTTAATTTTTTTTTTTTTTTGCTTTCTTCTAATTATAACTTAGAAAAAAAGTTACATAGATATTTCTTTTTTGTTTTTTATTTTTTTTTTGCTTAAAATTTCTAAACAGCACACGTGTTATTAGTGTAACTATATTCTAATAATTTTTTTTTTCGCTTTTCTTGCGCTTATTAATTCTACATTAAAATTATATTTTCATAAATCGATATTATGACTACTTATTTCCGAAAAAGGAAATAAATAATGGGAAAAAAAATTTTTTTTTCTTTTAAATAAGTAATAATAATGCAAATCGCATAGTGTGAAATAACATCAATCAATGATGAAACTATGATTGCTATTTTTAAGGTTTCTTAGAATTGAAACATTATTTATAACGTTTAAATGCAATTTTTTCATTTTTTCACATTTTTTTTTGTTGTTTTTTTAATACGTGATGATTAAAAAAAAAAAGAAAGCAGTGTTCCTTCAGATCCTGGAGAAAATTATTTGCCAACGTGGGTTTTCCTTTTTCCGGTGAATTTTCGGGAACTTTTCTTTCCTAGAACAAGAGAAAAAAATGTTTTATTAAAATTTCTATATTATTATAAATATTATTATTATTTTTATAAATTGTTTTTCTATTTTCAAATTTTTAATTTTTTGTTTAGTATTTTCATTTTTGCAACTGTTATTTTCTAACTATTTTTATATTTAAAAAATTGAATTACAATTTTTCGATATAGGTTTCAATTGTTTTCAAAAATTCAATTCCAAAAATAAAAAAATTATTCATCAGAATTTAATTATTTTCAAATTTCACTGAAGAATTCAATTACTTTTAAAAATAATAAAATTCTTCTCAGAAATTCAATTAACAAATTTCACAAAAGAATTCAATTATTTTATAAAATAAAAAAATTATCATTGTCAAAATTCACTTACTTTAGAATTCAACAAAACAATTCAATTATTTTTAGAAAATTTTAAATAAAATTATTAATTTTAATAATAAAATTGTTAAAATTATTTTCTAAAAATAATAAAATTGTTCAAAGGAATCAAAATTCAATTATTTCAGAATATAAAAAAATTTTCTCAAAAATTCAATTATTTTTTTACTTAAGCTCAAGAATTAAATTTTTTTTTAGCAAATTTTAGTCAAATTCTTCATTCAAAAATTCATTTATTTTTAAAAATAAAAAAATTATTCGTCAAATTTAAATTATTTTTTAATTTAACGCAAGAATTACATTATTTTTTTAAAGAAAATTTCAATATAATTCGTCTCAAAAAATTCAATTATTTTTAAAAATAAGAAAATTATTCATCAGAATTCAATTATTTTCCAATTTAACAAAGGAATTCAATTATTTTTAGAAAATTTTAGTAAAATTCTTCTTAAAAAAGTCAATTATTTTGAAAAATAAGAAAATTCTTCTGTGAAATTCAATTATTTTTAAAAATAAAAAAATTGTTATAATTCAATTATTAATCATAAAATTCATCGCAGAAATTCAATTATATTAAAAAATAATAAAATTCTTTTCAAAAATTCAATTATTTTTAAAAAATCTAAAATTATTGCTCAAAATTCAATTATTTTCAAAAAATAATAAAACTTTTCTTAAAAATTAAATTATTTTCAAAAATAATAAATTTCTTCTCAAAAATTCAAATTATTTTCGAAAATAGAAAAATTGTTCGAAGGAATCAAAATTCAATTATTTTAAATAATAAAGAAAATTTTCTCAAAAATTCAATTATTTGCAACAAAATTTTAAATAAGTTCTTCGATTCAATTATTTTCACAAAAATTTTATTACAATTCTTCGTTAAATGTAAATTATTATTAAAAACTCAATTACTTTAAAAATTAACAAAAATAATTCGTCGAAATTCAATTCTTTTAAATAATAATAATAATATTCTTCTTAAAAATTCAATTATTTTTTAATTTAACGCAAGAATTAAATTATTTTTTAGAAAATTTCAATAAAATTCGTCTCAAAAAATTCAATTATTTTTAAAAATAAGAAAATTATTCATCAGAATTCAATTATTTTCCAATTTAACAAAGGAATTCAATTACTTTTAGAAAATTTTAGTAAAATTCTTCTTAAAAAATTCAATTCTTTACAAACAAACAAAAATTTGTCGCAAAATTTCAATTATTTGCAATAAAATTTTAATTATGTTCTTCGATTCAATTATATCCAAAAATTTCATTGCAATTCTTCGTTAAATTTCAATTATTTTAAAAATTTCAATTACTGAAAAAATTAACAAAATTATTCGTCAAAATTAAATTCTTTTTAAAATAATTTAGTAAAATTCTTTTCAAAAATTTAATTGTTTAAAAAAAACTCTATATTAGAATTCAATTATTTTTTAGAAAATATTAGTAAAATTTTCCTAAAAAATTCAATTAATTTTATAAAGAAAATAAATTCTTTGCCAAAAATAAATTAGTTATCAAAGTTTTTGAAAAATGTTAATAAAGTTTATCTCTTGTTTTTATTGTCTTCAATTTTTATTCACTTATTTATTTTTCTTTTTTTTCCTTTTCTTTCTTTATATTTTTTTTCTTATTGATATTTTTCTTAAACTCCAATTCAAACATAATTTCTGTAAATTAATAATTCTTTGCCTCTAAATGTTTTGATAGTTAACAAAAATAGTAAATTTAAAAAAAATGAAAAAATGAAAAAAAAATAATTTAAAATATTCCAAATAGTAATAAAATAATTAAAAATATTGAAAATACTGAAAAAATATTGAAAATTGTAACAAAATAATAATTAAAATTAAAAAAAAAATGAGAAAATAATAATGAAAAGAATAATGTTAATAAACATTTTAAAAATTAACGCAGTGAAAATAGTATTAAAAGAACAAAAATAATAAAATAATATTGATAGTCGTGATAATAATAATAATAATAAATTCTGCTGCGCATGGACATTAAAATTCCATTTCATTTTCTAGAAACTTCTCGAACGTGAGATATTCTTATTTATGTAAATAATCTTATCTGCATTTATACACGCTCTCATACTTATTATTCTATTTTTCGCTAAAAATGTAAATATTTAAAATACCCGCTGATAAATATTTAAAAATATTATTTCAAAAGCACCTTTATTATTCTCTTCTACAACAACAATAAAATGAATTTCAATTTTAAAATTACAAATTGCATCATTTTTACACACTAGAAGAAATTTTTTTTCAATAAAGAAAATATGATTTATTATTAGTTGTTATTATTATTAATATTATTATTATTATTATTAGTGATATTATTAGTCATCTATATAAAAAGAAATAAACAATCTAGGTTAAAAATATACACACGTCATTGACACGAATATCCAAAGAAAGAAAAAAAAAAGAACTTGCATCCGACTTTTTTGTTTTACAGGTGAATTTTAATTTTAAATCCGATTCAAGGTCTCGTGAAATTCAAATAAGACGCAATTTTTTTTTATATATATACACACACACACAAAACAAGTGTCGCCATCTTGTCACACAAGTATTATTTTACGCCGCAAAATAATAATTTTTTTGACCTTGGAAGTCAGAAGAGAAGATATTTGAGAGAATTTGGAAAATTAGAAGACAATAGTTATTGAATAAAAATTATTTTTCTTACCTTTTTTTTTCTGTTGCCTCTCGCCGCCTTCCAGAAAAAATAAATTCCTTAGGATTTATTTTTCTCAACGTGTCGTTTATTGTGCTCGGAATTCATTAATTTAGTGACAATCTTTCGTGAATGTCCACTTGGATCGAAATGATTTGTATGGAGAATGGCCTCACGTTTGCTTCTTTGTTTTCCACTGTGAGCACTGAAGATGTGCTTATCATAATCGTAGTTGAAATGCTCGTATTCATCAAAATGATCCTCAGACATAATTAACACTTTTACTCTTTTTCTCTCTCTCTATTCAATTTATATTCTCAAAAAAAAATGTAAAATAAGGGTTAAAATTTCTTTCTTTTTTTCTCTTTGGAAAAAAGAAAATTTGTTTTCTATATATATATGCGGAGGAAACAAATTGTCCACAATAGATTTCACAATATACTGGTTTTTGTAAAAACAGCGCGCGTCTCTTTTATAGACAAGGTGAATTTAAATGCGCACGCGCACGAGGTCGAGTTTCATTGGTTCGTCCCTGTCTCTTACTTTGAAAGCAGTTGTCGAAAAAAAGAAAAGGAATTCGATGAAAATAATAATATAGAGAATAAAGAAAAAACAAGTTTTTTTTTACTTGGGTACTTTGAATCTATCAATGAACATAGTTGAGTTAATTATCGATTAGTAGATGATAATTAATAATTAACAATCTTCAAGTGTGTATTACTTTGTATCGAGTGTATTTTTCGTAACTGCTGGTAAATCGCTGGTAAAAAAGGGTAAAGCGCAAAAAACGATTAAACGAAGAAGGAACATAACCTAAAAAAAAAGGTAAAAAAAAACTTACATCCATATTTTTTCTTTTACCCAAATTAAATTCTTTGCGAAACGTTTGATATTTGTTTAAAAATATTTTTCTACCTGAAAAGAATAAATTTATTCACGACTAAAATTATTTTCCCCCCGGGGAAATTGTCGTCATAGATAAAATAAAATTATCGTCTTTGGGAAAAATATCATCTTTCGTAAAATTACCACGTCTCTCACGGTGTCTATCAAAAAAATTATCTTTTCTAAAGTTCGTAAACTACTTCGCGATTCGTAAATCTCTAAAAAAAAATAGGAAAAATAATCTCTAAAATATTGTCTAGTATTTAAATATTTACAGTAAAAATTATTTCATTTAGTGAAAGTAATTCGTTTGGAAAAAAACTTGTTCGCAACTTTTAGTGAAATTATCGTATTGAGTGAAAGAAAGAATATTTTCTGTATTTATATTTACATAGTGAAAAACTGTCAATAAGAAAACTTTTGTTCGTAAATGAAAATTTTCTTTTTCGCGCATTTTACGGAGAAAGTGAATTTTGCAATTCATGCGATTAGTTTTAAAAGGAGAAAAAAAAATAATAACAGAAAATTATTATTCAAAGTTGTGATGATAAATTTTTGTTCTGTAATTAATTTTCTTTGTTTGATTATATTTTATCTCGGTTATTGTTGACGCACTAGTGTTTGAGTGCGATTGTATTTTTAATGTAAAATTTTTTATTATTATTATTATTTTACTGTATAAAGTGAATAAGTTTTAACAGCTGTAAATTATTTGCGATATTTCACCTTTTCGTTGAAATAAAAAAATTTTTTTTCTTACTTTTCTGATGGTAAATAAATCAATCGCATGAATGGTAAATTTAATAATTAAAATTTTATTGGAACTTTTAATCGCTTGTATTTCATTTGTATTTATTGTTTTTAATACAATTTTAATTAAATTTTTCGAAATAATTAGAAAGTTTCGCAAATAATTTAAATATTCTTCGTTGGAATTCAATTATTTTTATAAATATTAATATTTTTCTTGCATGAATTAAATTATTAAAATTTTTTTTTGGAAAAATTTTAGCAAGAATTCAATTATTTACAAAAATTATAAAATTCTTTAAAGATTTTTCATTATTTTCAGTAAAATTTCTCAAGAAAAAGAACTCAATTATTAAAATTTTTTTTTGGAAAAATTTTATCAAGAATTCAATTATTTACAAAAATTATAAAATTCTTTAAAGAATTTTTATTATTTTCAGTACAATTTCTCTAGAAAAAGAATTCAATTATTTAGAAAATATAATAAAATTTGTTATAAGAATTAAATTAGAAGAAATAAAACTTTCCGTAATAATTCAATTATTTTCATAATTACTTTAAATAAATTCAATTATTTTCATAAATAACAAAATTTCTTCGTAAGATTTCAATTATTTTCTTAAAATTCAATTAAATTCTTGACAAGATTTTAATTAATTTAAAAAATAATATTTTCGACATGAATTCAATTTTTAAAATTTTTCTTAATTTCATGGCAAAAATTCAATTGTTTTCAAATTACAAAAAAGAATTCTATTATTTTAAAAAAAACTTTTAATTAAATTCCTCGATTCAGCTATTTTTTCAAAAATTTAATTGTAAAAATATTCTTTTTTTTTGTCAGAGGAATTTAATTATTATTATTAATAAAATTCGGCTTATAAATTCAATTATTTTCCAATTTAACAAAAGAATTCAATTATTTTTAGAAAATTTTTGTAAAATTCTTTTTAAAAATTCCATTATTTTCAAAAATAAAGAAATTCTGTTAATTTCAATTATTTTTAGTAAAATTTTAATTAAATTCTTGGATTTAATGATTTTTAAAAATTTTATTACAATTCTTCGTTAGATTTCAATTATTTTTAGTAAAATTCAATTACTTTAAAAATCAATAAAATTAATCGTCAAAATTCAATTATTTTTAGATTATTTTAGTAAAATTTTAATAAAAAAATTTAATTATTTTTTAATTTAACAAAAGATTTCAATTATTTTTAGAAAAATTTTAATTAAATTCCTCGATTCAATTATTCTTAAAAATTTAATTCTTAAAATATTCTTTTTTGTCAGAAGTTATTAAGTATTATCAATTTAATAAAATTCTCATAAATTTACATATTTATAAAAATAATAAAATTCTTCACAAGAATTGAATTTTTTTGGAAAATAAAATTGCAATAAAAATCTTCTCAAGGATTCAATTATTTTTATTACAAATTTTTTAAAATGATATAATTAAATTATTTAAAATTGATTTTCAAATAAAAATTCTTTAAAAAAATTCAATTATATTATATTTTCAAAATTTTGAATGAAATTCTTTTAAAAGGCATTTAAACCATTATGACGTTACAATTTGTGTAAAGGTTTCAATTCCATTAAGAAATCAATTATTTTTAATGTAATTTTAATCGAATTTTCACAAAATACTTAAATTGAATAATTTTCTTATTAAAACAATTAAATTATTTTTATAAATCTAAAAAAAATTTTTAATTAAACGAAACTAATAATCGAACAATAATTTTTTTTTTCATCGTAATTATTTTGTCGTTTTAATAAAAAGAATATTGTTATTTTTTTAAAGTAAAAAAATTTATTTACAATTTTTTTTCAATCGATTCCATAAACATCGCCACTTTTTCTGTAATCGGCATTTGCAAAAATAGTCTCATTTTCTCTCGTTATTGCGGAAATAATGCTCGCGTGATTTTTATATCTCATTGTATGATGTCCCAATTTTTTTAAACCCTCAATTATTAATTTTTCTATTCCATATTCGTAAATTAATTTCATTGGAAATAATTGATGATGAATTCTCGCCGCGTCCACTGCCTCCTTTAGTGTGTTTCCCATCCACAAAAATCTCGCGATCACCTTTAAAGAAAAACAGAAAAAGAAAACAAAAAATTAAAATTGTTACGAAAAATGCATTACTTCTTTTATTTTTAATAATTATTTATAATAATAATAGTAATTATTATTTTTATTATTGTCGAATTAATTTTACGAGGCCTTTATAAACGGATTTAATTTAGGCCTCATAAAATTAATTTGACAAAATATTCAGTAATGGACTTAAAATTACATGAACAATAATAATTATTATTATTAAACAATAATAATAATTATTATTATTTTGTAATATTAATTATTATTTTATAATATTAATTATTATTTTATAATAATAATAATTATTATTAGTTTGTTTTTATTGTAGATATTGTCGTACAAAAGCAATTGCAGTTGTTATTTTTGTACCGCCAGCAGCGCCAATGATCATTTTTACATTATTATTCCTGTCAACTAAAATTGTTGGCGACATTGATGACAGTGGTCTTTTTCCAGGTTCAATGAGATTACTTTGACTCGGTGGAATTCCAAAATAACTAAATTTTGATTCAAGGCCGAAATCGTCCATTCCACTGTTGAGGAGAATTCCAGTTCGTTCGCTTACGATTCCACTTCCAAAACTAATTTTTCAAATTTTAAAGAAAAAGGAAATATAAAATTGAGAGAGAGAGAGGAAAAATTGAAAAACAACATTCTACTTATTTTTTAGGTAAATATTCAAACACTGGAGAATTTTTCTTTTTCATCTGTTTAAGATAAAAAAGAATCTTATGAACTTCTCTTTAAACTAAAACTAAAAATTTGTTTGACACAAAAAAAAATTATTTTAATTAAAATAGAAATTTAATAAACATCTAATTCAATAAATACAAATTTAATTTTTGAAAAATTCAATAAATAAGCAAAAAAAAAAAAAGAAAAAGAAAATTAACAAGAACAGAAAGAATGTAAAAAAGAGAAAATTTGATACTTGCTAAAGATTGACAGTACTGGTGATAGAAACAGCATCACCATTCGGTGCAAATACTGATATATGTGATGTTCCATGATCTTTAAAATTTCCACTATCTTCAACACCATAATAAAATGGATCGTTCCATGTTCTCTCGCTGTTGATTTTTTCCCAATGTAATTTAGCGAACTCCTTCGATTGCAACTTTCTAATCAACTATATAAATATACGTGTAATATAGATTATAATTTATTATACACCACTTGTCAGTATTATTAATTTAAAAACTTATATTCCAAAAAAGAGAATCCAAACAAAAAATTAATTTAATTTATTTTCTATTTTCAAAACATTATTATTTAATTTAATAAATATTAACAATTAATTGACTTTATTAATTATTATTATTATATTAGATAATTATACTGATTGCGAACAAAAATTACTTTTTCTTGAAAACATGGAAAAAATTTTCATATTCAAAATATGAAATGAAAAAATAATTACTTGCGTTAAATCGACGAAATCTGAATCACCGAGTTTTGTTCGAAATGCGTAAGCATATTTAAATGCCTCTATCATATTTTGAAATGTGACTATCGAAGAATTAATATCGGCAATGCTCTTCTTTGTTAAATGAAAATTATCAAAAATGTTGAGAAGAAATATAAGAATATCACCGCCGCCTGGAACACCCGAGGAATAAACTTTTATTCCATTAGAAAGAATTGTACTCGCTGGTTCCCTCCATTTTACCCTGAAAAAAATTTTTTTCTTTCAATTTTTATTTCTATCACTTATTAATTTTTTACAATCTTCCTTTTTCTATTAGTATTGATTATTTTACAACCTTTTTTTATTTCTATTATTCTTATTAATTTTTTACAACTATTTTTACTGTTATTAATTTTGAATTGCAATTTTCGAATTTGTTTTAAATTAGACATGAATAATTGTTTTGGAAAATTATTAACCTGTAATCATTAAGATCCTTCATTTCGATGATTCCACCCCTTTGCTTTAAATCTTCAACAAGTTTAAGTCCCAGGGAACCATTGTAGAAAATATTTACACCTTCTTCAGCAAGTAATCGCATTGTTTCGCACAATTTTTTTGGCCTTATTATTGAGCCCGGCTTTCGAAGTTCCCCTGTCTCAGGATCAATGAACATTTCTCTGAAACAGAAATTATATTTCAAAATTAAATTTTTCTATTTCTATTTTTTTCTCGTTATTTATTGAATAATGTAACTGAAAAATTAAAAGTAATAATAATAAAGCTTAATAAAGATAATAATTATAATGGCAAAATTAAATCTTCTTTTTCTAAAAGCGAAGAAGTAAAATTTTAGAATTTGAAAAGCTCGCGTTAAAATTAGTTGACAGAAAGCGCCATTGACTTTCTCGCTATAGTGATAATTTTCTCAGTAAAATTTCAGTTCTAATATAAATATTATAAATACGTATAAATAATAATTATAAATACATATAAATAATAATTATAAATAGGAATAATAATAGTAGCAAAGAAAAATATTGTAAAAAATTAAAAATAGTTTTATTAATAATAAATAAAAATTAGTTAAAAGCTCAAAATACGAAACAATGTAATTACTTGAGAGTAGGATCATCGTGAATATTGAAATTATCCTCTTGAAGACCTTTATATTGGGATTTTGTCAAATTATAGCCATTATCGCAAATTTCAATACTTGGTGCAAATAATTCTGACCAGGGCAAATTTCCAAATCGTTTATGAGCCTCCCAGTAACCCGCTAATTCTCCTGGTACAGCCACTGATAAACTACCTACATGGTGAAATTAACCTTTTTTTAATGGTAATTTTAATTATAGTTAATATTTGAATCCCTAAAATAAGAATCGATGCTAAGCGTCAAAGACTGTTTTTTGAAAACTTAAAAAATTGTTTTGCTTTTAGTGATAAAAATTGCACTAAATTTACTACATTTGTCAGGACTTTATACAATTTTTTATCTAATAATCTGAACTCAAAACCGTTGGGAAACATTTTTTAAATATTTTAAGGTTTTTGGAGAAAAATTTTTTTTGAACGCTTAGCGTCGACGCTACATTTAGAGAACCTGAGTAAAATAATAATTTGATATTAAAATAATTGTAAAATGTAATATAATAATATAATAGCTTTTTGGTACCAGTTTTCGAGGCATTGTCGGACTTATCGTGAAACATAAATTTGTGCGCTGCTGCCGGAGCCGAATATCTTGCGTCCAGAACAAAAGCCTTTTCCGATTTTCGTTCGTAAATTGTCATGAAAAATCCCCCTCCAAATCCCAAACTGTGCATATTTATAAAGCCATTGCAGATCATTGCCGCCAATGTTGCGTCGACTGCCGATCCATTTTTTTCCAATATTGTCCTTCAAAAAAGCAAATAGAACCAAAAATTTAAAAACAGAAACTTATTCTTACTATCAAGCGAGCTATTAAGTAGGCACTCGGAAGTTATTACTATTTAGACATTTTTTTTTAAATATAATTTACATTTTTTATTGTACGTACTTTCCAATTAATGCACAAGGTGGTCCATCGGCGCAAACAGCACCTTTTTTAAATTTTCTCAATATACTCCACGATGGTGGTTGTGAATATTCGGGATCAGGAGGAATTAATTTTTCATCTTGATTTGTATCAAAAACGCCAACAATCGTTGGTATCAAAATAATTGTAAATACCACCAGGGAGGTTAGGAAAATTTTCTTCCATTTTAAATTGAATCTAAAATGAAAAAGTTATTAATTTTTTAAAAATCCATTACAGTGCTATTCATTTATAATTTCTTTACTGTTTAAATGCGAATTATTTATTTAATTATTATTTATTTATTATTTATTTATTATTTATCTATTTATTATCTATTTATTATTTATTTATTATTAATTTTTTATTTATTACTGACATTAATTTTTTGATATTTAATTTCTACATTTTACGTACATTTTTACTATGACATTATTATTATTAGTCATCTTGAGAACGCCAAGGTCGTCACTAGGTGGCGTGTAAACTGATTTTATCAACTGAACTGCCATCTACCGATGACCTTGGCGTTCACAGGTGGTAAATAGTAGCTCAATATATAGTATAAAGTAGTTTGTAACTTTATAATTTATTATTTATTTATTCATGATAAACGGACCAAAAGAAAAATGACAAATATTTTTTCAATTTGTTCTTATCAATTACACTTAATTTTTTGTAAACAAGAAATTAAAAATAGAAAATATTTGCAACTTTTTTTATTTAATCATTTATCGTATAAAACGAATGGTAGATTACTAAGCAATATTATTGTCCTTTGTACATTTGTTTGCGTTCTATAATTACATAAGAATTTATACGCACAGATTTGTCACTTGATTTTCATCTTTACTCGACTAAAGTTGATTACGAACGCGCATAATATGTTTGTGAAATTGTTTATAATTAATTATTTACAATAATTTTACTCTCTGTAAGTACAGTATTGAATTTCTTTTGTTAAAAGCAAAATTAGATTCATTTTTATATTAATATTCTTGCAAAATATATTTAATACATTATTAATAAATAATAAATAAATAATATTAAAATAAATAAATAGGAAATATCAAAATTAGCTCAAAACTTTTCATTACCAAAAATGATTAATTATTTATTTATTATTTTCAATTTGCATTTATATTTATAAAATATATTTAGTTATTTAAATAATAAATAATGTCAAGTATGCTTGCCACTCAAACATATCGGAATAAACTTAAAATTTTTCAATATAAAAGAAGTAAGAAATGTAATAAATAAGAAATCTTTAACTCAACACTTACTTGTTGAAAAAGTTGCAAACATTTATTGAATCCATTATTTTTTCTGTAGTTTGATAATTAACAATTTTTTTCTTTTTTCTATTGAATTTTATTTTTCTGCATTTTTCCTCCCTTGAACTAAAACTATTGTTTTGATTCCGGCGTTTCATATACAAATCTGTGTAAAGAAAATTTTTACCAATCGTGGTTTATTTATTTACAAATTTCACATTTATACGTTTTTATTTATTACTTTTACATATTCATTTATTTTTAAACTATTCATTCATCAAATTTATAATAGAATTTATAATAGATAATTAATTTATATAATATTAATAAACAATTATTAATATTTACATTGATTATTATTGTATTATTAATTTTATAATAAAAAAAAGTTATAAATTTTAATATTCAAATACTTTTTCTAAATTAAAAGTGGTTCATTAACATTTTCAAATTGCAAAATTTTAATAACAATGCTAAAAAATAATAGTAAATAAATCATTGAAAACAATGTTTTTATTTAAAATAAAGAGTTGTTTTAAATAAAAGAAATTATTGTGTTTAAAAAAAATAATAATTTTAATAACAAATTACTTTGAATAATAAAAATTTACTGATATTTAAAATTATAAAGAAAACTTACCGTACGACAATTTTTTATCATTGATGTTTTGAAAATGAAGACTTCAAATAAATATTGAATGGAAAAAATTCCATTTTATGGAAGTTATTGAAAATTTTATTCTCCATTATTGAAAAAAAGAAATTGTTAAAAACATATACAAAATTTCCGCGCTTGTTCCATTGAAAATTAAGAAATTGAATGCAAAATAATTTTCTGACAGTGAATTTGCAAACAAGACAGCAGCCGATAGGTTAAAAATCGATTCAAAGCTTGCGCAGTAATTTGTTTCCTGAAAAAATTGAATTTAGCGCAAAAGTTTATTATTTTTATTTTTTTACAAGAAAAACGAAAAAATATTTCTTTTCTTTATTATACAATAAATGTTATTATTATTTATTACCATTTATTTACCAACTTTAGTCAGTTATTAAAATTTTATTTTCCGTAGGTTAATTTTTTTTAAAAAGTTCGAAATTTACAAAAAAAAAAGATTTTTACAAGATTAACAAAAGTCTAAAATTTATTTGAATATTAAACATTTATGCAATTATTTATAATTATATTATTATTATTAATTATTAATGCTATTATTATTTATAACCATTTATTTACCTACTTTAGTCAATTATTTAAAATTTTATTTTCTCTTTGTAAAATTAAAAACGGAAGTTACAAATTTACAAAAAAAAATATTTTTTAAAAATTAACAAAAGTCTAAAATTTATTTGAATAAATATGCAATTTTTTCAATGCAATTATTTATAGTTCAACATGTATTAAAAATGTAGTTTTCTTGAATAAATTTTCGAGTTAATTTCTTCTTTAATTGCTAATTATTATTGACCAAGAAAAATTATAATTAACTACTAATAACAGTAAATACACTTTTAAATTAATTGCTTTTTCATCGATCATTGTTTTACTGCATTTTGCTATATATATTTGTACATATGTACATGAAAGTCATTACTTTTATGGTAATATGAACGTAATTGGTTAATTTAATTGAGTTCACAATTAAGTTAATTAATATTTCATCATATTTTGTTTAATATGCTAATTAAATTTGTTCAAATAAAATTTATTATTTTTACAATACAATTTTTTTTATACTTTTCGAACTTGTGCAAAAAAAATATTGAAAATTTTTAAATTAAATAAATAAAATAATTTACTTAATAATAAATATAATAAATTAATAATGAATATAAAAATAATAAATATAAGAATAAATAATATATAGAAATAAAATATTAAATAAGTAAATTAATAACAAAATATTTCTGTTTTTTTCAGCTTGGCCTAAAATCAGGAAAAATTCTTTTTTTTCACTAAAAAAATTTTCAAATATTAAGGAAATCGAGACAAATTGTGAGTAGAATTTTTTTTTAAATACATGTATTTTGAATTCTTTTTGACTTTTAATTAAAGTTGATTATGTTAATTTGGGTTAATTACTAAATGGTAATTTGTAAATTTAAATTGTTAATTAATTGACGATTAGAACCGAGAAAATAAGTGCTTCTCTGGATTATCATACAAGTTAATAGCCCAAAAAAATATATTGAACGTAAGTTTAGGATAAAAAATTAATTTTTTGTCAGTTTCAACTATAATAATGAAAACAACTTAATTTTTTTCAAATACTTTGAAAATGAAATTTTCAAACATATTTCTCTTTTAAAGTTATAAAGATTTTATTAATAATAAATTGAGGGGCTGGATGCTATAAGGGGATACGCGTGAACACACGGCCAGTCAGTTCGGATGTAGAGATAAAATTTTGAAGTTGTTCAAAATAAATTTAAAATTATTGTTTCTTGTTCAGAATTTCAAGGCGAAACTTTTTTTCTAATAAAATTTTTTTATATAATTTTTTGTTTTTAAGTAAATTGAGAAAAAAGTGATTTTTTAACCTAAGAAATTTTAATGAATTTTTGACTTCAACTCGTGATTACTTCGTTAAATATTAATATTTTTCCACGAAATTTACACACAATATTCTTCAAACTATACCAAAAGTGAAACAATATTTAGTATTTTTTCAAAAAATTCTGTGTCTAAGTAAATAATTATTTAAACAATTTTGCCGGAAAAATGATTCTCCTATTTTCAATTGAAAAAGTTGAGTGACGAATTTTCGTTTACAGAAAACTTCCAGTGACAAAAATGTTCATCAATATGTTAGGAAGTTTTTCGGAAATTTTTTTCGTCATTTGATAATAAATTAAAGAAAATAGAGCAATTTTAACAGCGTCGCGCTATGCTGTAAACGTAAACAATGTCTAACTGTATACATTGGTCTTGTAATGGCGGCCATTCTACACGTGCGCGGCCACGCCGTAATTTTACAGCATAGCGCGACGCTGTTAAAATTGCTCTATTTTCTTTAATTTATTATCAAATGACGAAAAAATTTCCGAAAAACTTCCTAACATATTGATGAACATTTTTGTCACTGGAAGTTTTCTGTAAACGAAAATTCGTCACTCAACTTTTTCAATTGAAAATAGGAGAATCATTTTTCCGGCAAAATTGTTTAAATAATTATTTACTTAGACACAGAATTTTTTGAAAAAATACTAAATATTGTTTCACTTTTGGTATAGTTTGAAGAATATTGTGTGTAAATTTCGTGGAAAAATATTAATATTTAACGAAGTAATCACGAGTTGAAATAAAAAATTCATTATAATTTCTTAGGTTAAAAAATCACTTTTTTCTCAATTTACTTAAAAACAAAAAATTATATAAAAAAATTTCATTAGAAAACAAGTTTCGCCTTGAAATTCTGAACAAGAAACAATAATTTTAAATTCATTTTGAACAACTTCAAAATTTTATCTCTACGTCCGAACTGACTGGCCGTGTGTTCACGCGTATCCCCTTATAGCATCCAGCCCCTCAATTATATGATTTTGTTTTAAAATCTTTAATTTGTTTATAAATTATAATTTCATTTCTTAATTTTTAATTTGTTTTTTTAATTATAATTTCGTTTATAAATTTTAAATTTGTTTTTTAATTATAATTTCGTTTCTAAATTTTAAATTTGTTTTTTAATTATAATTTCCTTTTTTGTAAATTTCCAATGTATTTACAATTAAATAATAAATTAGAAACAAATTATTTTGAAAAAAGGAAAGGGGGTTATAAATAATTTAACAGAAAATTTACATTTTATAATGAGAGGATTTTCCACAGTACACAAAAACTATTTTTTATACAACTTTATATTTTGTGATTTAATAATATATATAATTATATTCTGACAATAATTTTTTTGTCCGGTAAACATTTTAAACTATATAATATATTGTATATATATTATTTAACATTTAAATTTAGCCTGTTTAATAAATATATATAATATATTATAAATGTGTGTCTTATTCGCAATAAACATTCGCAGTTTTAAATTTCAGACAGATTTTCTTATACATTTTTTTGGTAATATTTTATTGGAATGCAATTTTCCTCTCATTGAATAACATCTTTTGTTTATCTATTTACTTATATATAAATATTTATTTATACATATACACGTATTTTACAAGTTGTTTTTTTTCAAGACAATAGAATACAGAATGAAAAATGAGAATGACATTGTCAGTCATGCATAGAAATATTGTTCACTAAATAATTAAATTTATTTTTTAAAAAGTACTTTGACTTTTCTTTCGTTCTTTATTTTCTCTCTTTATTATTTTTCTTTGGTAAAAAATATTTTAAAAACTTAAAATATTCAGGTACTCGATAGAGAAATAGAGCAATGTGTTTGTGCAAGTTGTAAAAAATAGAAAAAGAGTATTATTTTTCTTCATTTTTTTGTCTCAATGTATGTATAAAAAAGAATGGTGTCAAAAAATGTGTACATTAATTTAGATTATCTTAACATTTATCATTAAATCTATTAAAATACTGCTTCATGCAACATTTATCACTAGGAAATTTTTCATGAACACTCCTTATTTATATTATTTTATATTTACAAGAGTCATTGTGACATTTTTTTCCCTTCTCATCATAATTGAGAAAGTATTCTTAATATACAATTAATCTATTTTTTGAACTATCAATTTTTTTGTTAACATTTAAAATAAATTATTAAATAATTTTTAATTACCTTGCGATTTTTATCAGATTTAATTTTTAAATTGTCAATTTTTATTTATCGACGTACTTAATTGAATTTTTTTAGTTGAGAATTTAATTACAAATTTTAACAATAATTAGAAAGTAATAATATTAATAATTGAAAATGTTGAGTATTTTAGTCAAATGAAAATAATTTCTTAAATTATTGGCAATTTTTGTTTTGTGGAAGTATAAAAATATAGTCTTAGGATATGTAACGTCGACTACTCTCGGCTTTTAAAAAAATTAGGAATGTCGAGTCACTTAAAAATTAAATTTAAAACAATTATTTTTTTAAGAAATGCAATTTTAATTCCATTTCTTAAAAAAGGATCCTTAATTCCTTCTATCTAAAAAGTATTTTTAATTCCTTTTCTTAAAAAAGTAATTTTAATTCCTTTTTTTAGAAAGGTTTAAATCCCTTGGAGAAAAAGAATTTTAATCTCTAAATTTTGAAAGAAAAAGTAAATTTTCTTTAAAAATAAAATTTCGTGCTATATTAATTTAGAACTTTAGACTCATGGTGAGTATCGACGTTTTCTTCTAAAATTACAAGATTCGGTTTTTTTTCATTAACCTCTTCGGTACTACTCCAACTCGCATCGCTCTCGCTCCCCTCTTGTGAATTATCATCATCATCATCATCCATTTTTTTCGTCTTCGTACCAAATTCTTGTTTTTCCTGCAACAGGTCCCTTCGATTGTTAGGTTGTAATCATTGTTTTCTGGAAAGTGGACGTTTAGGAAGTTTTTTTTAGAAAAAAAAGAATAGTTTTGATGCGAGTTTTTTCAAATTTTTGATGATCAATTATTAAATGACCTAGAGAAAAATATTGATTAGTGATAATGAATGAGAGAAGAAAAAGGAGAAAGAGAGAGTATTTTTTAAAAACATTTTATACCAATGGCAATGTTCTAGGAAGTGTTGATGTCGTGGTTGTTGCCGTATTTTCCGTATTGTCACTACTTTCACTTCGTTCAAGTGGTCGATTGCCTATAAAAATCACCCCCTCCTCTAATGTCTTCACCCGAACGAATCTTCTTCCAATTGGCCAATTTTCCATCCCATTTTTACCCCTTGATTGTTTTTGCATTACCCCCGTTGTCCAGACACTTGCGTCACTACTTCCGGTGCTGCTGTCGCTGCCCGTGCTTCTCTGACGCCAGCGTCGCTCTTTTGGAGCAAGACAAAAAAGAATTAATTTTTGCAAATATGTTCGGAAGATGTGGTAGAAATCGCAAAAATTGTTTCTTTTTTGCGATTTATTGAAAGAATTTCTCAAAACGGAGCTAGACAGCAAAATGATTCTAATTGAATGTGAGGCAAGACATTAGTGAGGATGTAATGTGTAATGAATGTAGGAGAAGCAAAATTGACAAAGCACGGACTTGAAGAGAGACCGGCTCCTCCCACTTTGGGTTAGTTGCGCGCGTCGATTTCCACGAAGGTATTACGCGACTCCCCACTCGCTCGCGCCTGGGCCAATGGCGAGAGACTTCTCCCACTTCGCGACTATATAAGGAGCGGTCTCCCTGCTAGTCGGGCATTTTCTCGTTACCTGCGGACGACGCTGCATCGTCGTTTTAATTTTCATAGCCTTACAATGACAATTTTTCCATCATGCCAAACATCGTTTATCTATAACGTAGATTTTTTATCTTTAACATCGGAACTAGTTTTTATGCACCCCGATTCGCATCTCGATTCATAGAACTCATCTATTTATATTTTCTTAAATTTATGACAAATGTTTTGTATTTTTATGTTATGTAATTTTTTCCTAATGTTACTTTATGTAATGAGGGGATTTTGTCCTGCCGTCGAAAGTAAAAATCCAGTAGCCGAATTTGACCAAAGTTTGCGATTCGTTAACATCCTGAGTGAACTTGGATCTTAGGGCAAATGCGACCACTGGGTTTTCACCTTAGACAGCAGATGTGTAGTCTAATGTCACAACTAATGAAAAAAATTGATGATGGGAAATCAATTTCTTTTTATTTTTACTTTCGCTAATCTGCGAGACCGGTGCAGAAGCAGCTGTTGTTAATGTTTTCTTAAGCAATGGACTATCGTAGTCCTGACTCTCTTCGCTGCAAGCTCGAGTTATGAGAATCCTAGGACTTTGATTTGGAGTATCGCTCATAGAGCACCCACCATCGTTTTCAATACTCTCGCTACCGTCGAAATCGTTACAGTAGCGAGAGACAAGTTGTAGACTCGCTGTACTTGCACTCGTTCTCACTGGTTTTGTAGATCCTCCTGTAATTAGACGAGATTTTAACTTGTAAAAAAATTCGGAATTCTACAAGAATATTGTAGACAAAAATTTACCTAATTCGGCATTTGGCACTCTGAGTGTATTACAAGAAGCAGCCGTTTGTAATCGACTGCGATGAAATGGATTTCGAATATTACTATCATCAAAAGGATTTCCCGTTCTACAGGAACCGAGAACTAATAATGCTTCGCTGAGGCGTCGTTGCAAAGGCGGAAAAGGGAAGAAGGAGGCCTGTCCATTTCCTGAAGGCCTCCTTGAACCAGTGGCACTAGGCGTTCGCGCCTGAATTTCCTGCAATTAATAGAGAGAGAAGGAGAACGAATAGTAATCGATAAATTTGTGTACTCAAAAAGAACAATTTACCACTAGTGTGCAAACAAAACCACGCCTGTAATTATTCTCTGCCTTTTTTTTTATTTCTTCAAGGCTATTTTTTAATAAAAAAAATATTCTACCGCGAGACACACACAAAAAAAAGAATAATGAGTGGAAAAAGAAAGATCTCTTACCTGCTGTAATTCGGATTTAGTGGCCTTTTTACGCCAGTAGTTTTGCACGGAACGTCGCAGGGTTCGTGATTTAAGACCATAGAGAAGTCCATTAACGGGTGGTGAACAGGCTAAAAGAAGTGAGGCCAAGGACGCGAAACGAGGATGCGCGTGCAGACGTTGTTGACTTCCGACGCCCCCGACTCCAATGGCACAACACACCTCCCACAGGATCAAACCGCAATAGGGAAAGTACAGTAAATAAAGAGATCCAACAAGTTGCATCACCTGCTAAGTGAAGAGAATTAAAAAGTGAAATGAAAAAATTGGGAAAAAGAAAAAAAAGTCCTTACCGTACTAGCAGCACTGTGAAATCGTGGTGGTCCACCTCCGGCATTAGGCGAAGTTATCGAGGGAATGAAAAAAGGATTCCTCTGATGCGTGATGGTCACTTGGGCACTTAACGTAACCTCATAAATGGCGCTTGCAATACGATGACGATGATAGCGTGCAATACCAAGGACACGTAAATTGCAGACAGTGACGAGCACTGCTGGTAGTGCGAGACCTAAAAAAGCGTACGCTACACCATAAACAACGGCTGAGGAACCCCAATTGTCATTGCCGAAATCGGGAGCACAACATCCAAGACCAGGAATATATTTATACGGTGGCGCTAGACCTGATATCGGCGGCAGGCAAAGTAGGAGTGATCCCATCCATGATGCTGCCAATCCGAATATTACTCTTCGTGGTGAGACCAGAGCGGCATAGTGTAGCGGAGCCGCAATAGCGTAATACCTATTTGTTATTTTTTAGTATTATTTATTTCTTTAAAATAAATTTCATTATTTAGAGAGTACGTAATGTTAGGTATGCTTGCCACTAGAACATATCGGAATCCTAAGTAATCATAATGGTTTCAAAATTTATCAATACCAAAATTAATAATAGTAATAAAATCTATTTTCCTCTTTTTACTAATCAAAAATGTAAATATTGATATAATAAGTAATGTCAGGTATGCTTGCCACTAGATCATATCGGATTTGTAAAGTAATTAAAGTGCTTTCAAAACTTTTCAATACTGAAATTAATAACAGTAATGAAATGTATTGATTCTTCTATCTTTTCTTCTGTAGAATAAATATAATTATTTAGAAAATTCACTTCCATTAATTATTTAGAAAATAATTTATGTCATGTATGCTTGCCACTAGATTATATCGAATTCTAAGGAGTCAAAATATCCCCAAATGTAGCGTAACTTTTTATGCAGTAAAATTAAAATTAATTCATGATTTCTTTTATTTTGGTTAAAAAAATTCCAATTGCAGACAATTAAACCGAAGGTAATGCTTTGCAGGTAGAAATCTGATGGAAGTACGAATTTAATAATGCGGAATAATTCATTTTCAAAGTCGAGAAATAGAACCACACGCGGGGCGAAATTAAATCTTGTGCCGCGCCTGAATATGCAGAGCCAATCAGCGTCCGGAAGCTCTCCCACTACCGAACCATATTCAGTCCCCGCGGTCCCCACTCCGAGCGAGGAGTATAAAAAGTGACGCGCTACTCGGGACAGCTCAGTCGGAGCTCGGTTACCGACAATGAAAGTGAATAATTTATATTTGATTTTTTATTAATAGTTATGAATTAGTATACCTTTCGCAGTTTAGACCAGTCACTGTCCAAAGGGCAACTGGATGGAGAAGAGCAAGGAGGAAACCGTGAAGAACGCACCAAGTGCCGGCAAGTGGCCAGGAACCGGTGCTGAATATTAAAAGTACTAGACAAACGGCAGCTTCAACTGCTCCTAAATGTATCAGCAACAAAGTATTTGCAGTCTGCTGCTGATGAATCTAAAACGAACGGAGAATTACAAAAATAATTTATCTAACCAAAAGAATCGTGATTGCAACAGAAGAAGCAGAAATTAAAAAACAAAAAAGGAAACAAAAGCGATAGAAAGAAAAAGGGGAAAAAAACTACAAAGAGATAAATAAAACCAGACGGTAACAACCAGAATGAAAAATAGAAACAGAAAGTAAAAGCAAATCAAGAAGAGCAAACAGTAAATAAAAACAAATGAAGAAAAGTAAATAGTAAATAACAGCAAATGGAGAAAAGTAAACAATAAATAAAAGCAAATGATGAAAAGTAATCAATAAATAAAAGCAAATCAAGAAAAGTAAACAATAAATAAAAACAAATCAAGAAAGGCAAATTGAATTGGGTTCAAAAAGAAAAAAAATGTACCTGCTTGCCGAGTCCAAGAACAACAAGAAGAATGTAGGCATTAAGAAGAAGGCCCACACATGATACTAGGACAATTGGTACACCAAAGGCCCAAGGGCCCATTCCTCCTTCTCCCCTTGCTTGCGAATATTAATTTTTTTTGCTGCCACTTTTGTTATCGTATTTTTTTTTGTTCTGTTTGGTATTATTTCTTCATCTGCATAATTCATGTGATTCTCATTCTCGGCTCCGATCCCATTTCATCAGACACCTTAGTGACAAATGCTGAAATATTTTCGAAAATAATAATATTATATCATGAAAAAAGATTTAAGAGTTTGCCAATAGTTTTTCGATTATTATTATACGATACTTTTGGATTCGTGTTATAGTTGATCTAAATTTAAATTTCTCTAATATGTATATATCTGTAAGTGTAGACACACCACACTTTATCATTCGGCATCAGTTTTCGCTTTGCGGATTTTATTTATTTTTAAACCACATTTCCCCCCTTCGAGACAGATCAATATCTCCTGAATTTTGATTGTCTATTAGGTTATTTTTACGCGGGATTATATTGTCAACTATAAGTCTCGACTCGATTGAAACTTAATGTTTGTTTTTGAAAAAACAATTCAATTTTGCATTTGTAAATATTATTTATTTATTGTATATGATGCCGTAGAATGTAGGGGCTATGACAGGGAATTGGAAATATTGTAGCGATTTAGAATTTTTAATAATAAAAATATTATATTATTATTGTTATTATTATGATTATTATTATTAAAATTATTATTAATATTATTATTACTATATTGATGTTATAAATGAAATTAAACGTAGAAAATTATCTTCAGCGGGCCGAACGCTTTATTTTTATAATTCGAGCCAAAAATTTCACCACTAGCGAGAAAGTCAATAGCGCCCTCTGACAATTAGTTCCGCCGCGGGAATTGTTAAATTTTTTCTTTGGTTTTTAGTAAATTAATTTAATTATTATTATCATCTAATTGTTGACATTAGTAGTACAGTAATATTTAAAAATTTTCTTATAAAGAAGACCTGAGATTAAATAAGTGATTAAAAAAAGGAAATTGATTCGATTTTAATCCGACATTTCACCTCGAATTCAATGCAGTATTTGAAAATTCATTTCGTTTTGAAATAAGCTGAGAAGAAAATTATTAAATGTCTTATATATACATCAATATAAGAAGGATAAGTCTAAATTAAATTTTATTGATTTTGAAAAATGTTCGGACAAAATGTACGTAAACAATTTTTTACTTTCTTGGCTAAGTTTTAAGGTGTTTTGATATCAACACTTTTGCATAACTTTTAAACAATAAAAGTATTCTTAAAGTAAAAAATAATTATTAAAGAAGAAAAAAGTTTTGTAAGGAAAAAAAACTTTTATAACGAAATAAAGAAAAAAAAATTGTTTTTTAAAAAATGCGAAATTTTTAAAATAAAATTTAATTTTTTTTAAGTGCATGTAACAAAATATTGACTTCTAGATCTTGAGTGTATTTTAATTCGATTTTGAGGCACACTAAGTTCCATTAAGGACCATTAGAGAAAGCCAGTAGTTGTCGTCGGGATACAACTCATGTTTTCCGTCGTTCTATATACTGCTATAGTTTGGTTTGTCAAATGTATTTAGAAATGCAAGCTTCCTCTCGAGTAAATTGAATGTTTCACCCACCGCGGAGTATCTCAATTAATAAACAATTAATTTTCCTCCTTCGGGTAAAATATCTAATGACAAAATGTTTTTTTTATTCTTTCTCCATCAATTAGGAGGGGAAAAAAGTGAGTGAAAGATGTAATTGAATAAATAAATATAAGAGAAAATTTATTAGAATTTATATATTTAATTATTTTCGAAAAAATATATTTATTTATTTATGTGATAAGTAATGTTTGGTATGCTTGCCAGTAGAACATATCGGAATTATTCTTTTTTATGTTTATTTATTTTCACAAAATAAATTTAAATATTTAAACATTAAGTAATGTCAGGTATGCTTGCCACTAGACAATATCGGAATCGTATTTATTCTTTTTTTATGTTTAATTATTTTTATAAAATAAATTAAAATATTTAAACATTAAGTAATGTCAGGTATGCTTGCCACTAGACAATATCGGAATCGTATTTATTCTTTTTTTATGTTTAATTATTTTTATAAAATAAATTTAAATATTTAAACATTAAGTAATGTCAGGTATGCTTGCCACTAGACCATATCGGAATTCTAAAACAGTCAAAACGCTCTCAAAACATTTTATTACCAAAAACAGTAATAGTAATCTATTTTCTCTTATCTGTATTAATTTTTAAAAAATTATTATTCTTTACGTTTCTTCTTTTCTATAAAGTAAATTTAATTATTTAAATAACAAATAATATCAGGTATGCTTGCCACTAGATCATATCGGAATTGTAATCAGTCTAATTGCACCTAAAATTATTAATATCAAAACTTATTCATTAGTTTATATTTATTTGCATAAATAAATTACCTAATTCATTAAATAATATTTAGTAATTAATTTATATTTAATATTGTGCATTATTAATAAATTTTAAGCATAGATAAAAATAAATAAAATACTAATGACTTTTGAATGATTAAATAGTTAGAGTTTGTAAAATATTAGTAAGCAGTAATGAAGATAATTTATTTATTTATTAAATTCTAAATAAAATCGAATAATAATATTTGTACAATATTTCGATAATATAGGTAAATAATTTAATAAAGCATAATTAATATTAACAATAATAATAGAGATCGTAATTTATAATATAGTGTAGAATGTGATTACAACATGTGATTTATAATATGCTCTATAATATGATCATGAAAATGATTTACAATATGTTATATATAATGTAGCAGCGTTGGTACGATAATTCAGAAATTATACAATTAAAATTATTACCTTACATTTTTTCATGTAAAATTTATTTAATTTTTTCTACATGAAAGAATCATGCGGACGGCAATAATTTTATTTCTTATCATTATAATGGTTTCTGATTTTTAAAAATGAAAATGAATAATAATAATAATAGCTAATAGGAATAAAAATAAGAATTTTAATAATAACCTGGATTTATTTATTCAGGTATTTGACTTTACAGATTTTCCACTTCTGGCTACAAAAATTATTGTAATAAAAGTAATAATAATAATAGATACCAATAATAATAAATAATAATAATAATAATAATAATAAATAATAATAAATAATAATAAATAATAATTATAATAATAGTAATAGCAACACTAATAATTATTATTATAAAAGATAAAATTTTTATTAGAAATATTTTATGTAGTGAAAAAATGTCCTTTTAAATTTCCATTTTGATATAAAACGTAAAACCTTCTTTTTCAATTTCCTTTTTTTGCTTTCGAGAAAGAAGAGCAATTTTTAAAAAGGAGTCTTTGAAAATTTGAAAAAATAAATTTTTTCCCTTGGACGTGCAAAAGATACTTAAAAACTAAAATCCTTTCATCAATATGTATGGATATAATATTTTTTTTCTCTCCTCCCTTGAAGGTGAATCTAGTCTTAGGAAAAAAAAAATTTTCCCCTTTTTTCAAGTGTCTTGTTGCTTCCTATCCGAAAGTACCATTACTCTACTTGCTTGAGTTATAGTCGCAGGGACTTAATTCTATAAAAAGCTGCCATAAAGCTCGCTAGCATTTTTTTCTATTATTTTTTCCGCACAGCAAATAATTCGTGACGTTGCCTACATAAACACTTTCTTCAAAATCGCTCAGAAGTAAAATAGAAAATTGCTTCTGTAAGTTCTTTGTAAATAGAGCATAATATTTTTTTTGAAAATTTGAGAGGGAAGAAATTTACATATATTTTTACTTATTTATTTATTTTTATTTAGTAATTCTGTTTAAATCAATTTATTTGTATTATTATTATTATTATTATTATTAGTAGTAGTAGTATTATTTTTATTATTATTAATAACTTTATTATTAATATTTTTATGATTACTATTATTGTTATTATTATTTTTTTATATTACTTGTATTTTTATATTACAACTAAAATTTAACGTAGAAAATTACCACTTGCGAGAAAGTCAGTGGCGCCCCCTGGCAGTTAATTCTAACGCGGGCTTTTTCAAATCTTAAAATTTAAATTTTTGTTTTTAGTACTTAAATTAATATTATTTTTATTTTTCCCATATTATTATTATTGCTGTTATTAATATTATTATTATTATTAATATTATTATTATTATTAATATTATTATTATTATTAATATTATTATTATTATTTTTTATTATTATTATTTTTATTATTTTTATTATTATTATTATCATTATAACTACTTATTTACATTTATGCTTTTATAGAGAACCAAAAAAATTATCAATATTTAATTTCAAATAGAGTTTTGGTTTTGTTTCTGGTTATTATAATAAAAACAAAAGTATATTCATTTGTGAAAGAAACTTTTTACTTTGACGTTCAAAAAAAAGTGTTAAAATGTTGACAAAAAAAATTTATTGAATAAAAATCGAGTAATTTAAATAAATAAAAAAAAAATTCTGCTAACAATGAAGACAAAATGCTGTTTTAAATGAACGCGAATTGAAAATAGTTTCACGGTGAGAAATAGCATAAAATGTACTACTGCATGTATTATATATACACACCAATGGTCATAATGTGGTCAGAGAGATAAAAAGTGTTAAAAAGAGTGGGAGAGGCAATCGATTGAAGCTCTCTCTCGTCCTGATTATGACAAGGAAATCATACACATAGTTGCGAAAATGTACTTATTTAGAAAAAATTTAATGAAAATAAAGCAGAAGAAACGTGACTGAATTAATGGTAAAATGTCGTTTGATTTTCATATTATTTATGTATTTTTATTTATTGTTTCAATTATGATAAATATTCTAAATGAATTTAGCAAGTTATAAATTGTTTAATTAATTTGCAAGTATTTTTATTTACAAAATTTGAACAAAAACAAAAAATTTAAATTTGAAAAAGCCCGCGTTGGAATTGATTGCCAGAGGGCGCCACTGACTTTCTCGCAAGCGGTAATATTTTAGGGTCAAATTTTCCGAATTATAATTATTTTGACCCTGAAAGAAGTCGCAACGAACAAAAACATTCTTAAAATATAAAAAAATTATAAACAATTAAAGAATTTAAAATAATTGAAAACAATGAAAATAATAGTAACAATATTTCGGTAATAAAAAATCTTTTTTATTTAAATGTGTTTATTTATTTATTTTATTTTCTAATCGCAATGTTTATTTATTTTATTTACTAATCGCAATGTTCATTTACTTTATTTCCTAATCGCAATGTTTATTTACTTTATTTACTAATTATTTAAATTTATTTATTAATTTATAATTCTACATAAATATTTACATTGAAATTTTCATTTTTTAATTAAAACAAAAAATTTTTTCCACTAAGTTTTTATTCAAAAGGAAAAAGAAAATGTTTTATTCAACGAATTGGCGTTTATAAAATGATAATATAAATGATGTTAGGAGCAGTCGAAACAACCATTAAGGATGATGACCAAGTTGTACGAAATAATAGAAATTTGTATTAAGGGGTCAAGGTTTAGATAATGTATACACGTATATTTACCCACCACTACAAGGTGGGAAAACTTTACGGCAATTTAATTATTCGAGAGCACATTTCCTTCCTCTTATTATTCAACGAGCGGTGTTAATTTTCCTATTTTGACCACACAGAGTCATTAGAACTTAAGACACGAAATTTCTTTTTTTTATTATTACTTGACAGTTTTAAAATTAATTTATTTTACTAATTGTTTTTTGTTTTCCGTTATTTTATTCATTTGTTTACTTCTTACTTGTAAATTTTTTTCTATCCTTTTTTCTAAATAATTAAAATAAATATGTAGGAATAATGTTTTTTTTTGTTCTCAAATGGAAATTATTTTTTTAAAATTGATTAAACATTTCAAGGTTAGAAAAAACTGGAAATTATATTTAATTTTTATTAAATTTTTATAAATGTTTTTAAATATTTTAAAGTGTTTTTAAATATTTTTAAATGTTGTTAAATATTTTAAAATATTTTAAAATATTTAAAAATGTTGTTAAATATTTTAAAATATTTTAAAATGTTGTTAAATATTTTTAAATTTTTATAAATTATAAATATTTTTAAATATTTATAAATATTTTTAAACAAAAAATAATTGAAAAAATATGGGAATTATCTGATATTAAATGTTTTATTTCCATTCTTTATTGTAGATATTTATGTATTTACGAAAGTGGCTGACGTCTTTGCACAATAATTGGTATAGAAGCGAGCGGAAGCAAGTTAATAATTGAACATCCTTATTCTGTATAAACTCAAGAGAAACACGAACCGAGATTTTCTTGAAATTTAACTCCCCTATTTTGTCACCAGAAATTTGAGCTTTGGAACTTCCTTTACTAATTAATCAAAGAAAGTAAAAATAATAATATTTATGTGCAAGAATTTTAGTCGTAAATTTTATTGTAACAGAAACAATAACTATTGACAAAAAATTATTGTATTATTATAATAATAAATAATATAAATAATAATATAATAAATAATATAAATTACCATTATTATTATAATTTCAATTATCATTATTACTTCCATTATAATAACAATAATAATTAATTAAATTTAGTTACTAAATATAAAAAAATAAATTTTAAGATTTGAAAAAGCCCGCGTTAGAATTGATGTCTAGAGGGCGCCACGGACTTTCTCGCATGTGGTAATATTTTTACCTCAAATTACAAGAATAATAAGTTTTCAACCTTGAAAGAAGCTAAAAGTAAATAAATTTCTTTTATTTAAATAATAATAATTACAATAATTATAACAATGACAAAAAAATAATAATAATAATAAAAATAATGTCAACAAAAATCATTATTAAAAAAATTTTTCAAATAATTTTTTTTTATATCTTTTTTTAAAATGTTTTCAAATTCAAGTCAAAGAAGACATATTTTCCGTTTAGTGCCTAACGTGAGAGAAATGATGATTTTCTTTTCTTTTTGAACAAAAAAAAAAAAATAAAATTGGATCAAATGGATGATGATCTAAATCGTCTTGTGGAGAAAATGATAGTAAAGTGCGGAGAGGAGGGGGGTTAAGATGAAATGGGGGAAGTGTTATAAAACTAAGCGAAGTCTGTGAAGAAGAGATAAAAAAAAGAACAAAGAGAAAAATGAGAGTAAAATCGATTCATTTTAAAGGGACACTTTAAATTCGGTTTCTCGTAACGCAAGACGATTACACTTTATTGGTTCTTCTCAGTTTGCGTTACGTGCTCATGAATTTTTACATGATATAAAGAAAGAAATATATATATAGATAGAAAGAGATGGATATAGAGATCACCTTTTATAGTGATATAATAATATGTATAAGTACCAAATTCGAATAATATTACCATTTTCCCCCCACTACCACTTTTTCTCCCACCACTATCACCACCATCACCAACTTTTACTTATATAATGAAAATGATGAATAATAGAATATGAAGTACGAAAATTTTAATAAAAAACGATTCATCATTAAGTCAGAGAATTGAATTTTTTTTTATTAACATTACATTTCTTCGTTGCATGTTTTATTCATTATTCATTATTTTAATTTGCATTTTCGCGTGTAGACCTATTTTCTCAAAGATTCATTAGGTTGTATAATTTATCATAAAAAAAAATGAAAGAAAGAAAGAAAGGAAAAAATACCTTCAATTTTTTTTTTAAATTTATTGATGGAATATTTTTTTCGTTTTTCAAAATTTAACATTATTGTCGAAGTATTTTCTATAAGGATTACATTAAAATAATTAAATTCCAGAAGATTTTGGAATAAAAAAAGATTTCTAAGAAAATTTAGATTTTTAACGTTGATTCAATCACCACTTGCGAGAAAGTCAATGGCGCCCCCTGGCAACTAATTCCGCCGCGGGATTTTTCAAATTCTTAAAAATTATTTTTCTCCTTTTTAGTGCCTAAATAATTGTAATTTTTTATTTCTTTACACTATTCTTAAATTATTAATTCAATAAGTAAATGAAATAATTAATTATATAAATAACTTAAATAATTAATTAAAAAATGTATAAATTAACTTAATAAATTAATTAATTATTTAAATAAATTTGTAAATTAAATTAATTAGTTACATAATTATCTAAATAAATAAAATTATAAATCAAATTAATAAATCAAATAATTAATTAAATAATTAATTAAATAATAAATAAAGTGAATGAAAAATAAATGAAAATGAATTAAATAAATAATTTAGAGCTCTGCTTTTTTTCTGCTTTCTAAATACAAAGGATAATAAGCGATAAGTATATTTAAATAGCTGTCGTATAATCCAGGGATTATTGTAAATATATATGTCATTCAAATTCATAAATATTTCATAGAAAATAAAACCAGTATCAATTTCTTTCTCTGCTTTAATATAATAAAAAAAGGGAACAAATATAAATCCTTTTTATCCACAAAAAATCTTCGAGTAATTTCTTTTCCATTTAATATTATCTTTATTTTTTTCTAAATTTTTTTAATCACTTTTAATTTTATTTACTATTATTTCTATTTATAAAAAATTAATTTAAATCACGATTATTGATAGTAAGTATAATGTTTATAAATATGGGAATCATAATAAGTCGAGAAGTAAAATTATAATTAAATTAAAATATTAATACTAATAATTTTAAATTTATTATAAAAATTATCAAAAAATAAATTAGTAACTATATAAACAAATTCATAATTAGTTATTTAATTAATTAATAATTAATTAATCAAAGATTGGAAAATTAGGCACTAAACCATATAAAAATTGATCTCATTAAATTATGTGAGATGGCTGAGTGGCAAAAACGCTAGACTCGTGACAACAAGGGCCAAAGTTCAATTCTTCTCGACCGCGGATTTTTTAAAAACTAATTAATAAATAAATTTAATTAATTACCTAATAAAGAAATTTTTACTTAGTTATTAAGTTAATTTCTTACTAAGTAAAAATTGATAATTAGTTATATTATATTACTACTCATTTATTTAATTAATAAAATTGATTATTAAGAAAAAAATTAGAAATTAATTAATTACCTACTGAAAAAATAGTTCGTTAAACATTTGGACATTCAACTAATTAGTAAAGAAAATTAATTGCCTAATTAAAAAATAATTAACTACTTTCCTAATTAAAAATAAAAATTCTTTTCTAATAAAATGTTTTAATTTATAAATTACACAATAAAAAATTAGTTAATAAAAATAATTATAAGAAAATAACAATAATAAATATTAATAACTTGTAAACTATTATAATTATAAGTAAACAAGAATAATTTTAAAATATTATTATTTAAAAATCTTTAAATAAATAAATCAAATGAAGGTGGGAAATAATAATATTAATATTAATATATTAATTATATATTAATTAATATATATATTAAGAACAAAAACTCTTAATTACAATAAAAACAAAAGACAGAAAATGTAAAGTTTTGTTAATAGCTAAGAAATATTTTTTTTCTTTGAAAATTTTTTTTCAATTCTCTTTTTCGAAAAATATTTCTTTATCTCAACTTTCAGGGATAGAAAAACATAAAAAAAACGCCCAACACCGTTTTTTTATCTCTATATTAGAAATTAATTTCCTCTTTCTCATTTAAAATTGAAAATGAAGATTTGTTGATATTATTATCCTCTTTTTCTTTTAATTAAAAAAAAAGAGAAAGAAAATAAAAAAAATTGAGAGGGTCGATGATAATTGAATTCTATATTTATATTAAGCAGATAGATGGATATCTTAAGCTGGGAAATAATTAACAAGTTTTCATTTTCGTCTCGCAGAAAAAAAAGGGTAGGGAAAAAAAGAGCTGCTGATAATAATTAAATTCGATTCTCTCTTTCTCTCATGGTCACGGACTTCCTCGTGTGTTATCCTATTGATGATGATGATGACGACGACGACGACAACGAAAAAAAAGGGAGGGGACGAAAATTCACCCCTTATTAATGCAAAGTGGGCGGAAAAGTTCGCGTGTTGACCGGAGAAAAGGAGAGTTAGTGTCTCTCTCTCTCTTTTTCTGTTTTTTTTCTCTCTTTTTTTAATTTTAATTTTTTTTTTACTTTTTTTTTTCTTTTTTTTTATTTATTTAGAGAAAAGAAAATTCTCTATAGAGAAAAAGAGTAAATGAGAGAGGAGAGAAAGGACGAAAGATACAGAAAGAGAAACAAAAAAGGAGAGAAAAAGAGGAAAAGAAGAAGAAAGGAAAAGAGAAACAGTAAAAGAAAGAAAAAAATAAAAGAAAGAAAACGAGACAAAAAAGGAAAAAAAAGAATAAATAAATAAAGAGAGAAAGAGCGAAAAAAAGGAAGGGAGAAAAAAAGAGCGAAAGAGAATGAGAGAGAGAGAGAGAGAAATGGCAAAACTAGATTTAAAAGAGCGTGATGGAAGGAGCATTAAAGTCATATCCTTAACGGTTGACTTGATGAAAGTAGGACATGCTTTACAATCGATATGTCAGTCGTCCAGTTTCAATTCGGTCAGGATCAATACGTGTCACTTTTTGTTTTGTTTTTCTAATCACTAAACTAAATATTATTTAAAAAAAAACGATAAAGAGACGAGAAAAAAAATAAAAATAAAAGCCCCACAAGATTCTATTCTATTTTCGCAAAGGGTGCGAAGGAAATTTAGGCAGTTGCGTCCGAGACCGGGTGACAGCGGTGGGATCACTGTCCGGGGAATCGAGAAATCAATTTTTTTTCTTTCCACTTGCGAAATAAATCTTTCTTAACTTTTTCTTCTCTTTATATTATTTATGTTCTCATTATATTTTGTATTTTATTTTTTTACACGACATTTTTATTTTATTTTTTTTTAGACGATTTTTTTATTTTATTTTTTGCACTACTTTTTATTTTATTTTTGTTACACTATTTTTTTATTTTATTTTTGTTACACTATTTTTTTATTTTATTTTTGTTACACTATTTTTTTATTTTATTTTTGTTACACTATTTTTTTATTTTATTTTTTAACACTACTTTTTTTATTCTATTTTTTACACCATTTTTTTACTTTATTTTTTACACTATTTTATTTTTTTATGTTTATTTTTCTATTTTTTGTTTCTTTATACTATTTACAATTTTTATTTATTCTATTTTCTTATTTTTGTTTTATTATTTTATTTCCTATTTTTGTTTATTATTTTATTTAATATTTTTATTTTATATTTTATTTCATATTTTATTTCATATTTTTTTATTTATTTACTTATTTATTTTTGCAGATTCTATTACAAATTTACTATATTTTGTACCATTCTCTACCTACTATTTTATTATTATTTAATTATTACTTTTAATTTGATGAAAATTCCCGAGACTGAAAAAATCCGCCGTCGCGAAGAATCGAACCCTGGCCCCTGATGTCACGAGTCCGGCGCTATTGCCACCGAGCCATCTCACGTGACTGCTGTTAACTTATTTATTTACCGTTAAATAAAAAAGTAATACGAATTATCAAAGAAATATAAAACAAATAAACAGGTTAATAAAAAAATTGTTTAAAATTGTAAATAAAAGTTGAAAAATAATAAAAAAGACATTAAAAAATTGTAAATAAATTTTAAAAAATAATGAAAGAAAACATTAAAAAATTGTAAATAAAAATTAAAAAATAAAAAAAAAACTTTACAAAAATTTTCGAATAAAAATAATTAAATTAAAGTAAAATAAAAAGGCAGTAAAAGCAGAAAATTAAAAAAAAATACAATTTAAATTAAATATGAAAATATAGAAAGTAATTTAAGGAAGTAAAAAATTATTTAAAAAAAATAAAATAAAAATATAAAAAACAGTACAAAAAATTAAAAAAAGAAAAATCGAAACTAGTTTCAAAAATATGAAAAAAAAATATAGAAAAAAAACATTAGGTATAAAAATTTAAAACAAGAGAAAAATTAAAAATTAGTTAAAAAAAATTAGAAAAATAAAAAAATACAAAATTTAGAAAAAACAATTTTTTAATTAAAAAAAATAGCAAATTAGAAAAGATTTTTAATAAATTGAGAAAACACCGACTGTTTGACGAAGGGGATTAAAAGAATAAAAAAATTTGAATATTCATTAGTTGGAAAAATGAAAATTTTTCCGAATATGGAAAGATAAATTAATAATATTCACCGAGAGATTTTAATGCAATGGACTAATTTTTTTTCTCTTCCTTCCCTCTCCCTTCTCTTTCTCTTCTCAATTTTCCTTTTTCTTTTAATAACCTTGTCCCACGTAATGGAAAAAAAGAAATAAAAAAAAAAAAAAAAAAAATAGAATAAAAGGGAAAATCACAGAAGGTGAGGGTCATTGTCAGAATTATTATTTCCCCTCATAAAATTTATATAGGAAAAAAAAGGTGAACGAAACTAATTGCCTGAAGCAGTAATCAGAAATATAAGAATCGATCCCCAGGACCTTTTACTTTCCGCGCGACTTTTATTCACTTCCGCTTTTTTCTAGCCATTCGATATAATTTCCGTTCGCCGTTTAATAATTACAATATTTGACCTTCTTCAAAAAAGGAACAATTTTAAAAAAAAATTTTTTTTATTCTACAAAGAAATCGCACACATGTGCCATTTCCTTCAATCATTTTTTTCGTGATTGATAAAGACGTATCGAGAAACGGATTTTTTGTTATTGTTTTGGTCTTAATTTTTTTTCAATATTATTTTTTTTTTTTTTAATTTTTTTAATTTTTTTTATTTTTTTTTAATTTTTTTAATTTTTTTTTATTTTTTTAAATTAAAAAAAAATTTTTTTTTTATTTTTTTACTTTTTTTCCCTTTTTTTCCTATTTTTTACTTTTTTTATTGCCTTTTAAATTTTCTTAGTTTGTTTTTATTATTGATTTATTATTTACTGATAATTTACAAAAAAATTTTCCCTTTTCTATTTTTAACAATAAAAAAAGTAAAAAACAAATTAAAAATTTTTTCAATTTTCACTAATTGTTAAAGAAATTTTTTTACACTTTTACAAATTGTTTCTTTTTTTATATATGATATTTACCCTAAAGATTCAAAGAATCACAATAATTCAAAATTCTAGAGAGAATAAATTTTCAGGGAAAAAAAGTTGTGATAAAATTCAACTCTGAAGAAAAGTTTAAGAGAGAATAATGCTTGAGAAAAGTTTCCTTTCAAATTATAAATTATTCAACTCGTGATTTCAGTTGGGTGAGAAAAAAAAACTTGTTGCTCGTCACAATTGAAAACATCGATTTTTTTAAATTAAAAAAAAATCTATTATTTGTACAATGATGAGACTTCTGAAAAAAAAATTTTTCTCTCCTAATGATGAAAAATTGGAGGTTAATTTTTTTCTAGCGTAAAAAAATAAAAGTAAAAATATATTAAGAAAATAGGAAAAAATATATTTTTAGATTTGAAAAACCCGCGTTAAAATTCATTGCCAGAGGGCGCCATTGTCTTTCTCGCAAGTGGTAAAATTTCACTCTAAATTGTTATTAGATTTAAAAAAAAAACACTAAAAAAATTACATAAATAAATAAAATTTTAAAAATACTAAAAAAACGTTTAAGAAAACAACACGAAAAAATAATAAATAAAAAATAAATAAAATAAATATAAATAAAAAAATATAAACTAATTTATAAAAATGCTGAAAAATATTTAAGAAAACAACATGAAAAAATAATAAATAAAAAATAAATGAAATAAACATCAATATAAATAAAAAAAAAAGTAAATAAAAAATAATAAAAATAGCGAAATAATATTAATATTATTTATGATAATTAATAATGTTGTATGTAATTGATTTTTTTTTTGAATAATAAAAAATAGGGAAAAAATTAATAATATAAAATATAATAAGAATAACAATAGTAAAAATAATAATAATAATAAATAATAATAAGAATAACAATAATAAAAATAATAATAATGAAAAATAATAATAAATAAAAATAGACAATATATAAGTGAATAATAAACAGTTAATAAAAAATGATTTTTTTTATTATTACAAAATAAAATAAATTATTTTATTAAATTATTATATTATTATTAATTATTAATTAATAATTATTAAATATAATAATATATAATTATATAATTATATAATAATAATATAATAATATATAATATAATAAATAATAATAATTATATAATTATAATTATTATTATTATTATTATTATTATTATTTTTTATATAATTATTTTATTTTTTTATTAGTAAAAAATTGTTTTGAATAAATAAAAATTTCAAAAATGTATTATTTCTAGGAACATTTAAATGATAATTTAATAATAAAAAAAAAAAATTTTTTTGCAAAGAAAGGAAAAAATGAAAAAAAAATTGTGTCTCTCAAAAAAGCGCAGTCATATTGCTGTAAATAAATAAGGAATTTTTCTTTTATTTTCGCATATGCACAGTGAAATATACTTGTCTCTCTCGCTATTTTAAAAATTAAAATGGAAAATATCGAAAAAATTGCACACACAAAAAAAAGTCGAATCGTTTCGTAAATGTAACCTTGGCATGATTCTTTCTTTTATGTTTACTTGTGATATTCGATCGAAGTCACATTAACTCTCTTTCTCCCTTCGTTTTTCTCTCCATCTCTAAATCGGCGGAAAAAAATTAATTTTTTGCAAAAAAAAAATTAATTTTCAAGTTAAAAATATTTCTTTGACAAAAAAAAATTTAATTTGCAAATTAAATATATTTTTTTGCAAAAGAAAAAATCAATCTTCAAATTGAAAATATTTTTTTGCAAAAGAAAAAATTAATTTTCAAATTGAAAATATTTTTTTGCAAAAGAAAAAATTAATTTTCAAATTCAAAATATTTTTTTGCAAAAGAAAAAATTAATTTTCAAATTAAACATATTTTTTTGCAAAAAAGAATTAATTTGCAAATTAAAAATATTTAGGATTTGCAAAAAAGAATTAATTTGCAAATTAAAAATATTTTTTGTAAAAAAAATGAATATTCAAGTTAAAAATTAATTTGCAAATTAAAAATATTTTTTGCAAAGAAAAACTTAATTCTTGACAAACAAAATAATTTTGCGGGAGAAAGAAAATTAATTCACACACAGAAACAAAAAATTTTGGAAAACAAATAATTCGAAGATCTCATAATTTAGTTGAACAACAATAATTTTTGCGAGAAAACGAATTTTGAAAACTAAATGCTTTTGAAAAAAATTAATTTTGCAACATTAAAATTTATTTTATGGAAAATTAATTTCTCAGAATTTTTTTTCCATCGCGGGAAAAATCATTTAGTCAAAGAAAAATTAATTTATTGTAAAAAAATTATCTCTTTAGAAAATATAAATTTTAGCATAATTTGAAGAAAAATATTAATTTTACAAAAAATTAATTAGTCAAGAAATTATTTATTTGCCAAGGAAATTAATTTGTTAAAGAAATTATAATTTTGCAAAAGAAAATTAGTTTTGCCAAAAATAAATTTTGCAATAAAAATTCATTTTGACTGTTATTAGTTTTGCAGAAAATTAATTTTGACTATTATTAGTTTTAAATAAAATTTATTTTTGCAAAAATTCTACCAGAAAATTAATTATGAAAAGAGAAAAATAAGTTTTACAAAAAAAAATTTCTAGAAAATTTATTTTTAAACATTAAATTAATAATAAAAAAAATAAAACTAAAAAAATTTGAATTTTAATTATAAAAATAATATTTTTTTCGAATTAAAATTATTATAACAAGAGAGGGGGGGGGGTAATTATAAATAAAAGTTTCCATTAAGTGAGAGAGAAAGAGAAAAAAAAGTTATATAATTTTTATTTACATTTTTACAGAGGCTGGCACCAAATTTTTTTTTTTTTTTTTCTTCCTTTCGTGAAGAGAGTAATCGCTTTGGTGCCAGTGAGTCTGGCCAAACGAATTCTTTTTCTTGGCCTGCTGCAAAGCAAAAATAATGTATAATCTCTCATAGAAAAATGCAATGCATTGAGTTATATAATTTTTTTTATATCTCTCCTTCTGAATCAAATAAAACATTTTTAATGCACTTACATTTTTTTTTTAAAAATGAGAATTTCTCTTTCGAAAAAAAATTGGTTCAATTTTTGTATATAAATTGGTTAATTTAAAAAAATAATTTTTTTATTAAAGTGAAAGAATTTATCAAATTTTTTTTCGTTTATTTTATCAAATACAATTTTTTGAAAAAGTCAATTTATTTTTTGTAAAAGTTGCAATAAAAAAAAATTTAATTTTTCAAAAATTCAATTACTTTTAATTCAATTATTTAATAAAAGTTTAATTACAATTAATTAAGATAAAAGTTTTTAAAAAAAGGGTCATTTTTTTTACAAAAAGTACAGTAAAAAATTTTAATGTTTTAAAGTTCAATTATTTTTAATTCAATTATTCAACGAAATTCAATAATTAATTAATTTTTAAAATAAAAGTTTAAAATGATAAAATTATTTAGAAAAATGGTGAAAACAAAATTAGTTAATTTTCCAATGTTTAATTATTTAAACAAAAGGTTTAATTAACAGTTTTTAAAAAAAAGTCTATTATTTACAAAAATTGTGTGAAAAAAATTTTTCGTAACTTTTAAAAATTCAATTACTTTGAATAATTTCAATTAAAAGGTTTTTGGAAAAGTCAATTATTTACAAAAGTTGTAATAAAAACGAAAACTTTTCTCTAATTTTCGAAATTCAATTACATTGCAAATTGTTAATTGAAAATTTGTAAAAAATTAATTATCACCAATAATTATAATTAAATTTTTTTAATTCTTTTAAAATTCAATTATTTTTTTTTACAAATTTCAATTAATAACTTTTAAAAAGTCATTCAGTCACAAAAATTGTAAAAACAGAATTTAAATTTTTTTAAATTCAATTTTTTTTTTTTTACAAATTTCTATTAATAATTTTTAAAAAGTCATTTATTTAACAAAAATTGTAAGAACAGAAATTAAATTTTTTTAAATTCAATTACTTTTGATTGAAGTTTAAAAAAATTCCATTCCAATTATTTTTCAATTAAAAAATTTTTTTTTAAGTTTAAAAAAATGGTCATTTTTGAAAATTAAACTCAAATTATTTTTAAAAAATTGTTGTTTATTGAAAAAATATTTGATTATTTTTTGAATAGTTATTTTTTTTGTAAACAATTCTCTATTTTGTAAAATAAAATTTTTTTTTTATTTCTCTATCAAATTTTATGGAATAACATTTTTTTCGTTCTTATTAAATTTTGATTTTTGTTTTTATTTTTGTCGTTTGAATAAAACTATCCAAATTGAGAGAAAGAGAGTGAGAAAGAGAGTGAGAAAGAGAGTGAGGAAGAGTTTCCTTCTAAATAAAACGAAAGGACATGTAATACAAGAAATGCTTTTTGGTTAAATGTTGCCAGGAGATTGTCTCGTCCTTGGCAATCTAATTTTGAAGATGAACTTTTATTAAAAATCGAACGATAAAAACCGAGAGAGGGAAGGGGGGGAAGAGAGTGAGAGAGATAAGGATCTTTCTTTCTCTCTGTTTTTAGGGAAAAAATAGAAAGAGAGAGAGAGAAAAAAATAGAAAAGTAAAGAAGGGGGGAGACAGAAAAAGAAAAAATTGAGAAAAAGGACGAAAAAGAGAGAAAGAAATAGAAAAACAAGAAATAAGAAAATAAAATTAGAGAAAAAGGGAGAGAAAGAAAGAAAAAAATAAAGAAAGCGAGAAAAATAGAGAAAGAGAGAAAAGTTGAGAAAAAAGAACGAAAAAGAGAAAGAAATATAAAAACAAGAAAGAAGAATAAAAATAGGGAAAAAGGGAGAGAGAGAAAATATAAAGCAGGAGAGAAAAATAGAGAAAAAAGAACGAAAAAGAGAGAGAGAAATAGAAACACAAGAAAAAGTAATAAAAATAAAACAAAGGGAAAGAAAGAAAGAAAAAAATAAAGAAAGAAAGAAGAATAGAAAAAAGAGCGAAAAAAAGAGAAAGATAGAAATAGAAGAACAAGAAATAATAATAATAATAAGAAAAATAAAAAATAGGAAAGAAAAAAAGAAAAAAATAGAGAAAGAGAGAAAAAGAGAAGACAATTCGAAAAATAAAAACAGAGAAATAGAAAAGAGAGAAGAATAAAAATAAAGAAAAATTCAGAGAAAGAAAGAAAAAATACAGAAACAGAGAAAAATGTCAAAAAAGGGTGAAAAAAGAGAAAGGGAAATGAAAAAACAAAAAAGAAGAATAAAAAATAAAGTAAAAGGAATAGAAAAAAATAGAAAAAGAGACAATAAGAAAGAGAATTAAAAAAATAAAAACAGAAATAGAAAACGAGAGACAAGAATAAAAATAAACAAAAAGGGGAGAGGAAAAAATAAGAACGTACAGAAAGAGCGAAAAATTGAGAAAGAAAGAGAGAAATAAAAAAAACAAGAATGAAGAATAAAAATAATGAAAAAGGAAGAGAAAATTAAGAAAAAATATAGAGAAAAGGGAGAATAAGGGAGAGAGAAAGAGAGAATAAGGGAGAGAGAAAAAGAGAGAATAAGAGAGAGAGAAAGAGAGAACAAGAGAGAATAAGAAAGAGAGAAAAAATAAAAACAGAGAAATAGAAAAAGAGACAAAAATAAAAATAAAGAAAAATTGAGAAACAGAAAGAAAATAATAGAAAAAGAGAGAAAAAACGTGAGAAACGAGAGAGAAAAATAAAAAAACGGAGAGAAAGAAAAATAAAAAATGGGAGAGAAAGAAAATTAAAAAATGGGAGAGAAAGAAAATTAAAAAGTGGGAGAAAAAGAAAAATATAGGGAAAAAGAGAAAGAAAGAAAAAAAGAGGGAGAAAAAATTAAGCGAAGAGAAAAAGAGAGGAAAATAACAAAAAAAGAGACTAAAAATAGAAAAGGGGAGAAAATATAGAAAGAGTGAAAAAGAGAGAAAGAGGAAGAAAGAAAAAAAGGGAGAAAAATAAACATAGAAAAAAGGGAGATAAATAAAGTTAGAAAAAAAGGGAGATAAATAAAGATAGAAAAAAGAGAGAGAGAAAGAATGAAAGAAACAGAGAGAGAATGAAAGAAAAAGAGAGAATGAAAGAAAAAGAGAGAGAAAGAAAGAAAAAGAGAGAGAAAGAAAGAAAAAGAGAGAGAAAGAAAGAAAAATAGAGAGAGAGAATGAAAGAAAAAGAGAGAGAAAGAAAGAAAAATAGAGAGAGAGAAAGAAAAAACAGAGTGAAAATAAAAATAAACAGAGAGAAAAACCGATTTTTGTTTATTATTTACACGGCGAATGAGAAAAAAAAATTCTCCTCGCATGTAATATACGTAATATTATAAAAATCGTAGAAATAACTCAAGAACAAAATTATTACATATTTTTGAAGAGCTTTGCTTTTGTTAAAGGTCGATCTATAACTATAATATATAACTCGATCGCAGAAGGTTGAAGACCCTGCTTCTTTATTATTAACGAATATAAATCGATTGCGTCTGCTTGGCTTGGTAAACTCGTTTCTGTTCTGTGCAACTTATCAAATCTCGCTCGTTCGCTTGACGCTATGCGAGCATTTCCTCATGCCAGGACTCTTACTCCTCACATTTCTTTTATTCCTTCTCCCCACCACCACCACCCCCTCCTCCCAATTCATCAAACTCATAAAATTCCCTCACTTTTTTATTATTATTATTATTTTTATGCATTTTTTTTTATTTTCCAACTTGTGTGTTTTTCGAAAAAAAAAAAAATAAACAAATAATCCCTCAAAACACTAGATTTTTTTCTATTCCCTCTCGACCTCATTTTTCTCTTTCAGGTTTTGTTTGTTTTTGGTTTTTTTTATTACATTTTTGTTCTTCTTTTTGGCGAATAAATTTATTTTCTAATTACTTTCAGGGAAAATTATTTATTTATTTTTATTTTTGTTTATTTTTTATCTTATTTTTTATTATTATTTTTTACTTTATTTTTTATTATTATTTTTATTTTTTTATTTATTTATTTATTTTTTTTATTTTTGTTTTATTTTTATTTCTTTATTATTATTTTATTTATTATTAATTATTTTTTGTTAATTTATTATTAATAATTAAACTCAATTGATACTATTTTTTATTTACTATTTTTTGTTTAATATTTTGGGTGTTATTTATTGTTCTTACTTCTTTATTATTTACGTTTATTTACATTTGTCGTTTTTTTTATTATTTAGTTATTTTGTTGTTTATTCTTAGTTAATTAAATAATTAATTGTTTACTTAGGTATTTTATTGTTTATTTACTAATGTTATTTAATTATTTATTTACTTAGTTATTTAATTATTTATTTACTTAGTTATTTAATTATTTATTTACTTAGTTATTTAATTATTTATTTACTTATTTAATTACTTATTTACTTCGTTATTTATTTATTTGCTTAGTTATTTAATTATTTATTTACTTCGTTATTTATCTATTTTTTTTATTTACTTCGTTATTTAATTATTTATTTACTTCATTATTCAATCAATAATAGTTTAACTAAATTTTGGATGGAAAATTCCGAGACGAAAAAAATTCGCAGTCGCGAAGAATCGAACCCCGGCTGTCGCTTGTCACAAGTTCAGCACTTTTCCCACTGAGCCATCTCACGTTGCTAATTTAAACGATACTTTTAACATTATAGCGCTGCTTATATTTTATAATACTTATATTATATTAAACTCTTCTCTTCGAGAACAATAATTTTTGTTCATTTCTTTCTAGTGAGCAGAACAATATTTATTATTTAAAAAAAAAAACTCTTCAAATAAGACTTTTTCTTTTCACCTACAAATAAAGTCTACCTTTCGAAAATAAAATACGTTCTTTTTTTCTGTTGATAATTTTCAAAATAAATATTTTTTCACTCATGTTGAAAGAAGAAGTGAATAAAAAAAACTTTTTGAACAAAAAAAATATTCTTTTAAAGTGAATAAAAAAGCAAATAAAAGAATCAAATAAAAAACATTTTTTGAAGCAAATGAATAAAATTCATAAAAAAATCCTCGTTCTATAAACTTCTTGAATAAAAGAAATTGAAAAATAATTGGAAAACAAGACTTTATTTTCGGGTAAATAAAAAAAAAGTAAATAAAATTTTTTTTTTGAAAATGTGAATAAAAATAAAATAAATAAAATTTTTTTTTTGAAAAATACGAATAAAAAAAAATTTGTACAAGTTTATTTCTTTAGAAAAAAATATTCTATAGGTATAGAATTTTTTTTAAAGATAATTTCTACTGTGAAGAAAATAAAAAAAAGTTGGGAAAAAAATCCAAAAAGAACAATATAACTTGAAAGTAGGTTTTTTTTTGCTTTTTCGAAATTTTTCACTTTTAAGAGATCTATGGAAGGAGATAAAAATGAAAAGTTTTCCAAACGAATGAAGAAAGGCGGTTTTAAGAGCGGGAGGCTAGGGGAGGGGGGGGGGGGAAGTGAATTGAATTTTGATGAAGGAAAACAAGAATTTTTTGGAAAATTGTCTTTTATCTTTTATCCGAGTTTCAAGATTTACGAATCAAAAAAAAAAAAAAAAAATGGAAAAAGAGGAGAAAAAATTTGCGAAAAAAGGGGGAAAAAGATTTTTAAAAAGGAACAAAGGGAGAAAAAAGAAAAAAAGAATAGAAAAATGGTACAAAAAATGGAATAAATTGAAAAAATGGCAAAATTGGTAAAAAAAATAAAAAAATTTTTTTTTTAATGTAAAAAAAAAGAAAAAAAATTCACATGAAATGATTCGTTTTATTTAAAATGAATATTATTTATAAAAAAAAATTTATAGATAGATAGCAATTTATAGGATGGTATAAGAAGCGGTGAAATGAGTTTACAGAGCGTAGAGCATCGTTTGTGAATATCTTGTTTTATATCGGGTCATATACTCATAAAATCCGTGTGTGGAACATTTCAATGAAATCACCCTCTCAATGCAAATGTATTTTGTGCGCTTTAAAGCAGGTCAAACTTCATTACATTATTTTGAGTTCTTAAAAAAAAAAAAAAAATTCATGTTTTGTCCCGAAAAAACAAAAAAAAATATTATTCAAATACTTTTGTTATTCTCCAGGGAGAATGGCGGAGGAAAAGTTTTTATGTTTCAAAGGTGTTGTAACAAAATAGTCGAGGAAAATTATTTCCCTGTTTTTTATTTTTTACTTTACGTATTTTTAATTTTTTTTCACTATTTTTTTTTATTTGTACTTTTATACATTTTTTTAGTTTTTTTAAAATGGTTTTTTTATTTGAAATTCTTTTTTTCAATTAACATTTCGTTCAATAACAGTATTTTTTTAAATATCTGCAAATTATTTATTTAATGATTTTTTAACTTTTCGAAATTTTTATTTCGATTTTATTTTTCTATTTATTTACTAAGAATTTTTTTATTCTGTCAGTTTATTTATTAAGAGCTATTTTAAAGTTTTCCTGAATTTGTTTATAACTTCCCTATTTTTAATTTGTTTATTCAAATTTTTATTTTCTGAATTTTATTTCTTAACTGTTTTTTCAAATTCTTTATTAAACTTTCAGAATATTATTTTTCTACTCAAACTCTTTTATTTTTCTTCGATTTTTTATTTAATTATTCATTTATTAACAAATTTGTTAATTTAAAAAATTTTCTTTATCAACAATTTTTGTAAATTTTAAAAACTTTATTTATTAATAAATTTGTTAATTTTCTAAATTTTATTTTTATACACTATTTTTATTTATTTCTATCTTTTATAATTTTTGAAATTTTTGTAACAAAAATTAAATAAAAAAAGAGTAAATAAATAGAAGAAAAGGTAAAAATAAATTAAATAAGTAGAAAAGTAAATAAGTGAAAAAAGAAATAAGAGTAATAAATTAAAGAAATTGAAAAATATAAAAAAAGTAAAGTAGAGAACAAGAAATAAATTAAATAGAAAAGAAATTGAAAAATAAAAAGAAATAAAATAAAAATAGCAAAAAAATAGAAAAATAAAAAAATGAATAGAAATAAAATAAATAGAAAAGAAATTTAAAAACTAGAAGCAACTAAAATAGAAATAGAAAAGAAATTGAGAAATAGAAAGAAATAAAATAAAAATAGAAAAAAATAGGAAAATAAAAAGAAATAAAATAAATCGAAAAGAAATTGCAAAATAGAAAGAAATAAAATAAAAATAGAAAAAAAGAGAAAAATAAAAAGACGTGAAATAAAAAATAGAAGAATAAAAAGAAATAATAAACAATTTTTTAGTAATTTTTTTCAAATTTGCTAAAAATATTTCTTTATTCAAATAAGTAAATAAATCCAGTATTTAAATAAAAAAATAAATAAACCGAGTATTTAAATGAAAAAAACTAAATAAATCCTGAATTAAAATAATTAAGTAAATCTTGTATTTAAATAAATAAATAAATCCAGTATTTAAATAAATAAATCCAGTATTTAAATAAATAGAAAAATAAATAAGTATTATGTTTGCAAAAAATAATTACTCACCTAACAGAAAATCCATCGTTTCAGGAAATAAAAATCTTTTGATTCCAATGTTTTCCGCTCGTCTTGATGATAGAGAAAATTTTTTTTAAACATTTTGTTTTTCGCGAACGAATTTTTTTTTTTTATGTATATTGTTTTTAATTTATTATTTTTAAGAAGCAAGTGAAATAAAAATGAGAGAAAAATAATGCTATCGACTACTGTGTGGTTAGATTAAAACGCGCACACACGACACAAACATCGTCGAAGAGGGTTGTTCGCGACTTAAACATGAAACACCGGGCTTGTACTTTTTGTATATAGTCAATGCCACGTGCTGTTATTGTTAACGCCGACGCGTCGCGACACCCTCTTAACGCGCGGGCGCGTTCTTCCACATAATTTCTAATGCATATTAATTAGAAAATAATAGAAATAAAAAATTACTATTTTACTGTTTTTGTTCAATGAAAAGTAGGAAAAATTACTATTTTTTTAATTAAAAATACAAAAAAATTAATATTTTTACTGTTTTTTAAAATAAAGGAATAAAAAAATAATCATAGTAAAAATTATTATTTTTTCTATTATTTTTTACTATTTTTCTATCATTTGTTACTACTTTTTTTAACTAAAAATACGAAAAAAAATATAAAAACTACTAAGAAATATTAAAAAGCTGGTAAAAACAGTGAAGAATAGTTGAAAAGAATAATTTTAGTGTTTGAAATACTTTATTTATTCATAAATTGTATTTAAAAGGAGTAAAAGATTGTTAAAAACAAAAAAAATTTATACTAAGTGGAGTAGCTCGGTGGTAATGCCGCTGGTATCGCAACAGCAAAACCAGGGTTCGACTCTTCCTGTTTGCGGATTTTTTTCCGTCGTAAAAATTTATTCCCAATGATTAAAATAAAAACTAAAAATTAAGAAAAATGTTGAAATACAATAAAAAAATAAAGCATTAAAAAAAATTAAGAAGAATAGTGAAAAAATTGTAAAAAAAAATAGTAAAAGAAATAGTTAAAAAGTAGTAGAAAAATAGTAAAACTAATAGAAAAAATAATAGGAAAATATTAAAATTAATGGAAAAATAATAGAAAAATAGTAAAACGAATAGAAAGAATAATACAAAAATAGTCAAACTAATAGAAAAATAGTAAAACGAATAGAAAAAATAATACAAAAATAGTAAAACTAATTGAAAAAATAGTAAAACTAATTGAAAAAATATTAAAAAATAGTAAATAAATATTAAATAATAAAATAAATAAAACAAATATTAAAAAAACAAAAAAAAATATTGAACGAAATTCGTAATAGTTAAAAAAATAATAAAAGGAAAAAATAGTAAAAAAGGGGAAAAAAGAATGAATTGAATATTATTCTCCCTTGAAAATTTTTCGTTTTCAACAGAAAAAAAACAAAACATTGAAAATAAAAATTGATTTTGTTGCAGATTTTGAATAATGGATTCGGCAGAAAAAAAACCATTTACCCTGACACGTGACAATGGAAAACTGAGTTTGGGTCAGAGAATATTTTACGAAGAAAATGGATTTATTTTATTCCCCCGACTGATGCCAATGGACGTCTTAAATAAATGCGATCAAAGGTTTTCGTCAATTTAAAAAAAAATCGTTTCTTTAAAACGATTCAATTATTTTCAAAACAAAAATATTCTTAATTCATTATTTTCAATATTCGGCATTTTCATTAAATATCGCAAAAAATTCAATTATTTAAAAAAAATTGATAACATTCAATTATTTTTAGAAATAACAAATTTTTTCACAAAAATTCAATTATTTTTAAACACTATAATAATTTGTTTTGCAATAATTCAATTATTTTCAAAACTAATTAAATTTGAATCAAATTATTTTCTGTAGTAAGAAAAATTTTCGAAAGAATTTAATTGTTTAAAAAAAAATAAAACCATTTGAAGAATTTCAATTATTTTTTATAAAATTTTCAATTAATTAATAAAAAAATTCAATTATTTTCACAAATAACAAAATGTTTCACAAAAATTCAATTATTTTTAAACATTTTCATAAAATTTTTCGCAATAATTCAATTATTTTCATATATAATAAAATTTATTGAAAATTTTCAATTATTTTTAATATAATTTTACAGGAATTGCTCGGAAAATGTAATTATTCTTAAAGAAATTAATTTCAATCCATCGAAAAAATCAATTATTTAAAAAGAAAGATTTTTTTTAATTTTTCCAAAAAAATTCAATTATTTACAAAAATATTAAAATCTAACTTAGGGATTCAATTATTTTCAAATATTTTAATAACATTCTTAGAAAGAAATCAATTTTTAAATAAAATTTTGAGGCATTCTTTGATGAATAATAAAATTCGTTAGAGGAATTCAATTTTATTTACTAACAATAGAATAGGAAAAAAGTAAATATTTTTTATAAAAATTGGAAAAAATGAGCAAAATAAAATATAGAATGAAATTTTCTTTTAAGATTTATGAAGTTCCTAAAACGAGTTTTTTTTGTTCGACAAGTTTAATTTTTCGATAAATACTTTTTTAATACTCTTTTTTTAGTTTGAAAGCTACCTTTATTACTTTTTTAACCATAAATCATCGAGTGCGATTTTTAATAAATAAATAGTAAAAATAATTGAAAAAAAGTAATAAATATAAATAAGAAATTTAATTTTTAATTAATCTTATTAATACAATATCACTACAGTGTAAATTTAATGAATTCAATTTGAAATATTCATAATAATAATAAAAAAAATAATAAAAATAATAATAAAAAATAATAATAATAACAATAATAATAAAAATAATAACAATAATAATAATATTAATATAATTATTTTCCTATTTATTCAGATTTGAAGAAATTGCTTCGGGAAAAATTCCAAAGGGAACAATGATTGTAATGAAAGACGTGAAGGATCGTAAATCAGTGAATAAAATTCAAGATTTTGTATTCGATGATGTCCTGAAGGAATATATTGAGCATAAAGATATATTGGATGTTGTCGAGTCATTCACTGGACCAAATATTATGGCAATGCACACGATGCTAATTGCAAAACCACCGGACGTTGGTTTCGGTAGTTCGAGGTAATTATTTCTCCCTTCATTTTATATTGCACTATATTTTCACCCCCGAAAATTCTTTTATCTCAAAGAAAAAAACATTAATTTTCCATCCCCCCAAGAAAAAGAAAAAAAATGCTTTTTGGAAACATTAATAAATTGTATAATAATAATTATAATATTAATATTAATTATCAAAAACATAATTTAGAAACTATTTTTCAATAATTTTTCGTAAAAAAGTAATTAAACAAAAATTCAATAATATTAGTTTAATAAAATATTTTAAAAAAGATTCTGCTTTATAATCACAATTTTTGTAAAAAAAATTTGTGCTTTTGAGCAAAATTTTAATTAAATTTAAACAATTATTATTTTTCAAAATGGAAATAAAATTCTTCAAAACAATTCAATTAATTTAAGAAATTTTAATATTATTTTAAGTTAGAATTAAAAGTATTTTCAAAAATAAGAAATTTTTTAAAGCAGTTCAATAATTTACAAAAATGAAAAAAATTTATCAAAGCAATTCAATTATTTTTAAACCGATTATAATTTTTTTTTAAACACAAAATAAAATTCTTCGAAACAATTGAATTATTTTCAAAAATTTTAATACATTGGTCGAAAGAATTTAATTACTTTTAAAGATAAAAAAATTCTTCGCAGCGATTCAATTATTTTTTTGACGGACTTCAATGATTTTTCTGAACTTAAATAAAAATCATTCCAAAAATTAAATTATTTGTCAAAAATAGAAAAAATTCTTCGGAGCAGTTCAATTTTTTAAAAATAGATTTCAATTATTTTTAAGAATTTAAATAAAACTCGTTCATTAAATTAAAGTATTTTATGAATAATTTTGAATAATTTATTTTTTAAAAAAAATTTCTTTTAAGAATTCAATTATTTTTAATACAATTTTGATTAATTCCCCAAAAAAACATAACAAATGATATATATTTGTATTATTATAATGTCCAGCAGTTTACATTATTTTCCGAAAAATTCTATTTGTACAGTGTGATGTAAAATTTACTATTTTACAATTCACAAAGTTTTTGAACAAGGATTATTAAAAGCTCCTATAACTCAAAGTTGTATTTATTCGTGTAAGAAGAAAGTACTCAATGATTTCACAACAATTCGAGATATATGACAAGTTTAATTAAAAACCGAAATTTTGATACTGAATATTGTAATCCTTTCTTTTATTTCATATAAAATGCTATCTGTATTTGTCGAGTGAACTGTTCGAAGATAAGAAATTCGAAAATTTCAAGAAACATTTTTGGATTATTATTTTTGGAAATTGTCTACTTTTGCCGAAATTACATATTTGAATTTGCCAACTAATCGAACATAACCTATATTTTGATTTATTGAATTTATGGATTATTCTTCTGCGACGTACCCTCAGATTTGGATTATTTTTGAAATACCGAACATATCCAGAATGCCAGTCATATTTGGCAGCGGATACGAATTCACTAATCCCAGTCCATCAAAGACATTGATGATGTTTGGCAGTGGATACACATCCACTAATCCCAGCATATCAAAGACATCGATGATTTCTGGTAGCGGATACGAATTAACAAATCCTAGCATATCAAAGACATCGATCATGTTCGGCAGTGAACAACTATTGGCGGGGGAACATTTAAGACTTAATCATTCTTGAAAGGCTTTATAATAATTTTTATCCGTTGGCCGAAACTCCTATTACCGTGTGATCGACAAAATCCAATTTAATTAAATTCACCTTTGATTACAATTCCAGATATAAGAGGGAAATACGGCAAGCTATTATGTAGCAAGTAATCTAGAAACTGAGGTCATAGTAATGCCTTTTTCACCTTTTTTAATGTTTCATGACATTTTCTTTTTATTCACATATTTTAAGGAAGTAATTAAAATAAGGTGACCAATCTTTTTGCATTTGCCAACATGATTCATTATTTTCTCATCGATTTCAACGAATGTTGGTAATTTTTTGAACTGTTCTCTTTGAACCAACTAAAATATGTAACGAGCAGATGTGAATCACAGAAATTGTTGATAATTTACTCATATTTTGTTCATGCAAAACTATGTCCATACAAAGTCTAAATATTGAGTTACTGTCATTTTATTAAATGACTTTAAAATGTCTTGAATTTCTGTCAGTGCATAAAACGGTGAGACAGACAGTTCCTGAATATATCCATTTATTAAATTAACGAGCAGATGTGAATCACAGAAATTGTTGATAATTTACTCACATTTTGTTCATGCCATACTATGTCCATACAAAGTCTAAATATTGAGTTACTGTCATTTTATTAAATGACTTTAAAATGTCTCGAATTTCTGTGAGTGCGTAAAACAATGAGACAGACAGTTCCTGAATATATCCATTTCTTAAATTTCCTTCTTACTTTCGAAGTTGTTTGTATTTTACTCTTAATTTCCCCAAACACAAGGGTAACATCTGCATCCAAATTGTCTTTGGAAATATTTTCACTTGAAATTTTTTGTAACGTCAAATCACTTGGCGCATTATTTCTATTGTCATGCAAAAGAACATATTCTGGAACTTTAGCAATCATTGCAAATTTTAGCACACTTAGTAGTTTTATCTAATTGTAAAGCTATTTATTTTCTGATCTTCCCACTTATGAATCTTCGATGAATTTCTCCAGTATAGCAAATTTTTACCAATTTGTCTTATAAGCACTACAATTTCTTCATTCTCTATTAATTCATTTATTTCAAAATAAAATACTGCACACATAGTGTTATGGCAGTGAGCCCGAGCATGAGAAAATGTACATTCTTGAGCTTTTCGAACAAAAGTACATATACGTTGTTTACAAATTCAAAATACTTATTTAAATACTGAATCCATCTTTTTTTCAAATTACTTCTAATTAGGACCGAAATATTCATTCCAAAATTCCTAAGGTAATTTCATTTTAACATGTTCTTTTTGTGAGAAGAGTTTGTCAATCACATGTTTTGTTTTATACAATATAATTCTCTTCGTAAATCAAATCATTTAAATGATTAGCAAAAAGTTTCCGTCGTATTCTACCCCCAAAAATCATTTAGAAAATACAGTTTCAAAATACTTATTTAAATATTGAGTTCATCCTTTTTTCAAATTACTTCTAATTAGGACCGAAATATTTTTTCCAAAATTCCTAAGGTAATTTCATTTTAACATGTTCTTCTTGTGATAAAAGTTTGTCAATCACATGTTTTGTTTTTTTACAATATAATTCTTTTCGTAAATCACATCGTTTAAATGAAAAGAGAAAATTGGTAACTCTTCATAATTCTTTATTGCTGAGTATTTTTAAAAAGGTTCCGTCGTTTTCTACCCCCAAAAATCATTTAGAAAATACAGTTTCAAAATACTTATTTAAATATTGCGTTCATCCTTTTTTCAAATTACTTCTAATTAGGACCGAAATATTCTTTCCAAAATTCCTAAGGTAATTTCATTTAATCATGTTCTTTTTGTGATAAGAGTTTGTCAATCACATGTTTTGTTTTTTTACAATATAATTCTTTTCGTAAATCACATCGTTTAAATGAAAAGAGAAAATTGGTAACTCTTCATAATTCTTTATTCCTGAGTATTTTTAAAAAGGTTCCGTCGTTTTCTACCCCCAAAAATCATTTAGAAAATAGTTTCAAAATACTTATTTAAATATTGCGTTCATCCTTTTTTAAAATTACTTCTAATTAGGACCGAAATATTTTTTCCAAAATTCCTAAGGTAATTTCATTTTAACATGTTCTTCTTGTGATAAAAGTTTGTCAATCACATGTTATGTTTTTTTACAATATAATTCTTTTCGTAAATCACATCGTTTAAATGAAAAGAGAAAATTGGTAACTCTTCATAATTCTTTATTCCTGAGTATTTTTAAAAAGGTTCCGTCGTTTTCTACCCCCAAAAATCATTTAGAATTTTTACTTTTTTGTTGTAATCTTGATATTTTTTGCAAATAATTATAAAATTCCCTACGGAAGATGCCTTGGGCGCCAGTCATTGCTTGGGATACGAATAAAAAAAAGAAAGAAAATAAGGAAAACAAAAGAATTAAATACAAACTAATTATTAATAAACAAGGCCACCAGGCTAATTATTATTGCTCAATTAATCTCTTAATCACACAATAAAAGGACTAAATCCAAAAAATAAAAAAATCGACCGTCATTGCTGACTAGCTACAATCGATCGATGGGAACTAGTAGATAATCGAGTTCGTTATTTCGCCGAATAAACAAATATTCAAAATATCCAAAAAAATCCAAAAATTAAATCAAGAGAAATTAATAATTTATTCGATAAATCAGAATTTTGAGGTTAGACGTAGATTAAATTAAATATGGTCATTTTGACAATAATTGACAGTTTTTGAGGTTAGACGATAGCAAACAAAAAGGAAAGGATGTAAATCTACTCAATATCAAAATTTAAAAAAAAATTATCACTATTTTCAATTTTGACAAACTGAAACTTAATCAAATATTAAACTTATTCTAAAAAAATAGAATAAGGATTCTCTGTCAATTCAAGATATAAATGACTTTAACTCAAATTAATAAAAGGAATAAATAAATGAAAATCAAGGATTCAAATTATTCAGTTAAACTAAACAAAGGAAATCAGTGATGAAAATCAAGAAAATGAAATTAATGTTTGAGATCATGCACTGTAAAAAACGAAAATATTTTAAACAGATTTAATCTGCCGAATTTTTAAAAAGTGTCTGTACTTTTACTACTTTGATGGTTGCAATAATTGCGAAATTTTAGTTACGTTAATGTGGAATATCGGGAATTCTACATAACCTATAAGTAAGACTACAAATCTCTGTAATTTTACAGTTCTTTTTCGTAATAACGCTACTTTCACAGTAGGTAATATCTGTTACAGCATTCAGAGTGGTAAAAGTACAGAAAATTTTTTTACAGTTTGTATAAAATAAAAAATAAATTTGTACCAGAATTGAAAATAAGTTGATGTGCAGCTAACGATTTTCCAAACAGATTTTTCCTCGATATTCTCGAAAATGAAAAAAAAATGGTTTTTAACTCTTCTCCTCGAAAATATTCACCAAGAGAAACAATTTTGATGTACTTTCTGCGTTTAAAAAAAAGAAAAAGAATGAACAAAATGGTGTTGTTGTTTGTCACCTAGAAAATTCGTTGCCAACATAAAAAAAAGAAAGTCCCGTTACTAAACTAGTTCGCGCTATACGATTTTCATTGGTTACACGTAAGTCCGGAAATCTGTTCTTTTCACTGATTGGTTGATTCAGACGGGAAGGAAATTCAAATATCCATTATTAAAATAATAATGAATCTTTCAAATAAAAGCTGAAGGACAAATAAGTCTGCAATATTACGCCAGAAAACGAAAGTCAATTCAATAATTTGAAAGTAGCAGATACTGTAAATTAAGTGGCATTTTAGAAATAATTCAAATCTGAAAGTACGTTAGAAGAATAATTCATAAATTCAATAATTCCAATTATAGGTTATGTTCGGTTAGCGGAAAAATATAAAAACATATATAATTGAGATAAAAGTAGACAATATCCAAAAACGTTTCTTAAAAACTTCAAAAATAAAGAAATAAGATTTATTTACTTAAAAAACTAATTGAATTCTTTCAAGAAGTTTCCCTTTTCTAAAATATAATCAACTTTTTAGAAAAATATTTTTATTTTTAAAAATAATTAAATTGCTGAGACAAATTTCCTTCCTTTCGTAAATAATTGAATTATTTAAAGAAACTTAAATATTCTTGAAAATAATTAAATTGTTTCGAAGGATTTATTAAAATTGTAGAAAATAATTGAATTCTTTCGAGAAATGTTATAATTTTAGAAAATAATTGAATTCTTTTTTAAAATTTTTTCCTAACAAATAATTGAATTTCTACGACAAAAAGCAAAAAAAATCTTATTTTAGAAAATAATTGAATTCTTTTTGAAAAATTTTCTAATTTTAGAAAATAATTAAATTACTAAGAAAAATTTCCTCATTTCGGAAAATAATTGAATTGTTTGGTGAAACTTAAATATTCTTGAAAATAATTGAATTCTTTCGAAAAATTTTTTAATTTCAGAAAATAATTAAATTCTTTTTTAAAATTTTTTCCTAACAAATAATTGAATTTCTTCGATAAAAGGCAAAAAATTTCTTATTTTAGAAAATAATTTAATTCTCTCTTGAAATTTATTTTTCTACAAAATAATAAAATTCTATTGAGAAAGTTTCTTTTTCTAGAAAATAATCGAATTTCAACAAAAAATAATCGAATTTTTACAAAAATGTTCTTAATTTAGAAAATAATTGATTTGCTATGGAAAATTTTCTTATTAAATATTTTTAATTTAGAAAATAATTGATTCACTATGAAAAATTATTTTATTTTCGAAAATAAATGAATTCCTTCGAGAAATTTTCACTGCTTTCGACTCCCAATTTTTCGGCGGCTTTAAAAAAATTCAAACATTTTTAATTAAAAATTGAATTATTTTCAAAATTTTACAAATTAAATTTTTTCAAAATTAAATTCCATTTAAAATTCTTGCCTAAAATTTACCCCCTAAGAAAAATTATGTTTCAATTTTTATTCCTTAGAAATAAAAAGAAAATTTTTTTTTACCTTATATTTTAAGTTTCTTTTAGGCAACAAAATGGAATAAATTTTGTTAATTGACAAGAGAAAAAAAAATAATAATTAGAAACTTATTCGATTTTTAATTGTCAAATTATTACTTTTTGTCCAAGAAAAATAGTAGAAATAAATACAATAATAATAATAAATTGTGAATCGTTATTTTTAGACATCCACCGCATCAAGACTTGTACTATTTTCCCTTCCGTCCGGAAGACAGAATTGTAGCTGCATGGACGGCAATTGAAGAGTGTAATATTGAAAATGGTTGTCTTTATGTTTTGCCTGGTTCTCATAAAAAATATCCATTGCTTCCTCACGTTTATCCTCCTGGATCTGTGAATAAACTTTATCACGGCATTCAGGTTATTTGCTTTTAAAAAACGCATCTAAAACAAAATAAACCAAAAAAAGAAAGAAAAAAAATAGGGAAGAAAAAATATTATTTTTGATTAAAAAAAAAGAAGAGAAAATAATTGTTGAAATTGTAAAATTTAATTAAATTTTTATTTTTTATTCTTCTACAATATCAAAATATTAAATCGATTTTTCATTTAAGGGAAAAAAGTCGATATTTCTGTGGTGAAGAAAAAAATAATAAATTTATAGTAAAGATGTAAAATTTGTTTTTTGGAATTTTTAAATTTAGAAAAGGTATTAAATAATAAATTTACTATGTAAATTATTGTTTATTTAGTAAATTATCGATTTTTGATTTAAATTATTATTTATTTATTAAATTATCGACATTTAATTTAAATTACTATTTATTTATTAAATTATCGACTTTTAATTTAAATTATTATTTATTTATTAAATTATCGACTTTTAATTTAAATTACTATTTAATTATTAAATTATCGATTTTTAATTTAAAAGAAAAATTTATTCTTCTGGAGTGAAGAAAGTAGTAAATAATTTTAAAAAAATAATATTTATTAACTGAAGAAATAACAAATAAATTAAAAATAGTAATAAATTGAATATTATTTAGAGATTTCATCTGTAAATTAATTAAAAATTGGGCTAATTTCAATTTTCACCATTTTTTTAGTAAAAATTAATTAGAATTTGTTAAAATTGATTTAATTGAAAATGAATTAAAATTTGTCAAAATTTACTAAATTGAAAATTAATTAAAATTTGTCAAAAATACTAAACTGAAAATTAATTGAAACTATTAATTTCCCAGGATTTAAAGGAGCCCTTAAATTGGGTTCACCTGAAAATGGACCCCGGAGACACGGTTTTCTTTCATCCAAAATTAATTCACGGATCCGGCGTTAATAAATCGAAAGGAACAAGAAAAGCAATTTCAGCTCATTATGCAGCTAGTGACTGTCACTATATTGAGGTATTTAAACAATTAATTATGTTTTTTTTTTAATATAAACTGAAAATATCCTTTTGAGAAAAAAGAAAAAAAATCCAAAAGTACAAGAAGAGAAAACAGAAAAAGAAACATAGGGAAAAAAATAGAAGAAGTTTTCAGAAAAATAGGGGAAAAAATAGAAGTATTCGAAAAATAGGGTAAAAAATAGAAAAAATACAAAAGGGGAGAAAATAGAAAAAAAATAAAAGGGAAAAATTAGTTTCTACTATTAATTAGTTGTCGTTGACACTGGAATCGATAAAATTTCAGGTCGATGGAACAGTGCAGCAAAGTATAAAAGAGGAAGTCCTCGAAGTGGCGAAACGTAAATATCCAGGAGTTGAAGTTAATTTCGCCGACGTTTGGCGCATTAAGTCAGGCATTGTTCGTGGAATACGTTCCTCACTGTAAAAACTAATTGCCAAAAAAAAAATATTCCTACAAAACTGCAAAATAAAACAAAAATTAGCAAAAATTTTCAACCTAAATGAAAAAAGAATTCAAAAATATAAAAATATTCCTACAAAACTGCAAAATAAAACAAAAATTAGCAAAAATTTTCGACGAAAATAAAAAAGAATTCAAAAATATAAAAATATTCCCACAAAACTGCAAAGAAACAAAAATTAGCAAAAATTTTCAACCAAAATAAAAAAAGAATTCAAAAATATATTCCAATTATGCGAAAAAATCTGTAAATATCGACTAGAAATTCGATACAAAAAATTGCGTTTGTGCAATAAAAAGTTAATATATATTTCCTTTAAAAAAAAGACAAAAAAAAGTATTTTTTCTACGTTAAAAAATCCTTTAAAAGCAGAAAATCAACCTGAAAAAATGCTTATTAATAAATTAACGACTAAATTAAAATTATTAAAATAACTTCCCATATTGAAAAAAATCAAAGAAATGAAAAAAATTGTTATTACTAATATTATTAGAAAAGTATTTATTAAGTCAATTAATTATAAAATAAATGAGAAAAATTAATAGTGAAATATTATATGAATAATAGATGAATGGTGAATAGAAAAAAATAGTTGCTATTAAAAAAAATAAATAAATACAACTAATATTTAGTTAGAACCTGCAGTATTTGGAACCGAAGAAACGAAACAAAAATAGAAGAAAATATTTTCAAAACTCTTTTTTCTTTCGTCGAGAGGAGATGGGGGAACTTTTTTGTTGAAACTTTGAAAAATCTAGTCAGAAGAAGATGTAAAAAGGTTGTTATTATTATTGTTGTTGTTGTTATGACTATTAATTGCCTCCAAATCTCTTTGCGTACGACGATGTGGAGCGTAAGGATTGTAACAGTGTTTCGAGTGTGGATTTTTGTAAGTATTTTCGTGACGAACACTTGCACTTGATGTGCGACAAGCTGCAAGGCAAAATTGAAATCTATCTAAAGCACGTAGACGAAGTTTTAACACTTCCTCGCCCCTCTGTCCTTTTCCCTCGCGATTTTCCACTGGCTTTTTACTTCTCACTCGATGCTAAAAAGAAGGAAAAAAGAACATTATTTCCTAAATTTGAAAAAAAAAGAAATTCGATGACTCTCAATACATTAGTTTTAAAATTGAAAATATTTGAAAAGAAAAATTTTAAAAAAAGTTAATATAGAAGATAAAGTTAATATAGAAGATAATTATAAAATTAAAAAGTAAAAAATTCGAAATTATAAAATTTCTACTTTGTCAATTTTTTGTTTATAATTTCTTTTTTTAAAAAAACGAAAAAGAGATGTAAAAATTCACCTTTCCAGGATGTAGACAACAAGAGACGCAATATTCGTAAATAGCGCAACATCCCTGCGAATTGCAAGTCTCGCAACTGTATTTGTCCCTTTTTCTCGTTGTCGCTGCTTGTTCGTCCTGCGAATTCTTTGGTAATTCTGGATTGCAACAGCCACTGGCCAAAATATCTCTTCGTAAGCAAACGTAACCCTTCTCGTCAACAATTAAAACTTTGCCCTAAAATATTCGACGACACAAAAGAAAAACAGAATTAATTAATTATATCTAAGAAAAAATACTAAAAATAATCAGAGTTGACAGAAAAATTTTATTTTCCCCCCATTTTCAGATAGAACAATTTAAAATAACAATTTAATTTTTAAATAACCATTTTAATTTTTAAATAACCATTTTAATTTTTAAATAAAAATTAAAAGAATTTAAAATAAATAGTAATAATAATTCAATAGAAATAAATTCATTTCATTTAATGCTCAATGACTGCTTATAAATAGTTTTTTTACAAATACTGTTATGACAAAAAAAAATTATTAGAAGAATTTCTAAATACTTGTTTAAATAAAAATAAATATCGATAATTATTTATAAATACTTTAGAATAGTTTTCGATTCAAAAAAATATTTTTTGATAGTTTTAAGAACTAAAACAAGATTGCCGCAATAATTTTTATTTTTCCTGATTTCCAAACAAATTTTTTACTTTTTCCCCAACCTTTTTCTTTGAGAATTTTCAAATCCATTTTATTTAAAATTCAATTTTACCAGAAATTTCAATTATTCGGAAACTCTTCAGTTAAATATATAAATTAGAAAATAGAAAAATTTGAAATTAAAAAATAAAATAATAATAATATCAAATAAAATGAGTCGATATTTCGAAAGATTTACCGAAAAAAAAAGAAAAATTAAACAGCGTGCGATAAAAATACCTGAATAGAGTTCCGACAGTGAATAGATGAATCATTATTTTCTTGGCCCGCAATTGATTCCAAAGAATCAATATTATTATCATCTAAAACATCCATTTCCCAAAGTGATGACTTCATTGAGACTTGCTCGTCGCTATTGTCCTCATTTTCATTAAGGAATGTATTATCGTCAATATCTTCAAAATCATTTTCAAACGAAATGCTCTTTCCCTAAAAGAATAAAAGAAGATATTTTCCTTTTTTTCCCTTCGTACTATTTTTTACTATCATTATAATTATTACTTTGATCAATTTAATTATTAATTATTTTAATTATTATTTTTATGAATTGAATTAATTAATTATTAAGTATTAATTGAATTATTTAATTGTAAAGTATTAATTAAATTAAATAATTATTAAGTATTAATTTAATTATTAATTATTAACTATATTAAATGTTGATTTAGAAATTTTATAATTATTTTTTGTTTATATTTTAAAAATTATTAGTTTCTTTTGAAATAAAAAGTTGTAAAATTTTCGTTTTTAATTACAATTTTTAACAAAAATGTTTTTTCTATTTTAAATTAATAACAAAAAATGTGTAGGAAGAATTTGTGTATTTAATAATTACAATTTTTCTTTTTTTATGTATATAAAGATATTTTATATTTTACTAGCTAAAAAAATGCTTGTGTACTTTCTCATATAATAATCATGTCTATTCACAATTCACATTTTTTTATTAAAGAACAAAATATTTAATTTCATTTGAAGAATTTCTTTAATAAGATTTAATTTTTTAACTTTCTAAAAATCAATTTATTTTAAGTTTAATCTAGAAATTAATGAAAAAATTTGCATAATTTCTTTTTCTGTATTTAAAAACAAAGAAAAAATAAAGTAATTTAAACTATTTATATTTCTCCATCAACATTTTTTTTAAACTTCCATTTTGTAATTAATTTTGAAAATCATATTGTTTTTACAAAATTTGTAGTATTCTTTTGCATAATTTCTATTTATTATCAAAATTTTTTTAACAAAATCAAAATATTATATTTTTAATCAGTATTGATTGATAGATAATAAGAATTAATTATTTAGTATTTTTTAATAATAAATTAACTTTAGAAATAGAATTTTAAAAGTTAAGTATTTTTATGAAACTGAAACTTGCATCCAGTTACCAGTCCTACTTAATTTTTGAAAATTCGATATTGGATTTAAAACAAAAAATATTTAACATTTAAATTTAATTTCTAAAATTAAGCAAAGCAGGTGCTGGTAGCAAATCAAAATCATGAAAATTTCTTTCATTCTTTTCTATTAAACAATATAAAGTGTTGTCAAAAACATTTTGTCGGACAAATCGAATTTCTATAATTTCTTTTATTTATTTCTAACAAAATTTGAAAATTATTTAACAAAATGTTAAATGTTATTAAAAAAAAAGATGAAAAAACTGGAATAATTTCTGAATTTTTTAAACATAATCTTTAATAAAAATTTAATTTCTTTAGAGATAGATGATAAATATTTTGGCTCAATTAACTTTTTTTCTCTAATTTCTTTTTTAAATTTAATACTGAAAATAATTAAGAATAAAAATTGTATATCTTTAATTAACTATCAATTGTATTCTTTTAATAGTTGACAAAGATTATTGATTAATTTATAATGAATGAGAATATAAATTGTAATTTTAATTCGTAATCATAATTGTTATAGTTGCTGTTTGATTTTTTGTTTCTTAACTTTTTTGTAATTTTTCTATTCAAGTATTTAACATTTTTTAATTAATATATTGAAAATCATCGAATTATTGCAAAAAATTTTATCAAAAAATTTAATAATAATAGAATTCCTTCACAAAATTCCACTATTTAGGAAAATAACTTAAATCTCGCGGAGAATTTTGTTTAAATGTTTAAAAATTCTAATTAAATTCTTTTTGCAGAATTTCTTTGATTTTTTTTGTCAAATAATGGAGTTCCTTTAATAATTTTAATTAAACATTTTAAAAATAATTAAAATTTTATGGAGAAGAATTTTTTTTAAATTGTATTAAAAATAATTGAATTCTTGAGAAAAATTTTACTATTTAAAATAATTTAATTATTTTTATTTAGAAAGATTTGTTAAAATTTTAGGAAATATTGAAATTCTTTCGTGAAATTTCAATAAAATTTTTGACAATATGAACAGTAATAAATAATTTTGTATTTAAAAAGTGATTTTTTTAAAATTTTGATTATGAAATTATTTAAAAAATTTATGTTTGTTAATAAAAAATTTTGTAATTTGTATAACAGTATTAAATAAGTATTAATTGAATTATGTAATTATAAAGTATTAATTGAATTAAATAATTATTAAGTATTAATTGAATTAATTAATTATTAAGTATTAATTGAATTAAATAATTATTATGTATTAATTTAATTAAATAATTATTAAGTATTAATTGAATTAATTAATTATTAAGTATTAATTTAATTAATTAATTATTATGTATTAATTTAATTAAATAATTATTAAGTATTAATTTAATTAATTAATTATTAAGTATTAATTGAAGTAATTAATTATTATGTATTAATTTAATTAACTAATTAATTATTAAAAATGAATTATTTAATTATTAAGTGTGAAATTTTACTTGAAAAAAACAGTAATAAGAATAAAATTTAAAATAAAAAACAAAGGAGATAATTGATAATTTGTAAATAGCTCACTTCCTGACGAAGAAGAGAAACGGCGCAATAAGTAAGCGATAAACCAAAAATCAGGCCAAGCACAATTCGCCTTCTTAGAAGCCTGATTAAACTTGTCCAAATTGGCATGCTTTTTCAATCCGCAAGTAATTTAATTAACACAATTTTGATTTCGACAAAATGTGCAATTCATTTTTTTTCCTTCGTCAATCCATTTATTTTTATAGATATAATTTCCTGCTGTTGTTGTTTTTTTTTTATGTAAAACGAAACGCTATTTTGACAGTAAAAAATGGTTAAACTCTTTTTTTTTTTTTTTTTGAACTAAGGCAATTATTTTTTTATACTTTTTCTTTCGTAAATAAATACTTATATTCGAATAATAATTCTTTAGAGAATATTCAGAAAATTGTTAGCGAAAATTTCGAATTTGAATTTTCGAATTTAGAGGAATATTCGTTAATTGTATCGTTAATACATTTATAAAGAATAATTCGAAAGAAAAATTCAGAGAAAAATTTCGTAAATATTTCCATACTTCGTATATTCACATTTCGATAATATTCATAATATATATTCAGACAATATTGAGAAAATATTCAGAGAAAGTCTCGTTAATATTTGAATAATGTTTCAAAAATTTAGTCAAAAATGTAGAAAATGTAAAAGAAATGTAAAAAATGTAAAAAAAATGTCAAAAATATCAAAAATATAAAAAATACTTGGAGAAAATTCATCAATATTTCGTTATATTCGGAGTTTAATATTTTCTCAATATTTAAAAAAAAAACTTTTCCCGAACGTTCAAAGCATTCGGAGAATATTTCGAGAATCTTTATTTACCCGACAATTTATAAATATTTATTTACAAAAATCTATTTAAGAAAATAAAAAATTTAGCAGAATTTGGAAAAACAATTGTCAAAAGTGACGTTTCTCGAAAGTGAGGTTATGTTCGTAAATTAGTTGTTTACTTGATATTCTCACCACTCTCAGGGTCATTAATTCCCATCAATCATTGCGTGTCGTGCAAGTAAATATTCTCTCCCTCTTCCTTTGCATTCTATATGATTATTTTATTCGTAACTTTTTTATTATTTATATATAAAATAAGAAAATACTGTGCGAAAGCAAATCACCGTTTTTTTCTACTTGTGAATTAGCCTTAAAGTTTTTTTTCCCGTAACGTTTACGCAACGACTCGTTAACTTACGTGACTACGTCATTTTCTATTTTTACTTACGTAACGACTCGTAACTTACGAAATTTACGAATTCAAAACATTTGCGCAATTGCCAAAGGACGGCGCTATAATGGCGGGAAATTTGAATTACAAAATTTCGATTATTATTTTTTGATCGTAGAAATTTTTTTCCAGACAAATTTCGAAATTTTTTAGCAAATAAATCTTTCATTTTGAAACAGAAAAGAAATGGCAATACTGAAAAAAACTGGATCACTCTTGTTATTTTTGATTATGATTGGAATTATTATTTGGGACTCGACTTATTTTGCCGAAAAGGAATTGAAAGATAAGAGGAAAAATTCCATTAACATCACAAATATCCAGCAAATTATTGAAATTAAGGAAAATTTCGTTAATAATTCAAAAGTCGTTTCGAGCGACGAACATTTTAATAATACGAAAAATAATAGTACCAACTATCGATAACGACGGTAACTATAAATTAGTTTTTTCTTTCGAAAAAGTGACATATTTTCGTAAATAAATTTCAGTCGTTTGTTTACACTGTAAAAAATGTTAGGTGAAATTTACACCGACGCACGAGGGCAATAAAAGGACCCTCGTCGCACGATGTGAAATCACCCTGAGCCTCGAATGAAATTTACATCGACGCACGATGTACAAAAAAAATATACATCGTGCGTCGATGTAAATTTCATTCGAGGCTCAGGGTGATTTCACATCGTGCGACGAGGGTCCTTTTATTGCCTTCGTGCGTCGGTGTAAATTTCACCTAACATTTTTTACAGTGTACAAACTAAGAACTTTGGAAATTTTGTTTTGAATGTTTTGAAAAAAGTCGAATATTTGAAAAAGGCGGGAAAGCAAGAAAGTCGGATCGTCGGCTAACTTCAAGAGCTTCGAGAGATCAAAATCAAAATATAAACATAACCTCAAAATTTTTGACACATGCACGTCGTCGGCATGGAAAAAATGTTCAAATAACTTTTGTTCTTTTGTTTCGTCTTCTTCTTGAAAATGTATTTTGTCACTAAACGTGTTTAATTTGTCAAAAAAAAACAGAATTTCAATCTATAAATTTGTTTTTTGATATTTAAAAAAAATAGAAACGAGGGAAAATGTCGAAAATGTTGAAGAAAAGTTTGGCAATGTTTCGACCGGTGTGTTGCGGTCAATTTCGACATTTAAGTAAAGTTTCTGCGAAACATAAAGAAAAATTGGACGACAAAATGCAAGCGTGGCAAATTCATTGCTATGGTGGTATCGATGAGGTGAAATTATTTACCACTCGAATGCCGGTTATTTCGAGACCCACCGATGTTCTTGTCAAGGTCGACGCTTCGAGTGTCAATCCTTTCGATTTGGCAGTCACAAGTAAGTGCAAAAAATTAAATTTTTAATCATGTGAATATATAAATAATATAATTCATATTTCTCAATTTATTTCAAATTTCAATTATTTTTTGTTTTTATTTTGAGATAAATTTTATTTCTTTATCAATATTTTTAATAAAAAAAAAATTCTACGGAAGAATATTCAATTATTTTTCGAAGAAACTTTTATGCAAATCTTGGCAAAAATTCAATTATTTTTAAAAATTTTAATAATAATTTTAAATTTTAATTTAATAATAATAATAATTTTTTAAAACAAAAAAAAAAATTTATGAGAATTCAATTATTTTAAAAAACAATTATTTTCCAAAAAATTGCAACCAAATTCTTTGCATGAATTCCATTATTTTCAACACAATTTTTTTCTTCGTCAGAATTCAATTATTTAACAACAAAAAAATTCTTTTCGGAAATTTAGTTATTTTCAAAAATTCAATTTAATTATTTTACTAAAAATACTTTTTTTAGAGTTCAATTATTTTCAGAAATAAGAAATTCAATTCAATTATTGTCAAAAATAATAAAATTTATCTAAAAAATTCAATTATTTATGAAAATAATTGAAAATAATAATAAAATTAAAAATAAATAAAATAAATTAAATAAAATAATTAGTAAAAAAAATAATAAATAATAATAATAAATAAAAAATAAGTAATAAATAATAATAATAATAAATAAAAAATAAATAATAATAAATAATTTAAATAATAATAGTAAATAATTTTAATAAAATCATAAATAAAAAATGTTTCGCAGAAATTTAACTATTTTTAATAAAATTTTCCCAAAAATTTTTATAAAAACTCAATTATTTTTAAAATCACTAAAATTCCTCTGAAAAACTCAATTATTTTCATAAATATAAAATTTTTTTGAGAAAGAATTCAATTATTTTGAAAAATAATAAAATACTTCGGAGCAATTCAATTATTTTCTAAAAATCGCAACAATATTCTTCGTATGAATTCAATTATTGTCAAAGTATTTATAAAAAAAGAAAAACAAAATCCATTATTTTCAATCATTTCTATAAAATTTTTCATAATAATTTAATTATTTTTTTTAAATTTTAATAAATTCTTCGAAACATTTAAATTATTTTTATAAATAGTAAAATTCTTTGCAATATTTCAATTATTTTTTATGTTCTTTTGTTTATAAATAATGCAGTTCTTTGAATAATTTTAATTGGCGATTTAGAAAATAATTGAATTCTTTCCTAAAATTTTTATATTTTAAAAAATAATTGAAATTCTACAAAAAATTGCCTTTATTTCAGAAAACTAATTCAATTCTTTTGGAAAATTTTATTATTTCAGAAAATAATTGAATTTATTCAATAAATTTTATTTGCAAATTTTAAAAGTATTTGATTGTCTGCAAAAAAAAATTATTTATTTATATAAAAATTGTATTGAAAATAATTAAGTTTTTTCTGAAAACTTTCTTATTTATGGAATGGAAATTTAAATTAATTTTTTTTTACATTTTCCAGAAGGTTATGGATCAAAAGTATTAAATTTGATGCGTAAAGCGAAGAATTTTGGAATCGAGTCGGACATTGAATTTCCATTGACATTGGGAAGGGATTTTTCCGGAACAATTGTATCGAAGGGACACGGAGTTGGTGAACGATTACAATTGGGCGATGAAGTTTGGGGAGTTATTCCCGTTGAACAACAAGGATGTCACGCCGAATACGTTGTTGCAAATTCATCTCTGGTTCGAAGAAAACAATCTTTGTATTTTTTTTTTTTAATTCCAAATTTTAATTTCCAATTTAATTAGATTCCTTATTCATGAAATTGAATTTAAATTATATTGAAAATAATTAGTTTTCAGAAAATTATTTAAAATACCATCGAAATTTAGAATCGATATTTAGAATACCATAATTTAGTTTCGAAAAAATTGTTTTAAATTATATTCGAAATAATTGAATTCCTGGGAAGAATTTTTTATTGAAAAATTTTGCAATATTTTTTCTCAGGTTAATCACAGGCCGAAGAATATTTCCTACATCGAAGCGGCGAGTTTACCCTACGCGGGACTAACTGCTTGGTCTGCGCTCTGGTACTCCGGAGGTTTATATTACAAGACGGGAATTGTCACTCGACGAAACAAAAGAGTTCTGGTTATTGGCGGTGCCGGTGGCGTTGGAACTTTAGCGATTCAAATGCTCAAAAATTGGAATATGCACGTAAATATCATCTTTCTTTTGTTTTATCAAGTTTTACCATTTTTAAGACTATTTTTCTTTATAAAATTAAAAACTCAAGGTTCAGAAACAAAAAACTATTTAAAACTATTATTAAACTAAACTATTAAATTAAATTGAAATTAATAATAAATAATAATTAATTAACTTAAAAATTGTTAAACAAAACTATTAAATTAAATTGAAATTAATAATAAATAATAATTAATTAACTTAAAAATTATTAAATTAAACCAGCGTTGCCACAGGTCAGGGAATTCAGGGAAAAATCGGGGATTTTTCCTAAAAGTACTGAAAAAAATCAAATTTCAAAAATTCATGAAAAAACTCTAAATTTTGATGTTTTTTTGTTTTACTTATAAACTATAAAAATAACCACGAATTCTAATACAAAACCTTGAATTTTTTCTATTTCAGACAATAATTTCTTTTTAAATAATTTAATTTTCAACGAACTATCATAAAATTATGACTTATAAATTATGTAATGAATAATTTTTACAATTTTCAAAAATACTAGATTGATAAAACAATTTTAATTAAAAATACTAAAAAAAAATTAATTTTGGAAAAGTTACAAATAATTACAGAAATTCAATTATTTTCAAAAGTAATAACATTTTTCGCAGAAATTCAATTATATTCAAAAATTTAAAAAATTTCTGGTCACTTCAATTATATATTTAAAAATAAAAAATTCTCCTTCAAAATTCAATTATGTTCAAATTTTTTTTTACAAATTCTCGTCAAAATTTCAATTATCTTTATAATTAATACAATTCTTCTTCGAAATTCAATTATTTTTCAAAAACATTAATAAAATTCTTGGAAAAATTTCACAGGAATTCAATAATTTACAAAATTATGAATTTTTTCTAAATAAACCAATTATTTTTATAAATAATAAAACTTTCACAGGAATTCAATTATTTAATATAAAAAATTCCAAATAATTTTACGAAAAATATCAATTATTTTAAAAAGAATTTTATAAAATTAGTCGCAAGAGTTCAGTTATTGAAAAAATTAAACAAAGTTCTTTTCAAGAATTCAATTATTTTTATAAATAATAAAATTCTTCACAGAAATTCAATTACTTTTATAAAATTGAATAAAATTCGTTGGAAGAATTAAATTATTTTTAAAAGTAATAAAATTTTTCGGAGAAATTCAATTATATTCAAAAATTTAAAAAAATTCTGGTCATTTCAATTATATCTTTAAAAATAAAAAAATTCTTCTCCAAAATTCAATTATGTTCAAATTTTTTTTACAAATTCTCGGCAAAATTTCAATTATCTTTATAATTAATACAATTCTTCTTCGAAATTCAATTATTTTTCAAAAACATTAATAAAATTCTTGGAAAAATTTCACAGGAATTCAATAATTTATAAAATTGATGAATTTCTTCTAAATAAACCAATTATTTTCATAAATAATAAAAATTTTAACAGGAATTCAATTATTTAATATAAAAAATTTCAAATAATTTTGCGAAAAATATCAATTATTTTAAAAAGAATTTTATAAAATTCGTCGCAAGAGTTCAGTTATTGAAAAAAATTTAACAAAGTTCTTTTCAAGAATTCAATTATTTTTATAAATAATAAAATTCTTCACAGAAATTCAATTACTTTTATAAAATTGAATAAAATTCGTTGGAAGAATTAAATTATTTTCAAAAGTAATAAAATTCTTCGCAGAAATTCAATTATGTTCAAAAAATTTTGTCAACATTTCAATTATCTTTATAAATAATAAAATTCATCAATATTCAATTATTTTAAAACCATTTCTTAAATTCTCGTCAAAATTTCAATTATTGTTATAAATAATACAATTTTTCTTCAAAATTTAAAAGTTATTTAAAAACTTGAATAAAATTCTTGTCAAAATTTCACAGAAATTCAATAATTTATGAAATTTTTAATAAATTTCTTTAAAATAATTCAATTATTTTCGTAAATAATAAAATTTTCACGTGAGTTCAATTATTTAATATAAAAAATTTTATAAAATTTTTTGAAAAATGTCAATTATTTAAAAAGATTTTTATAAAATTCGTCACATGAAGCAATTATTTAAAAAAAAAATTAACAAAGTTCTTTACAAGAATTGAATTATTTTGATAATTAATAAAATTCTTCACTGAAATTCAATTATTTTAGAAAGATTTTAATAACATTTTTGGAAATTTTTAAAATTATTTTCATGAATAATAAAACTCATCGCAGGATTTTAATTAATTTTGGATACAATATTTTAATCAAATTCCTCGAAAAATGTAATTATTCTTAAAAATTTGTTTAAAATTTGTCAAAAGAATTCAATTAATTAAAAATTCGTTGATAAAATTCTTTATGAGAATTCAATTTTAACAAACATTCAATTACTCAATAAATTATTTATTTTTCAATTTAAATAATTGAATTTTTCGAGAATTTTCTAATAAAAATTGATTAAAAAATAAAATTACCGAATAATCGTTTTTTTGTTTATGAAAATAATTGAATTATTCCGAAAAATGTTATCACTTTTGAAAATAATTGAATTTTTTTGAGAAAATTTACTACTTTTAAAAATAATTGAATTTTTTTGAGAAAATTTACTACTTTTAAAAATAATTGAATTTTTTTGAGAAAATTTACTACTTTTAAAAATAATTAAATTTTTACGAAGAATTTTATTAAGATTTTTTGTAAATAATTAAATTTTTGTTGAAAAATTTCATGGTTATTTAAATTATAACAAAACATGAAGAATGTGATCGCCTTCTTTATGTTTTCTAATAATATTCTTATAAATTGTTGAGTTTCAAAAAGTGTTTGAATTTGAATGTTCTGAAGAATTTTCAATTCCTGCGGAAAAGTAATAATTAAATACTTATTTAAAATTTTAGTTATTGATGTTTTTGAATAATTTTACAATTAATGAAATTTGTAAATAAATTTAATGGAACATTTTTTTGAGTATCTAATAATTTTTAGAGTGAATCAGAATATTTTTTATGGTCAGGGAAAAAGTGAGAATTTTGTCTGGAAATCAGGGAAAAGTCAGGGAAAAATAAAATTCAATATTTATGGCAACCCTGTAAACTTTTTTAAAAACTATTAACTATTAAAGAAAAATAATTTTTCTATGTTAAAAAAAAGGTGATAACAACTTGTAGCAGTGATGCGGTGAACGTTTTAGAAAAATTGGGAGCCGACGTTGTTATAGATTACAAAGAAGACAATGCTGACGAAAAAATTATTTGCGAAGGACCGTGAGTTTAAAAAGGAAAATTCAATTTTCCAAATATAATTCTAATTTTTGATTTTATTTTACTTTTTACTTTTTTTACTTTATTTACAAATTTATTTTTTATTTTACTTTTTCTACTTGAAATTTTATAATTTTGTTTTTGAAATTTCGGCAATTTTACAATTTCGTTTTTTAAGTCTCTAGAATTTTAAAGTTTCGTTTTTTCAATTTCCATAGTTTCATAGAATAAATGTTAAATATTAGCATTATAATTAAGAAATATTAAAATAGAAATTTTCTTTAAAAAAAAAGAGGAAAAAGTGCAAGTTTTAAAATATTTTTGGGGATTTATTTGTTTATTTTTTGTTACAGTTATGACATAATTCTCGACTGTGCGAATCAAGGACCGGGAGCAGTAAAATCAAAAGGATATCCGCATTATACGTACATAACGTTGAATTCTCCGCTGTTGAAAAATATCGACGAACGTGGATTCATAGCCGGCACTGTGAAGAACGTTGGCGATTTTGTCAAGTACAATATTCCCTCGCAGGAGAACAAGGGTTTCGTGAAATGGGGCTTCTTCACTCCCTGCAGATCTGGACTCAACGCCATTCAGAAATTCGTCGAAAATGGCCAAGTAATTACAATAAAAAAAAAAATTCATTCTTTTCAATAAGAAGAAAATTTCTATTTTTAATATTTCCTTTTTGCAAATTATTAAAAAAAAATCAATTTTATCTTATTTACCTTCATTTGAACTTTTTAAATAATAAAAGTAAATAAAATAAAATTGATTTTTTCTAATAATTTGCAAAAAGGAAATATTAAAAATAGAAATTTTCTTCTTGAAAATTAAATCTGAAAGATCAAATGGAAGTAAATAGAAGATAAAATTGAATTCTTTATAGAATCGATCAAACTTTTCTTAATGTCAAATTCAAGTTATAGTTTTCGAAATAAAAAAAAATTGAAACTTTCATTTTTCTAAACGAGGGATTAAAATTTTCAGTTGGTTTCGGTTGTGAAGAAGGTTTATCCATTTCAAGAATTGCCAAGAGCTTATGAACGTGCTGCCCAGGGGCATCTTCGTGGAAAATTAGTTATCGACATGAGATAAGTTTACGTATTCATAATAAATATTATTTATTATTTTCTATTTTCAATATATTTACACACAAATATATAACTTTATTTACACAATACAAAAAAAAAACAAAAATAAAAATAAAAAATTCTTAACTATCTAAGAATAAACTATTTTGAATTTTAATTTATCGCTAAATCCAATTTTTGCTCGTACATCTAATAAATTTGGAATTGCAATTTCCGAAGCTCTTTGAGCGCCGTCACGTAATACTTTCTCGAGATATTGTGAATCGGCCGTTAATTGCAAATATCGTTCGCGAATTGGATTCAATTTCTCAATTACAATGTCAGCCAGCAATAATTTATATCTGAAATAATACAGAAAGAACAATATTATATTTCTTTGAAAATAATAATTAAACTAATAATATCGATAAATGAACAATTTTTGTTTCTTAACTATTTTATCATTTTTCTTTTCAAATATTTTCAATTTTAAAACTAATGTATTGAGAGTCATCGAATTATTGCAAAGAATTTTATCGAAAAATTTAATAATAATAGAATTCCTTCAAAGAAGTTCATTATTTAGGAAAAATACTGAATTCTCGCAGAGTATTTGGTTTGAATTTTTAAAAATTCTAATTGAATTTATTTTGAAGAATGTCTGAATTTTTTGTCAAATAATGGAGTTTCTTTAATAGTTTTAATTAAACATTTTTAAAATACTTGCATTTTATAGAGAAGAATTTTCTTAAAATTCTATCAAAAATAATTGAATTCTTGCGAAAATTTATACTGTTTATAAAAGTAATTAAATTTGTTTCGAAGAATTAATTAAAATTTTAGAAAATAAATGAATAAAATGGAAATATTTTTAAAAATATTTGAACTCTATCAAAGGAAATTAATTAAAATTGTTTTAAAAAAATTGAATTCTTGCAAAGAATTTTACTATTTATAAAATTCATTGAATTCTTGTGAATAATTTTACTATTTATAAAAATAATTTAATTATTTCGAAGAATTTATTAAAATTTTAGAAAAAAATTGAATTTTTTCGAAATGTCTGTAAAATTTATTTGAAAAATTCAAATATTTTCTAAACTTTAGTGAAAATTCTTGTAAAATATTAAATTATTTCACTTTAAAAATTGAAAAATGACGCAATTTGTTAATAAAAATTTTATTATGTCAATTTTTTGAATAAAATTCCACTGCGAAGGATTCAGTAAAAGTTTTTCCACTTTTTAATAAAATTTTTCGGAAAAATTAATTTATTTTCCAAAAATTCTCATTAATTCTTAGAAATAACTCAATTATTTTTAAAAATATGAAAATTTCTCGAAAGTACAAAATTATTTTCCGAAATAAGACAATTTTAGGTTTGAAATTCAATTATTTTCTAAAGAATGACAAAATTTTTCGTAGAATTTTAATTATTTTCTAAAATAATAACATTTTTTGAACGAATTGAATTATTTTTTGTTTAAATAAGACAATTTTTTGTAGAATTTCAATTATTTTTTTGAAACATGAAAATTTCATGAGAGAATTCAATTATTTTCTAAAATAGTAAAATTCTTCGTAGAAAATCAATTATTTTGATAAATAAGAAATTTTTTTTAGAAATTTAATTATTTCCGTGAATGAGAAAGTTTCCAGAGAAACTTAATTATTTTCAATACAATTTTTATAAATAAATAATTTTTTTGCAGACAATCAATTACTTTCAAAATTTGCAATTAAAATTTTTTGAGTAAATTTAATTATTTTCTGAAATAATAACATTTTCCAAAAGAATTGAATTATTCTTCTGAAATAAAGACAATTTTTTGTAGAATTTCAATTATTTTTTTAAAATATGAACATTTTACGAAAAAATTGAATTATTTTCGAAAATAGTAAAATTCTTTATAGAAATTCAATTATTTTCTAAAGAAAGACGATTTTTTGTAAAAATTTAATTTTTTTCTGAAATAGTAAAATTATTTACTAAAATTTAGATAAATTATTTGAAGCAATTTTAACATTAAATTAAAATTTTTTAAATTCAATTACAAGTGGTGAAAATCCCGGTAAGAACATTTTCTTTTAGAAATAATAAAATTCTTCTCAAGATTCGTTTATTTTTTATACAATTTTAATAAACTTCAATAAAGAAATATTTACTTATAATTTTTAACAGACACGATTATCTTAAAAATTTGTAAAAAATTCTCTGTTCAATTCAATTCTTTTCAAAATTGCCAATTAAAATTATTCAAAAGACGACATTATTTACAGACAAAAGAACTTAAAGAATAATTGAATTGTTGCGGAAAATTTTACTATTTATAAAAGTAATTTAATTGTTCCAAAGAATTTATTAAAAATTTAGAAAATAAATGAATTTTATTATTAATATTTAAAAATTCTTTCGAGAAATTCTATTAAAATTGTTTTCAAAAGAAATGAATTTCTCTAAAGGATTTTACTATTTATAAACATAATTGAATTATTATGAAGAATTTTACTATTTATAAAAATAATTGAAATGTTTCGAAGAATTTATGAAAATTTTAAGAAATAATTAAACTGTTGTGAAGAATTTTAGAGAAATATTTGAAAATAATGAAATTTTGTCGAGAAATTCAATTAAAGATTGTTTTAAAAAATTATTGAATATTGTTTTGAAAAATTTATTTAAATTTTAGAAAATAAATAGTAATATTGAAAAAAATATTTAAACTCTATCGAGGAATTCAATTAAAATTGTTTTAATAATAATTGAATTGCTGCAAAGAATTTTACTATTTATAAAATTTATTGAATTCTTGTGAAGAATTTTCCTATTTATAAAAAAAATTTTCGAAGGATTTATTAAAATTGTTTTTTTGCAGAAAATAAATTGCTTTCAAAATTTGCAATTCAAGTTTATTGAATGAATTCAATTATTTTCTGAAATAATAAAATTTTCCAAAAGAATTGAATTATTTTTCTGAAATAAAGACAATTTTTTGTAGAATTTCAATTATTTTTTAAAATATGAAAATTTCATGAAAGAATTTTAGAAAAAAATTAAATTATTTCGAAGTGTCTTAAAATTGTTTCTAAAAATTTATCTCTTCCGATGAATTCAATTAAAATTGTTTTAAAAATAATTTAATTACATAGTAGAATTTTGGTAACTTTGAAAATATTTAAATTCTTTCAAAAAATTTTCATAAGAACTGAAAAGAAAATTAGATTGTTTCATTAGAATTTGGTTATTTTTAAAAACAATTTTAATTTTGAAAATTTTTTAACAATAATTTCAATTTTGAAAATTTTTAACAATAATTTCAATTTTGAAAATTTTTAACAAAAATTTTAATTCTGAAAATTTTTAACAACAATTTTAATTTTGAAAATTTTTAAATGTCAATAATTTTCTGCGAAATATTAAAGTATATTAAAAACAAATTCAATTCTAACGAAAGAGATTATTGAAAATTTAAAAAAAAAATTGTAGTGATGAAAAATTAAATTTTTTTTTATTCATAAAATATTGCAAATTAAAAAGCAATTAAAGGTAATTAAAAATGTTCACATACTTTCCGGTGTCAATTCCCTCAGCCTCTTGGCATATTTCCTCCGTCGATTTTCCAGTGAGTAGAGAGTGAATTTTTATTAAATTTGCAATTCCCGGACGATTGTCGGGATCGTATGTCACTTGCGATGTAAAATCGGTTAAAGATTTTTTCACTTTATTCAATAAAACGTCGGGACTGTCAGTCAAGTCCAATCGACTTTTTGGATCGGGACAGGACTTTGACATTTTACTCGTTGGATCGCGTAGAGATTTTATTCGCTTCGCTTCGTCTGCAAAAATACAAGCAAAAAAAAAAACACTAATATTAAAAGTTCATAGCTATAAAAATATGGTAGAAAATAATAGTAAAAAAAATAAAAATAACAAAAAAAATAAATAAATAATAGTTTTTTTAATAATAATAATTATTATTGTTGTAATAATAATAATAATTATTGTTGTAATAATAATAATTATTATTGTTGTAATAATAATAATAATTATTGTTGTAATAATAATAATTATTATTGTTGTAATAATAATAATTATAATAAATATAAAAAAATTTTCAAACCATTTATAATTGTCTCTGGAAAAGGAAAAGTGTCGCCAAATTTCTTATTGAATTTTCTCGCTAAATCTTGTGATAATTCTAAATGTTGAATTTGATCTTCTCCAACTGGAACGTGTGTAGCTCTGAAAATTATTTATTCGCGATCGATTAATAATTAACTAATTTACACGAATAAGAAAGAAAAAGAAAAGAAAATTGTATAAAAAGAAATTGTAGAAGAAAGAAAAGAAATATATATATATTAATTAATATGCAATTTTTCTTTTTTTTCTCTTACTTGTAAATTAGAATATCGGCCGCTTGTAAAATTGGATAATTAAATAAAGCGACTGGCACTTCTTTAACATTTTGACTCTTCTCTTTGAATTGTGGCAAGCGACTGAGTCTTGGCATTGTCGTTATTGACGATAGAATCCAATTTAATTCCGTGTGCAATGGAACCGTTGATTGTTGAAATAAAATACTTTTCTCCGGATCAACCCCACAGGCCAATAATGTTGCCACCATTGAGAAAATTCCCTTTTCTAATTGTTTTGGTTCCTGAAGAAAAGGAATTTTGAAATTAAAAAGCAATTTTTTCTAATTCAAGACAAGAATGTAACTTTTCTTGCCTTCATTTTCTCACCACTTATAATTATAGAAAAAAATTGAATTCTTTCCAAGGATTTATCAAAAATTTTAGAAAATAATTGAAATTTTATAAAAAAAAAAATTCTTGTTTTAGAAAATAATTCAATTTCTCAAAAAAAAATTTCTTTATTTTAGAAAATAATTTTCACAAAAAATTGTCTTATTTCAGAAAATAATTGAATTCTTTCGCAAAATTTGCGTATTTTAGAAAATAATTGAAATTCTACAAAAATAATTTCTTGTTTTAGAAAATAATTGAAATTTTACAAAAAAAAATTCTTGTTTTAGAAAATAATTCAATTTCTCAAAAAAAAAAATTTCTTTATTTTAGAAAATAATTGAATTCTTTCGCAAAATTTGCGTATTTTAAAAAATAATTGAAATTCTACAAAAATAATTTCTTGTTTTAGAAAATAATTGAAATTTTACAAAAAAAAATTCTTGTTTTAGAAAATAATTGAATTTCTCAAAAAAAAAATTTCTTTATTTTAGAAAATAATTGAATTCTTTCGAAAAATTTCCGTTTTTAAAAATAATTTAAATTTTCACAAAAAATTGTCTTATTTCAGAAAATAATTGAATTCTTTCGCAAAATTCGTGTATTTTAAAAAATAATTGAAATTCTACAAAAAAATTGGCTTATTAAAAAAAAATAATTCAATTCTTTCGAAAAATTTCATTATTTTAGAAAATAATTGAATTCTTTCGAAAAAATTTCATATTTTTAAAAATAATTAAATTTTTACCCAAAAAATTGTCTTATTTCAAAAAAAAAAATCGAATTCTTTCGAGAAAATTTCATATTTTTAAAAATAATTCAATTGTTTCGAAGAATTTTTAGACGTTTGGAAAATAAAGAATTTTTTCGAAAACTTATTTTAAAAAAATTGGAAAAATTCCACTGAATCCTTGAGTGAAGTTTCATTAAAAAAAAATTGAGGCATATAATAAAATTTTTATAAACAATAATTATGTAATTTTCCAAATTTTTAAAGAATATAATTCACTATTTTACGAGAATTTTCTTTAAAAAAATCCGGAAAATACTTGAATTTTTGAAATGAATTTTACAGACAATTTTAGAAGTAAAAAAAAAATTAATTCTTCTCAATACCTGTGGTAATGTGATGGCGTGTAAATCAACAATACTCCAAATGACGTTTTGCCCCGAATCTTGTAATTCGACCCAATTTTGAATTGCCCCTAAATAATTGCCCAAATGCACGTTTCCCGTTGGTTGAATGCCAGAAAATATTCTCTTTGGATAAGAATTTTTTGCACTCTAAATAAAAAGAATTAATAGTCAATATAAATCATAAAAAAAATTTTTTAATTGATTTCTACTTAAAAATACTTTACAAAATTGAATTTTAGTGACAAATATTTATTTGAATTGAATTTGAGTGACAAATATTTTTTTTTTAATTCAATTTAAGTAGAAAATATTTATTTGAATTCAATTCTAGTTGAAAAAAGTTTTTTTTAAATAGAATTTAGAAAATAATTGAATTGCTCCAAAGTATTTTATTATTTTTGAGAATAATTGAATTCTTATAAAAATTCTTTAGACAAATTTTATAATTTTTGACAATAATTGATATTTTATTGAAAATTGTGAAAATTATTAAATTTTTTTAGATATTTTATTTGAATTGCATTGAAAATAATATAATTTCTGACAAAAATTTTCTCATTTCAGAAAATAATTAAATTCTACCAAAAATATTTTTAGTAAAAATTGAATTTTAGTGACAAATATTTATTTGAATTGAATTTTAGTGACAAATATTTTTTTTGAATTCAATTTAAGTAGAAAATATTTATTTGAATTCAATTCAAGTTGAAAAAAAGTTTTTTTTTAAAAAATAGAATTTAGAAAATAATTGAATTGCTCCAAAGTATTTTATTATTTTTCAAAATAATTGAATTCTTTCCGAAAAAAAATTTTCTATTTATGAAAATAATTGAATTTTTCGAAGAGATTTTAGTGTTTAAAAAAATTGAATTCTTACAAAAATTCTTATGAAAATTGTATAAAAATTCTTTAGACAAATTTTACAATTTTTGACAATAATTAAAATTTTGTATTGAAAATTATTAAATTTTTTTTTAGATATTTTATTTAAATTTCATTGAAAATAATTTAATTTTGGACAAAAATTTTCTTATTTTAGAAAATAATTGAATTCTACAAAAAATATTTTTGGAAAAAATTGGAAATTGAATTTTAGTGAGAAATATTTGTTTGAATTGAAATTTAGCAAAAAATATTTATTTGAATTCAATTCTAGTTGAAAAAAATTTTTTTTTTTTTTAAATAGAATCACAATTTTTATTGAGAAAATAATTGAATTTTAAAGAGGAAATTTTTATTATTTTCGAAAATAATTGAATTTTTGGTAATAATTTTATTAAAATTTTTCGCACATCTAATAGAAAATTTTATTTTCCTAATTCTATTAACAATTGTTTTAATTGTTATTTTAATTATTTTCTACTTTTATTAACAAATTTTTCCTTTTGTTATTAATTTTTCTTCTGATTTTTTTTTATTATTAATTCTTTGTTTTATTTATTTATTTATTTATTATTATTATTTTATTTTAAATTGAATCTTTCGTAGAAAATATTGAATTTCAGTGAAAACTAATTTTTAAATTGAATTTTTACTTGAATATTTAAAGGAAAATAATCCTTTTTAAACTTAAATGCAGTAAAAAATAATTGTTTACATTGAATTCTTGTTGAAAATATTTTTTATAATTAAATTGCAGTGGGGAAAATATTTATTTTAATTGAATTGTGATTGAAAATATTTTTGAAAAACGATTTTTTCTGATTAAAACTATTTTTCTAAATTGAATTCTAGTTGAAAATATATTTTTTAAATTGAATTCTAGGGAAAAACATTTTTTATAATTAAATTCCAGTGAGGAAATTATTTATTAAATTATTATTTTTTTTATTATAATTTTTTTTCATTATTTTTTTTCCTTATAATTTTTTTTAATTATTTTTTTAAATTATTTTTTAAATTATTTTTTAATTATTAATATTATTTTTTTTCTTATTTTAATCGAAAATATTGAAATTGAATCGTTGTGGAAAATATTTGAATTGAATTTCAGTAGAAAATATTTGTTTTAATTGAATAGTAATTGAAAATATGTTTTTAAAAATGAATTCCAGTGCAAAATATTTGTTTTGATTGAATATTTAAATATTTTTTTTTAGAAATATTAATTAGAATTGAATTCCTGTGGAAAATATTCATTAGAATTGAATTCCAGTGGAAAACGTTCATTAGAATTGAATTCCAGTGAAAAATATTCTTCAGAATTGAATTCCAGTGGAAAATATTCCTCAGAATTGAATTCAACGTTAAAAAATATTCTTTTTTACAAAATTGAATTCTATAGTTGAAAATAAATTGTAAAATACATCGAGAAAATTGAAGGGAAAATTGATAAAAAAACAACAACAACAAATGACAAAAATGATTATTATTGACAAAAATAGTCTCTCAAAGAAAAACAAAAAAATTTCACATTTGTTTACATCGTCTTTGCATGCGAACATAACCTAACAAAATGTACCTTGCAGTAATTCTTCCTCTCTTGATTCAACAGTGCTTTAAATCGAATTCTTTTTTGATAGCATCCATTGTTTATCAGTTTTCTAAACATGATGTAATTTACAATAAATATTTCTATTAATTTCTCATGTATACGGTTCTTTTTTTCACACACACACACGTGGTTTCTAGAGACAGAGACAAAAGAGTTTAAAAAATGACGAACAGCAGGCGAAAATGACTAAATTCTTCTTTATCGATAATTCAATGAATTGATCGGTAAAAAGTGGAATTTTCGCCAAAAATTCTTTCAAAATAAAAACCCTTTTTCCAGTTTAGTTTATTATTTTCCCGTTTAAATTTAAATTCTATTCAAGAATTCTTTCTAGTACAATATAAGTATTTAGATTTTTCTCAGTGTTGCGGTAATATTATTTCAAAAACCTGCTTTTAACGGTTTTGACATTATATCATATTTATGTTTTCATAAATTAGAAATATAACGAACTTTCTTTTGAAGGTTGGAAAATAAAACCTTGAAATCTTTCTTTTCTTCGAGAGATATAATAATATAAATATATATATATTTATAATAAAATTGTCATCGAAAGTGCTACAGTGTGGGAAAAATTTTCTTAACGAATTAGTTGCGTTTCAACTTTGAAGCAGAGAGAACGTAAAAATAGAAATTGTTTATTCTATCAGAGCACGAGAATAAATATTTATTAAATTTTTATCACAAATATATTATTTGAAAAAAAAAAAAAATGTCCGAGTGTTCTGGAAATTTGTCATCGAATGAAAAAGAAGATTACACAGGACGTCCAAAAAATTTGTAAGTTTTTTCTCGCATCTTTTCTTTTATTTTTCTCTTTTCAAAACCGTGCAAGTATTAGTTCTTTTTCTTTTGTAACTATTAATTCTCCAAAAAAAAAAAAATTAATTTTCTGGAAAAAAATATTAATTCTCTCTACAAAGAAATTAATTTACTGGAAAAAAATATTAATTCTCAATACAAAGAAATTAATTTTCTGGAAAAAAATATTAATTCTCTCTACAAAAGAAAATTAATTCTATGGGGAAAAAAATTAATTTTCCAGAAAAAATTAAATTAATTCTCTGCAAAAAAAAAAAATTAATTCTCTAAAAATAATATTAATTCTCTACAATTACAAAAAAAAAAATTCGACAAAAGAAATATTAATTCTCTCTACAAAAAAATTAGTTTTCTGGAAAAACTATTAATTCTTTGAAGAATAATAAATTTTCTAAAACAAAAAATTATAAATTCTCTGCAAAAAAAAAAAAGAATCAGGACTTTTTATTTCTATAAACGAATAAGGGAAAACAAGTTTTGAATTAGATACATTTTTGTAAATATTAATTTTAAAAGAAAAATTGATATTTCCATTATTATGAAACAGGAAAAAAATGAGCAAACTATTTGTGAATATGAAACTAAATGACGAGGGAAAATTGAAGAAAATGGAATCGTCTGAATTAGTTGTGGAATTTCCGAAAATTTCACACGAGGATGCGAAGGATAAACAATTTAACGTCGCTGGAAGAATTATTTCCTATCTCGAGGTATTTACTCTCTGTTTATATCAATTTATTTATCAACATTATTTTTATTTACTTACACATTACTTTCCTTTAGTTGTAATTTATTTTCTTTTTATTTAGTAAATTATTTACATTCACTTAATATTTTTATTTATTTTTTATTATTTTCTTTTTTTTTTGTTTTTGCTTTTTTTTTGTTTTTGCTTTTTTTACTTTATTTCTTATTTCTTGTTGTTTTTCTTTATTTTTTTTTAATTTCTCTTTATTTAATTACAATTTTTATTTACTTAACATTTTTTTACTATTTTTTCTTTATAATTGAATTTCTGCGAAAAATTTGTCTTGTTTATAAAAAAAAATTGTATTTTTTGGACAAAGTTTATTATTTTTAAAGATAATTAAATTCCTGCAAAAAAAACTTATTTATGAAAATAATTGAATTATTTAGACAAATTTTATTATTTTTTGAAAATAATTGAATTTCTGCAAAAAAAAATTCTTTGTTTATAAAAATAATTGAATTGTTTAGACAACTTTTTTAATTTATGAAAATAATTGAATTTCTACAAGAAAAAATTTCTATTTTATAAAAAAATTGAATTGTTAAGACAACTTTTTTAATTTTTGAAAATAATTGAATTTTTCAAACATATTTTATTATTTTTGAAAATAATTGAATTTTTCAAACATATTTTATTATTTTTGAAAATAATTATTGAATATCTGCAAGAAAAAGTTTCTAATTTATAAAAAAGAAATTGAATTTTTTAAATAACTTTTTTAATTTATAAAAATAATTGAATTCTTGAAATAAATTTTTCTTTTGAAAATAATTTACTTTCTGCAACAAAAAAAAACTGCTTATTTATGAAAATAATTGAATTTTATAGAAGAATTTTGTTAAAATGTTTCAAAGGAAATTGAATTAATTTTAAACAAATAAAGAAAACTTTCTTCGACGAATTACTTCAAAATTGTATTGAAAATAATTGAATTCTTTGGAGAAATTGCAGTATTTTAAAAATTAATTGAATTATTACAATAAATATTTTGAAAATTATTAACAAATAATTGACTTTTTTCAAAAAAAAATTTTTATTCATGAAAAATAATTGAATTTAAAAAAAAAATTTTTTCATGATAATAATTGAATTTTTTAGAGGAATTTTAGTATTTTTAAAATGTAATTGAATTCTTATTGTAAATTTTAGGAAAATTGTAAAAAAAAAATAATTGAATTTCTGCGAAAAATTTCTTATTTATATATATTTATATTTGAATTATTTAGATAAATTTGATTATTTTTGCCAATAATTAAAATAGTATTGAAAATTATTGAAAAAAATTTTATTCCAATTGTATTGTAAATAATTTAATATTCCTGCGAAGAATTTATTTAGTTTTAATAATAATAATTGAATTTCAACGCCAAATTTTCATTAATAAACTTTGAAAAATAATTCAATTCTTGCGAACAATTTTATTGTTTTTGAAAATAACTAAATTTCCGAGAAGAATTTTTTTTTTGTTGAAATAATTGAATTCTGGCGAAGAATTTTATTCAAATGATTCGAAATAATTTGAATTAATTTCGAAAAAAAAAATTCCCTGGACGAATTAAAGTTTAAATTTGTATTGAAAATAATTGAATTCACCCGAAAAAATTTTGTTGCAATTTTTATAAAATAATTGAATTACTCCGAAGTGTTTTATTATTTTTCAAAATAATTGAATTCTTTCTAATAAAAAAATTTTTTTTCTCGAAAATAATTGAATTTTTCAGAGGAAATTTAGTGTTTTTCAAAAATAATTGAATTTTCTCATCAAAATTTTTATGAAAATTGTTAAAAAATTCTTAAAACAAATTTTACAATTTTTGCCAATAATTGAAATTGTATTGAAAAAATTATTGAATTCTTTGAAATATTTTATTTGAATTGTATTGAAAATAATTTAATTTCTGCGAAAAAATTTTCTTTAATTGCTGAATATAATTGAATTCTACGAAAATGTATTTTCAAGAAAATAATCAAATTGGATTTTTGAAAATAATTCTAGTGGTTGAAGTAGAATAAAATTTTTTTTTTGAAAATTATTTAATTAATGCGAGGAATTGATTTACGTTTAAAAAAATAAAATTGAATTTTAACGTCAAATTTTCATAAATAAACGTTGAAAAATAATACAATTCTTGCGAACAATTTTATTGTCTTTGAAAATAATTGAATTTCCGAGAAGAGTTTTTTTTTATTTTTTAAAGTAATTGAATTTTTATTATTTATTATTATAATTGTTTATATATTATTTTCTTTTGTTTTTATTTTTTTATTATTTTGCTTTCTTTATTCTGTTTATTTCCTTCTTTTTTTTTGCTTTTAAATTGAATTTCTTATAATTTAGTAATTTATTCAATTTATCTTTATCTTTTAATTGAACAAAATTTTCTTTCTATTCAGTAATTGGAATTGAAATTAAAAAATTAGAATTGAAATTAATTCAAAGTAATTGAAAAGTAATTGAAGGTGTAATTGAATATAATTGATCGTAATCGAAAGTATTTGAAATTAATGCAAAGTAGTTGAAAAACAATTGAAGGTGTAATTGAAAGTAATTGAAATTAGGTCAAAGTAATTGAAGGTAATTGAAAGTAATTGAAATTAATTTAAAGTAATTGAAAGTAATTGAAATTAAGTCAAAGTAATTGAAGGTAATTGAAATTAAGTCAAAGTAATTGAAGGTAATTTTTTTCAATTTGAAAGTAATTGAAATTAAGTCAAAGTAATTGAACGTAATTGAAAGTAATTGAAATTAATTCAAAGTAATTGAAAAGTAATTGAAGGTAATTGAAATTAATTTAAAGTAATTGAAATTAAGTCGAAGCAATTGAAGGTAATTGAAAGTATTTGGAATTAATTCAAAGTAATTGAAAAGTAATTGAAAGTATTTGAAAAGTAATTGAAAGTAATTCAAAAGTAATTGAAAGTAATTGAATGTTATTAAAAGTTTTTGAAATGAATGAATTTCTAATAATTTTCGTGTTTTCCTTTTCTTTGCGAGCAGAAAATCTCAGTAATTTTGGTGAAACCGTTACACAGTGAAATTGAACTGTTAAATGTTGGGACAAATTTGTATTATCGCACTGAGAGCGAATGGATTGCCCTGGGACATATTGACGAAATATTTGGCAATATCAAGGATCCAATGTACGCCGTGAGTTTGTTTTCAACCGAGAGGCAATTATTTCAAGTGGACAATGATGTTTACTTTTTGGCCAATGACAGCACCACGTCATTGTTTCACATCGAGTGCAATAACTCCAGTAAATACAATGTTGTCTATCATTCTTAATCAGCAAGTTCAGTTAAGTGAATAACATTTCAAATGTTATTTGGAGAAATACTCGAATTTTCCTCCGATTTATTATTGTTAATTGTTAATTATTAATTATTAATTATCATTTATTAACTATTAATTATTAATTATCATTTATTAACTATTAATTATCATTTATTAACTATTAATTATCATTTATTAACTATTAATTATCATTTACTAATTATCAATTGTTAATTGTTCACAATTTTATTCTATTCTATTAATTGTTAATTTATCCTTTTTTTATTTCAAAAATTGTAATCTAGTTATTTTTAGAGCTTTTTAATTTTGTTTTTAACTAGTTTTTTAAAATTTTGTTTTTCTTTTAATTGAATTTTATTTTTTATTAAAATTTGTTTTTATTATCTTATATATTTTGTTTTTATATGAATAAATTTTGTTTTTTGTGGTAAATTTTGTTTTTCTCTGTAAGCTTTGTTTTTATTACTAATTTTCACATTTAAATTAGTACTATTTGTGAATATGAAACTAAATGACGAGGGAAAATTAGTAAATTTAGTAAATTTCTTTTTTATTTAAACAAATTTTGACTTTTAAGATTCATTTTTTGTTTTTCTAATTAAATTTCGCATTTATTAGTAATTTTCAATTTGCAGATTAATTTTTCTTTTTGTATTTAAATTTGTTTTTAAATTTTGTTTCTATTGGTAAATTAAACTTTAAGGCTTAATTTTTGTTCTTCTAATTAAATTTTGCTTTTATTTGCATTTGAGATTAATTTTTGTTTTTCTATTATAATTTCGATAATTGAATTCTTTCGAAAAATTTTATAGAAAAATTTTTTTTAAACTGCTTTTTTTGCGAAAAATTTTCTTGTTTATGAAAATAATTGAATTTTTTAAAGAAAACTTTAAGTTTTTCGAAAATAATTAAACTTGTTGTCAAAAATAATTGAATTTTTGAAAAAAAATTTTTTGTTTTTGAAAATAATTGAATTTTTTAGAGGCAGTTATATTTTCGTGGAAAATAATTGAATCCCTGACAAAATTTTTTTTATTTCTGAAAATAACTGAAATTTTTAGGGTAAAATTTTATTTTTTTCGAAAATTAGTGAAATTCTTGGGGGAAAATTTTATTTTCTTCGAAAATAATTGAATTTCTGTAAAAAAGAAAAGTTTTTATTTATGAAGATAATTGAATTATTGAGAAAAATATTTGTGTTTTAGAAAATAATAGAATTTTTTGTAAGAATTTTTTTTTAATAATTGTATTTGTATTGAAAGTAATTGAATTCCTGATAAAAACTTTTTTACTTCGGAGAATTATTGAATTTTTTATAGGAAACTTAATTTTTTTAAAAATAATTAAATTTGTACTAAAAATAATTTAATTTTTTATAACAAAATTTATTTTTTTTAAATAATTGAATTTGTATTGAAAATAATTGAATTCCTGATGAAAATTTTTTTATTTCCGAAAATAATTGAATTTTTACTGAAAATAATTGAATTTCTGTAAAAAAGAAAGATTTTTTTTAAATAATTGAATTTTTAAAAAAAAAATTTTTAAATAATTGAATTTGTATTGATAATAATTCAATTCTTGACAAAAAATTTTTTATTTAAGAAAATATTTGAATTTTTTATAGGAAATTTTATTTTTTAGAAAATAATTGAATTTTTTTTATGAAATTTTTTTTTATTAATTGAATATGTGTTGAAAATAATTGAATTCATGAAAAAAAAATTTTTATTTCCGAAAATAATTGAATTTTTTAGGGGAAATTTTTTTTTTTTGAAAATAATTGAATTCTTGACCAAAATTTTTTTTATTTAAGAATATAATTGAAATTTATATGGGAAATTTGATTTTTTTTAAAATAATTGAATTGGTACTGAAAATAATTGAATTTTTGTAAAAAAGAAAGATTTTTTTTTCTAAAAATAATTGAATTTTTGTAAAAAAAGAAAGATTTTTTTTCTAAAAATAATTGAATTTTTTAGAAGAAATTTTTTTTTTAAATAATTGAATTTGTATTGAAAATAATTCAATTCGTGACAAAAATTTTTTTATTTAAGAAAATATTTTAATTTTTTATAGGAAATTTTATTCCTTGGAAAATAATTAAATTTGTACTGAAAAGAATTGAATTTTTTATAAGAAATTTTTTTTTTTTTTTTAATAATTGAATATAATGTTGAAAATAATTGAATTTTTTAGGGGACATTTTTTTTTTGAAAATTGAATTCTTGACAAAAATTTTTTTATTTAAGAAAATAATTGAAATTTATATGGGAAATTTGATTTTTTTGAAAATAATTGAATTGGTACTGAAAATATTTGAATTTTTGTAAAAAAGAAAGATTTTTAATTTCTAAAAACAATTGAATTTTTGAGAAGAAACTTTTTTTTTAATAATTGAATTTGTATTGAAAATAATTGAATTCCTGATAAAAATTTTTTAATTTCGAAAATAATTGAAATTTTAAGGGAAAATTTTTTTTTTTGAAAATTATTAAACTTTCATCGAAAATAATTGAAGTATTAAATTTTTTCAGTCTTTATTAAAAAATATTGTTTCTTATTAGAAAATTTTACTTATAAAATTTATTTTTTTTTATTATTTTTGTTAATTTTTAAATTTAAATTTTCTTTTTCAATTTCAATTTTTGGTTTTCTATAATTTTTTATTTTTTCATTGTGTTAAATTTTCTAATTAAAATTAAATTTTGTTTTTATTAGTAAATATTTCTCTTGTTACTAAATTTTTATATTGTTTTCATAAAAAAAAATTTTGTTTTGTAAAATTTTTATCTCGTTTTTAAGTTAAAATTTCCAAATTCTCTTTTTTGTATTTTTTTTTTGTTTTTTTTAATTTGGCGTTTTTATTAATTAAAAATTTTTATTTTGTAAATTTTTTGTTGTTTTTTAATTTTAAATTTGTAAATTCCGTTTTAATAATTAGTTTCTAAATTCTTTTCTTAATTCTGCGTTATTTAAAATAAATTTTAATAAACAAAACTGTAATTCAATTTTATTTTTTCAATTCAATTTTCCTTTTATTTGTCAAATTTCGCATTTGTTTTTAAATTTTGTTTCTGTGTTTATTTTATTTTTCAGTCAATTTTGTTTCACAGAATTTTGTTGTTACGAAATTTTTTTTTTTAATTATTTTTTCATTTACAATTAAACATCAATTTTATTAGTAATTTTTTTATTTGTTTTAATTTCAGTTCTTTCCTGTTTTTCCTAAAATAAAAATTACCCTTTGTTGGTAAATTTAATTTTTATAATTAAATTTTTCCATTACTGCCTCTTTTTTATTTTGTAATTATTGTTTTTTCGTCATATTTTTTATTTTACTTTATTTTCGCCAAAAACGAATTTCGAATCTTCCCGCCATTTTGCAAGAAAGAGAAAAGCGCCTCCCGCGTCAGAACTACCAACCAACAGTAGTTTTCCGCGTTGCCCAAAATATTTTTCTATTTTTCCTCCTTTTCTTTTGTATTTATGTAGAAACATTTTTTATGTATATAAAAGTCAGAGAAAATGGTCAAGAAAATAAATATTTAAAATTCCAAGTGTTTTACTTTTCTTTTTATTTTCAATAGCAAGTAGAAAAAAAAACAAACGAAATTTATTCCTAGACGCACCACTGTCAAGATCGATGTAAATTGTGAATGTAAATTTATTGTTATTGTTCTTGTTATTTTTATATTTCCTCTAAAAAATATTCTTTTCCCCGTCAAAGGAGAATTTCTCAAAAAATTGACTTTCTTTCTCATAAAAAAAAGTGTTTTTCGTGTATTTAAAGTGACAAAAGTGAAAAAGCGGTGCCCTCCCAGGGGCGTATGAATTAATTCCAAAACCCTGGCTATATAACAATTTCCTTATTAATTATTGATTCGGATTTCTATCATTAATAATTAAACAAAGACTATAACAATGTTTGGAAAATTGAAGAAAAATTTATTTTTCAGCAAGTAAATTTTTTTAAATGTTTAAATTCGTTTTTTGAAAGGGACTGTATATTTTTTTTTTGTGAGTGAATTTACAGTGTTGAGAAAGAGTGTGGTTAAGGAAGTAGAGAAAAAATAAGGAAGGAATTCTAGTAGGGAAACCTGTTTAGTGATTGGTGTGTTAATTTATTTTTGTTCTACTTCTCATCTGTCAGAAAGACGTGGCAAAGAGGCAAAAGTGTCAGCATTAATTTTGTTATTTCATTTTTTATTCAAATACTATTATATTCCACACTGACATTCCATTCTTCGTTTAAAAAAACAAAGGAAGAACAATCAGTCGAGGTTCGATATTATTATGAGAAAGACATACGGAAGTTAAATATGTCAAAAGAAATTAATAATATCAGGAAGAGACCATTGGCGGTAAGAAAATTTATTTTTTCTCTAATTATTTATTCTATTATAATTTTTATATTGTTTTCTTTTTGTAATTGTAATATTTACAAAAATTACTAATTTCGTTTATTCGTTGACAAATTACGATAAAAAAAAACCAAGTTTTCATTTATTCATTTATTTTCGATTTTCTTTTTTTGGAACAACAAATAATATTTGAAAGTTTGTTTTTTTATACAGTTAATTAATTTTTTTTTTTTAATTCTTTTGGATTATTTATTTTTGTTTCTTTATTAAAATAAATTAAATAAATCGAATTAAGTTGAGAATTATTTAAATATAGTTCGTAATTGTTCAAGTAATGTTTCTTTTTTGTTTTTCTGAGAGAATATATTTTTTTCGGAGAAAAATTAGAAAGTTGAGATCTAACCTACATGTTTGAAATTTTTTACCGTTTTTACGGTTTTTAGTCTCATCTTTAATTTAGTTCGTGAGATTCATTTCCATATCATTTCATTTCTATAGAAATTAAAAGAATTCTTTATTTTTCAAAAAAAGCTTAAATTTCTGGAATGAAAACAAATGTTTTTTTTTTTAATTTTGCGGATAAGAATTTTGAGTGTAATTTCATTTTCAATAAATTTAATTACTAATTTTGAAAATAATTTAATTTTTGAATAATTTTTTTTTTTGAATAATTAATTGATAACTTTGAAAATAAATCTTAGTTAAAAAAAAATTCTTTTAAACTTCTTTGAAAAGAAACAAAAAGTTTTGAGAAAAATTTTGACAAGAATTTGGAGTGAAATTCAATTTTTTCTAAATTTAATTTTTAATTTTGAAAATAATTAAATTTTTGAATACCTTTATTTGCTAATTTTCAAAATAATTTTTAATTTACAAAAAAATTCTCTTAGATTTCTTGAAAGAAAAAACAAAAGGTTTTTTTTTTAATTTTAAACAAAAATTTTGAATGAAATTTAATATTTAGTAAATTAAATTGTTGATTTTGAAAGTAATTGAATTTTTGAAAAATTTTATTCGTTAATTTTAAAAACAATTTAATTTTAATGAAAATTTTTTATTGAAAGTTTTGAAATTAATTGTGATTTTAATTTTTCAAAAATTATTAAACTCTTAAAAATTTTATTATTCTATTTTGCTGAATTTTAATTTTAAAATGTGGAAAATTATTCAATTTTAACGAAATTTATTTGTAAATTTTCAAATAAATTAAACATTGTGAGGGAATTTTATTGCAAATTTTGAAAGTAATACAATTTTCCAAGAATTTTAATTGTGAATTGTAAATTTTGAGAATAATTTAATTTTGAAAAATTTGAATAAAAAAATTTTAAAAACATTTATAACTTTATAGAATTTTAATTGCAAATTTTTAAGATAATTAATTTTAATTGTAAATTTTTAAAATTTGCGAATTCTGCAATAAATTAAAATTTTTATTTTTGATAAAAATTGAATTTTAATCAAAATTTGAAAATAATTGAATTTTGAAGAATGTTTACAAATAATTGAAATTTGGCTAAGAATTTTAGTAAATTTTTTAAATATTCGAATTTTTTTGAGGAATTCAACTAGAATTTTAGTGATATTAATTGAATTTCTGCAAAAAAAAATTTCTTATTAACGAAAATAATTGAAATTTCTTCAAAAGAAATTTCTTATTTACGAAAATAATTGAATTTCTCCAAAAAAAACTTTCGTATTTATGAAAATAATTGAAATTCATAGAGAAATTTTATTATTTGACAGAATAATTGAATTTTTATTAAAATAATTGATTTTCTGCAAAAAAAATTTCTTATTTACGAAAATAATTGAATTTCTCCAAAAAAAACTTTCGTATTTATGAAAATAATTGAAATTCTTAGAGAAATTTTATTATTTGACAGAATAATTGAATTTTTATTAAAATAATTGATTTTTTGCAAAAAAAAAATTATTTATTTATGACAGTAATTGAAATTTTCAGATAAATTTTAATATTTTTAGATGAATGTTAGATTTATTGAAAATAATTGAAATTTTTTGATAAATTTTAAATCTTTTAAAAATAATTGAATTCTCTAAAATTTCTTCGACACATTTTATTAAAATTGCATTGAAAATAATTCATTTTTTCTATAGAATTTATACAAAAGAATTGAATTCTTTCTGGGAAATTCTATTACAATTTTTTAAAACAATTGAATTTCACAGAAAAATGTTCTTATTTATGAAAATAATTGAATTTCACAGAAAAATTTTCTTATTTATGAAAATAATTGAATTCTTCAAACAAATTTTAGTTTTTTTTAATAATTGAACTTCTGCAAAAAAAATTTTTTATTTATAAAAATAATTGAATTGTCAAGACAACTTTTTTAATTTTCGAAAATAATTGAATTCTATAGAAGAATTTTGTTGAAATATTTGAAAGGAAATTGAATTGATTTGAAGAAAAAGTTAAATTTCTTCGGCGAATTACATAAAAATTGTAATTCAAAATAATTGAATTCTTTGGAGAAATTGTAGTATTTTTAAAATTAATTTAATTATTCCAATAAATATTTTGAAAATAATTGAATTTTTTCAAAAGAAATTTTTATTGGTGAAAATAATTTAATTCTTTCTGGGAAATTCTATTACAATTTTTTAAAATAATTGAATTTCTAAGAAAAATTTTCTTATTTATGAAAATAATTGAATTTCTATGAAAAATTTTCTTATTTATGAAAATAATTGAATTTCTATGAAAAATTTTCTTATTTATGAAAATAATTGAATTTCTACAAATAATTTTACTATTTTAGAAAATAATTGAATTTCTACAAAAAAAATTCCATATTTTAGAAAATAATTGAATTTCTACAAAAAATTCCATATTTTAAAAAATAATTGAATTCTTTCATGAAATTTTCGTATTTTCAAAAATAATTAATTTTCTACAAGAAATTGTCTTATTTCAGAAAATAATTGAATTTTTCGAGAAATTTTCCTGTTTTTAAAAATAATTGAATTATTTCCAAGAATTTATTAAAAGTTTGGAAAATAAATGGAATTTTTTCGAAAAATTTTATTAAAAATTCAATAAAAAATTTACAGAATCCTTTGAGTGAAATTTTTTTAAATATTGACATAATAAAATTTGCGTAAACAACAAATTGTGTCATTGTTTAATTTTCAATGGAAAATAATTTAATATTTCACGAGAATTTTCATGAAAATTTGAAAAATAATTGATTTTTTTTGAAATATTTATTTAATTATTTAATAGTAATATTTATTTATTTAATTTGTTTTTTCTGAAATAAAAATAAAAACAAAATATTCCGTAAATTTGTATTTTTCTTGGGTAAAAATTGAAGTTTTCCTTTTTTTTCAGACTTGTGCGAATGTTTCGTATCAGGATCACAATGTCTCGCGTGTGAAAAGAGGCGAAGCCTTGGGATTCACAAATGGATTTCGAGGTTGCACTATTTGGCTGACGGGATTATCGGGTGCGGGCAAAACTTCAATATCGTTTCAAGTCGAGGCCTATTTGGTGAATCGTGGAATTGCCGCGTACAGTTTGGATGGAGACAATGTGAGAACGGGACTGAATAAGAATTTGGGATTCAGCGAGGAGGACAGAACGGAGAATATAAGGAGGGTGGCGGAAGTGGCGAAATTATTCGCTGACAGTGGACAAATTTGTCTCTGCAGTTTTGTATCGCCCTTTGAGAAGGATCGACAAATGGCGAGGGAAATTCACGAGGCCGGGAAATTGCCATTCTTTGAGGTTTTCATTGACACGCCACTTGATGTTTGCGAGGCGCGCGACACGAAGGGACTTTACAAGCGGGCAAGACGAGGTTGTTTCTTTTTTCCTCAATTTTCCCTTTTTTTCCAATTTTGATTTGAATTTTTTCCCTCATCTCTCGATTTTAATTCAAATTTTTCGTCTTTTCTTTTAGTAATTTTTCCTCACCTTTTGATTTTAATTCCAATTTTTCTTCTTTTTCTTTAGTAATTTTTCCTCGCCTTTTGATTTTAATTCAAATTTTTCTTCTTTCTCTTTAGTAATTTTTCTACGCCTTTTGATTTTAATTCAAACTTTCCTTCTTTTTTTTGGGAATTTTTCCACATCTTTTGATTTTAATTCAAATTTTTCTTTTTTTTCTTTAGTAATTTTTCTACGCCTTTTGATTTCAATTCAAACTTTCCTTCTTTTTCTTTAGTAATTTTTCTACGCCGTTTGATTTTAATTCAAACTTTCCTTCTTTTCTTTTAGTAATTTTTCCACATCTTTTGATTTTAATTCCAATTTTTCTACTTTTTCTTTAGTAATTTTTCTACGCTTCTTGATTTTAATTCAAATTTTCCTTCTTTTTCTTTAGTAATTTTTCCCTTTCTTTCGATTTCTAAACAATTCAATTATTTTCAAAACAATTTTAATTGAATTCTTAGGGAGAGTTCAATTTGTTGAAAAATTTTACAGACATTTTGAAAAAATTCAATTTTTTTCTATAATTTTAATAAATCCTTCGAAAATAATTAAATATAAATAATTAAATTCGAAAAATTAATTAAATATCGAAAATAATTAAATTATTTTTATAAATAGAAAAATTCTTCACAAGAATTCAATGAATTTTCTAAATAGTAAAATTCTTCACAAGAATTCAATAAATTTTATAAATAGTAAAAATTCTATACAAGAGTTCAATTATTTTCAAAACAATTTTAATTGAATTCCTCGGAAGAGATGAAATATTTTTTTAAATATTTCCATTTTTTTCATTTATTACCTAAAATTTAAATAAATTCTTCGAAACAATATTCAATAATTTTCAAAACAACTTTAATTGAATTTCTCGACAAAATTTCATTATTTTCAAATATTTCTATAAAATTCTTCACAACATTTTATTTATTTCATAAAATTTTCATAAACTCTTCGAAACATTTCAATTATTTTTATAAATAGTAAAATTTTTCGCAAAAATTCAATTATGTTTATAAATAGTAAAATTCTTCGCAAGAATTAAATTCTTTCGAAAACAATTTTAATAGAATTTCCCGAAGGAATCTTTAAATGTTAATAATAAATTCAATTTTTTTCTAAAATTTTATTAAATTCTTTGGAACAATTCAATTACTTCTAAAAATAGTAAAATTTTTTGCAAGAATTCAATTATTCTTTAGGTTCTTTTTATTGTAAATAATGTAGTTTTTGAATTATTATTAATTGGCAATTTTGAAAAGAATTAAATTGAACAGAGAATTTTTTACAACTTTTTAAGATAATCGTGTCTGTTAAAAATTAAAAGTAAATATTTCTTTATTGAACTTTATTAAAATTGTATAAAAAATAAACGAATCTTGAGAAGAATTTTATTTTTTCTAAAAAAATGTTATTCTTACCGTGATTTTCAACACTTGTAATTGAATATTGAAAATTTTAATTGAATGTTAAAATTGTTTCAAATAATTTATCTAAATTTTAGTAAATAATTTTACTATTTCAGAAAAAAATTAAATTTTTACAAAAAATCGTCTTTCTTTAGAAAATAATTGAATTCCTACGAAGAATTTTACTATTTTAGAAAATAATGGAATTCTTTCGTAAAATTTTCATATTTTAAAAAATAATTGAAATTCTACAAAAAATTGTCTTTATTTCAGAAGAATAATTCAATTCTTTTGGAAAATGTTATTATTTCAGAAAATAATTAAATTTACTCAAAAAATTTTAATTGCAAATTTTGAAAGTAATTGATTGTCTGCAAAAAAATTATTTATTTATAAAAATTGTATTGAAAATAATTAAGTTTCTCTGGAAACTTTCTTATTCACGGAAATAATTAAATTTCTGAAAAAATTTTCTTATTTATCAAAATAATTGATTTTCTACGAAGAATTTTACTATTTTAGAAAATAATTGAATTCTCTCATGAAATTTTCATATTTTAAAAAATAATATGAAATTCTACAAAAAATTGTCTTATTTAAACAAAAAATAATTCAATTCGTTTGAAAAATGTTATTATTTTAGAAAATAATTAAAATTCTACGGAAAATTTTGTCATTCTTTAGAAAATAATTGAATTTCAAACCTAAAATTGTCTTATTTCAGAAAATAATTTTGTACTTTTGAGAAATTTTCATATTTTTCAAAATAATTGAATTATTTCCAAGAATTTATGAGAATTTTGGAAAATAAATGAGTTTTTTTGAAAAATTTTATTTAAAACTGGAAAAAATTTTACTAAATCCTTCGCAGTGGAATTTTATTCAAAAAATTGACATAATAAAATTTTTATTAACAAATTGCGTCATTTTTCAATTTTTAAAGTGAAATAATTTAACATTTTACAAGCATTTTCACTAAAATTTAGAAAATATTTGAATTTTTCATATAAATTTGGCAGACATTTCGAAAAAATTCAATTGTTTTTCTAAAATTTTAATAAATCCTTCGAAATAATTAAATTATTCTTATAAATATAGTAAATTACTCGCAAGAATTCAAATAAATTTATAAATAGTAAAATTCTTTTGCAGCAATTCAATTATTTTTAAAACAATTTCAATTGAATTCCTCGGAAGAGTTCAAATATTTTTTTTAATTTTTCCATTTTTTTTCATTTATTTTCTAAAATTTTAATAAATTCTTCGAAACAATATTCAATAATCTTGAAAATAACTTTAATTGAATTTCTCGAAAAAATTTCAAATATTTAAAAATATTTATATAAAATTCTTCAGAACAGTTTAATTATTTCTTAAAATTTCCATAAACTCTTAAATAATAGTAAAATAGTAAAATAATAGTAAAATTACTTAATAAATAGTAAAATTCATCGCAAAAATTCAATTATGTTTATAAATAATAAAATCCTTTACAGAAATTTAATTCTTTCGAAAACAATTTTAATGGATTTTCTCGAAGGAATCTTGAAATATTAACATAAAAATCATTTATTTTCTAAAATTTTAATAAATTCTTTGAAACGATTCAATTATTTTTATAAATAGTAAAATTTTTCGCAAGAATTCAATTATTTTTAATTGAATTTTAATAATATTCTTCTTTAGAAAATTCAATTATTTTTAAAATGTTTAATTAAAATTATTAAACGAATTCCACTATTTGACAAAAAAAATTCAAAGACATTTTTTCAAAAGGAATTTAATTAGATTTTTTGAAAATTTAAACGAATTTCCCCGCGAGAATTCAGTTATTTTTTCTAAATAATGAAATTCTGTGAACTTTATTAACATATATTGTCTTTTTCCTTTTGCAGGAGAGATAAAAAAATTCACTGGAATCGATCAGGAATATCAAATACCGCAAAACTATGATTTGAGAGTAAAGACGGAGAATTATACAATAGAGGAATCGGCGGCGATTGTAATCAATTTATTGGAGAAGAAAAACTTTATTCCCGTCTTGCCGAAGCCATGGATAAGCATTGAGAAGGAACGAGAGAGACTCAAAGCACCGCAATTGTTGGCGGAGACGTTAAAGTCCATCGACATTTCCACAATTGACGTTCAATGGTTGCAAATTATTGCCGAAGGTTGGGCAGCGCCTTTGAAAGGCTTCATGCGAGAGGACCAATATTTGGAAGTACGTTCATTATTTATTGTCTATTTTCAAAAAAATATTCTTTGCTTTTCGTTATTTCATTTCATTTTTTAATTCACGTTTTACAAAAAGTTTTATTTTCGATTCTGTTGAGATTAGTTTGAATTTTAAAATCTCAAATTTTACACTTAAGTAAATTTGGAAATAAATGTAATTAATAATTTTTTTCCCTGTCCAATAATTTTGAGAATGAATCAGAAATATTCCTCAGCGGAAAAGTGAAAATTTCGTCTGAAAATCAGGGGAAAAAATCAAATATTCTTTAAAAAATATTCACTATATTAAAACCTGTTGACTGCAATTTTTAAATTTTACCTAAACTTGCAATTATTTTCCAAATTGAATTGTTAAATTAAGTCCTAGTTGCAATTAAATTGCAAAAATCCACTTTAGTTTCTATTTTTAGTTCGAGAGAAAAGAATTTTACAAAATATTATTCCTCAGGTGCAACATTTGAAGACACTGACTGTTAACGGAGTGGAAGTGAATCAATCAATTCCAATTGTCCTCGCAGTGACGAAAGAGGACAAGGAGCGTCTCGAGAATGAAACGAGAATTTGTCTCCGCTATAATGGGAAAAATGTGGCTATCTTGGAAGCACCGGAATTTTATTTTCATCGTAAGGAGGAGCGATGTGGTTGGCAATTTGGAACGACAAATAACGCTCATCCTTATGTGAAAATGATTTATGATTCTGGCGATTGGCTCGTGGGCGGTGAGGTGGAATTGTTGTGTAAGAAAATATTGTGGAACGATGGACTCGATGAATATCGATTGACGCCTAACGAAATCAAACTCAAGTGTAAGGAAATGAAGGCCGACGCAATTTTTGCATTTCAATTGAGAAATCCCATTCATAATGGACACGCACTCCTCATGCAGGTAAATTTATTTTTATATTTTCTCTCTCTCTCTCTCTCTCTCTCTCTCTCTCTCTCTCTCTCTCTCTCTCTCTCTTTTGTCAAAATTTATTTTCTGACTTTTGAATTTTTAATTCTTCGTTTTGTCAAATTTCTTTTTCAACTTCTGAATTTTTTTTTCTTCTTTTTGTCAAATTTCTATTCGAACTTTTGAATTTTCGTTTCTTCTTTTTGTCGAATTTCTATTCTAACTTTTGATGTTTTAATTCTTGAAAATTACAGTTATCTTTATTTTGAAACATTTTTTTTTTAAAGTAGAGAAAATATATTTTTGAAGAATTAAAAATACAATTTTCCAAATTGAGTTTTACAATATTTCGAGAAAAAAATACTCTTTTTTTTTCCTCAAGGATACGAGAAAGAAACTTTTGGAGGAGAAAGGTTACAAAAATCCAGTTTTGCTTCTTCATCCATTGGGTGGATGGACAAAGGACGACGACGTTCCTTTAAAAGTGCGAATTGAACAACACAAAGCGGTTCTTGACGAGGGAATTCTCGATTGGAAGTCAACTCTTTTGGCAATATTTCCATCGCCAATGATGTACGCTGGACCAATTGAGGCAAGTTTTCCAAGAGAAAAGAAAATGAATTAAAATTAAATGAAAACTAAATTAAAATTAATTCAAATTAAAACTAAATTAGAAATAATTTAAATTAAAACTAAATTAAAATTAATTTAAATTAATTCAAATTAAAACTAAATTAGAATTAATTTAAATTAAAACTAAATTAGAATTAATTTAAATTAATTCAAATTAAAACTAAATTAAAATTAAATTAAATTATTTAAAGTAGTAAATAATAATTACCTAACTAGTTAATGAGGGAATTTTTTAAAATTTAGGTTCAATGGCACGCAAAAGCGAGGATGAATGCCGGTGCTAATTTCTACATTGTCGGAAGGGATCCAGCTGGGATACCGCATCCAAATCCAAGTTCAACGCCAGATGGAAATTTATACGATCCAACGCATGGTGCGCGTGTTTTGGAGAAGGCACGCGGTCTACGTACACTCGAAATTATTCCATTTCGCGTCGCCGCCTATGACGTGAGAAATAAGAGAATGGCATATTTCCAGGAGGAAAGAGAGGAAGATTTTCGACTTCTATCCGGAACTAGAATAAGACGTAAGTTCATATTATTTTCAATTACAGTTAAAATTAGGAAAAATTAAATGATTTTGAAAAATTAACTATATTAATCTCTGTGGGTTTTCATTCATTCTGTTCGCAGTATGAAGTTAGTTTTTGTATATGCTTTTGTTTTTTTTTCTTTTTCAAAACACTTTGGTTTTTCGATTTGTCAATATCAATTTTTATTGTTTATTTAGAGAAAAGGTTAATAGATATTGCTTTTATAAAATAAGGTAAGAAATTTTCATAATGTTGATTTAGAAATTTTATAATTATTTTTTGTTTATATTTTAAAAATTATTAGTTTCTTTTGAAATAAAAAGTTATGAAATTTTCGTTTTTAATTACAATTTTTAACAATAATGTTTTTTCTATTTTAAATTAATAACAAAAAAATGTGTAGGAAGAATTTGTGTATTTAATAATTACAATTTTTCTTTTTTTATGTATATAAAGATATTTTATATTTTACTAGCTAAAAAAATGCTTGTGTACTTTCTCATATAATAATCATGTCTATTCACAATTCACATTTTTTTTATTAAAGAACAAAATATTTAATTTCATTTGAAGAATTTCTTTAATAAGATTTAATTTTTTAACTTTCTAAAAATCAATTTATTTTAAGTTTAATCTAGAAATTAATGAAAAAATTTGCATAATTTCTTTTTCTGAATTTAAAAATGAAGAAAAAATAAAGTAATTTAAACTATTTATATTTCTCCATCAACATTTTTTTTAAACTTCCATTTTGTAATTAATTTTGAAAATCATATTGTTTTTACAAAATTTGTAGTATTTTTTTTGCATAATTTCTATTTATTATCAAAATTTTTTTATCAAAATCAAAATATTATATTTTTAATCAGTATTGATTGATAGATAATAAGAATTAATTATTTAGTATTTTTTAATAATAAATTAACTTTAGAAATAGAATTTTAAAAGTTAAGTATTTTTATAAAACTGAAACTTGCATCCAGTTACCAGTCCTACTTAATTTTTGAAAATTCGATATTGGATTTAAAACAAAAAATATTTAACATTTAAATTTAATTTCTAAAATTAAGCAAAGCAGGTGCTGGTAGCAAATCAAAATCATGAAAATTTCTTTCATTCTTTTCTATTAAACAATATAAAGTGTTGTCAAAAACATTTTGTCGGACAAATCGAATTTCTATAATTTCTTTTATTTATTTCTAACAAAATTTGAAAATTATTTAACAAAATGTTAAATGTTATTAAAAAAAGATGAAAAAACTGGAATAATTTCTTAATTTTTTAAACATAATCTTTAATAAAAATTTAATTTTTTTAGAGATAGATGATAAATGTTTTGGCTCAATTAACTTTTTTTCTCTAATTTCTTTTTTAAATTTAATACTGAAAATAATTGAGAATATCAATTGTATTCTTTTAATAGTTGACAAAGATTATTGATTAATTTATAATGAATGAGAGTATAAATTGTAATTTTAATTCGTAATCATAATAATTGTTATAGTTGCTGTTTGATTTTTTGTTTCTTAACTTTTTTGTAATTTTTCTTTTCAAATTCTATTAAAATTGTTTTCAAAAGAATTGAATTTCTGTAAAGTATTTTACTATTTATAAACATAATTGAATTATTGCAAACAATTTTACTATTTAGGAAAATAACTTAAATGAGAATTTTGTTTAAATTTTTAAAAATTCTAATTAAATTCTTTTTGCAGAATTTATTAAAATTTTAGGAAATAAATGAAAAAAATGGAAATATTTAAAAAAATATTTAAACTCTTCCGAGGAATTCAATTAAAATTGTTTTAAAAATAATTGAATTTCGGCAATGTTTTTTACTATTCATAAAATTCATTGAATTCTTGTGAAGAATTTCACTATTTATAAAAATAATCTAATTATATCGAAGGATTTATTAAAATTTTAGGAAAAACTTGAATTTTTTCAATATGTCTGTCAAATTTATTTGAAAAATTCCAATATATTCTAAATTTTCAAGAAAATTCTTGGAAAATGTTAAATTATTTCACTTTAAAAATTGAAAAATGACACAATTTGTTTATAAAAATTTTATTATGTCAATTTTTTGAATAAAATTTCACTGTGAATGATTCAGTAAAATTTTTTTAAGTTTTAAATAAAATTTTTCAAAAAAATTATTTTTTTTTGCAGAAAATAAATTACTTTCAAAATTTGCAATTAAAGATTATTGAATGAATTCAATTATTTTCCTGAAATAAGACAATTTTTTGTAGAAATTCAATTATTTTTTAAAATATGAAAATTTTACGAAAGAATTCAATTATTTTCTAAGATAGTAAAATTCTTCGTAGAATTTCAATTATTTTCTAAAGAAAGACAATTCTTCGTAAAAATTTAATTATTTTCTGAAATAGTAAAATTATTTACTAAAATTTTGATGAATCTTTTAAAAATAATTTTTAATAAAACATTATTTATCGTGAAATTGAAATAAATAAAAATAAATTTAAAATAAAATTTCTCAAATGAATTAAATTATTTTTGCAATAATATTAAAATTGCTATGACAATTTCAATTATTTTCATAAAGAGATAAATTTTTTTTTTGCAGAAAAGCAATTATTTTAATTAAAATACAATTATTGTCTAAAATAATAAAATTCCTCTAAGGAAATCAATTATTTTCATAAATATGAAAGTTTTTTTTTACTATTATTTTAATTAATAAGTTAATTTATAATTATAAACCTTTTTCGTTCATTGAGAAAATATGCATAAAAAATAATTTTCAATTTCAGAAATCGCAAAAATGAACGAATCACCACCGGAAGGTTACATGGCGCCGAAGGCATGGAATATTCTCGTCAATTATTATCAAAATTTAAAATCGTAGCAAGTTTTTTACCCCTTCTCTTTATAGAATTCAGGTAAAAAGACAAAAAAAAATGTCATTTTGCTCTTTAAATAATTTAAAAATACTATTTTTATCTATTTTTTTTTTGTTTATTTTCCTCTTTAGATAATTTTAAAATATTTTTACTCTTTTTTTATATTTTAGATAACTTATTATTTTAGAACACTATCGTGAATTATGTAGAACAATAACTGAACGACGAAAATGTTTACTCTGAGATTCATTTTTTGATAGTATTTTCTAGTTTAATTTATTTTTTTTTTATTCTCTTGGGACACACTTGCAATAAACTTTTTTTCTCTTCAACCATATTTCCTTATATAGAAATTGTGTAAATAACTCATAAGAAAGAGAATTATTGTAATAATAATAATAACTCATAAGAAAAGAGAATTATTGTAATAATAATAAATTTCTATTATTTAAATCTGAATGTGGCATCAAAGAAAAAAAAAGAAAGAAAAATATATTCCCAATATTATTGAAAATCGAGAGAAAGAGAATTATTTATTACCGAATGATGAAATGAATATGTAAAAGAAATTTTGAAGAATAGTTAAGTAAATACTATTTATTTCTAAAAAATAATAATTTCTCCTTGTGATTATATTTTTGTTTTCTTCCAATCAAGGGAGAAATTTTGTTAATATTGTTCACGAAAACATTATTTTAAATACACATTTCGCAACTTAACTCCAAAGTCAGTCTAGGAATTTAATTTTTTTTTCTTTAGCTTTTAAATATATAATCGTGTTTATATAATTATTTTTAATTATAAAATATTTCATTGTAATCATATTTTTTCCATATAATTATAAAATCGTTGATTATAATTATAAAATCGTTAATTACAATTATATTTCTTCTATAATTATAAAATCGTAAATTATAATTATAAAATCGTAAATTATAATTATATAGTTACGATATAATTATAAAATGTTCAATTATAATTGTATTTTCCACATGATTTTTATAATTATATCCAAATAAAATACATTCTATGATAATTATAATTTTATTCGCATAGATAATTGTTTATTTTAATTATAATATTTAATTACAAGAATATAATAATTATGTCTATAATTATCCTTTTTTTTTACCTTATTTGCAAAATAATAATTATTTATAATATAATGAACAACTACATATTAATCCAATAAATAAATTCCATTTCAGAATTTTTGACATTCAATTTTTTTTTTGAAAGTAAAAAAAAATTCTCCATTGTCATAATTATTTGTTTTGTTAGTAAAAAAAAAACAAAATCTTTTTACAAAATAAAAAAGAAAAACTTTAAAACGACACAATTTTCATGTTTTTTTTTCTTCTTTTTGCGAAGAATAATTTCGTTAGAAAGAAGAACAATTTCTTTTTTTTTCGAAGATGAAAAAAATTTTCCCTCGGAATTTTCTTTTTCGAAGAAGGAAAAAAAAATTGTTAATTGGGAAAAATATTTGTCGATTCGAATTTTCTTTTTTTTCGAAGAAGACAAAGAAATTGTCGATTGGAATTTTCTTTTTTCGAAGAAGACAAAGCAATTGTCGATTGGAATTTTTATTTTCAAAGAAGAAGAAAAAATTGCAATCGATATTTTTTTGTTGTTGAGAGAATAATTTTTTTTTTAATAATATTTACTAGAAATGTGTGGAGAATAATATACAAAAGGGGGAATTAAAAATTATTACACTTCTTCTTCTTCTTCTTCGACTTCGTTATTGTACATTATTGAAGTTGTCGCGAGATTAACTTCGGCATTTTCCTCAGTGAGATCGGGAAGTGAGAGGACGACGGGTATCATTTGGATTTTGCCCTCCTCGTCCTGTTGCTCGATGTGAACGACGGTGCCCGATTGAAGAAGTTGATTTGCCATTAATTCGTCTTCAATTATTTGCGTTGTCTCGATACTCTCGATATTTTCCGCTGTCACTTCCTCTGTGTAGACGGCAGTGTCCTCCATATTCATTATCACTTCGGTCGCGTCTTTTGAACTCTCCTCATAGTCCTGTGAGAAATGGGAAAAGTGGAAATTAAAAAATTTTTCAATTTGTAATTTTCAAAAAAAACATTTTGTTTTTATTTTTTCAATATAAAAAAGAATTCAATTTCTCATTCAATTGAAAATATTTCCAACAAATTGATTTCCTTAGAGGAATTTTATTATTAGAGGAATATTATTATTATTTATTATTTTTAATTTTTATTATTTTTTATTTTTATTATTTTATTATTTTTTTTGTATTTTTATTAAAATAATTGCTTTTCTGCAAAAAAAAATTTTTTGAAACATTCTTTAAAAAAAATGAATATATTCTAAACTAATTTGTAATTTATTTCAATTTAAAATTGAATTTGAAACTTTCGAAACGTTTGTTTTAAATTGAAAAAATTGTTAATTCAAGTAAAATAAAAATTGATATTAACGAATGTGTAATAAAATCTTGGAAATTTCATTAAAATTGAAAATATCCTGAATTAATTCGTAATTTATTTCAAGTTTAAAATTGAAATTGAAAATATCCGGAATTAATTCGTAATTTATTTCAATTTTGAAATGGAAATTGAATTCGAGAATAATATTTTTTTAATAATTATAATTTAAATAAAAAAAGCAAAAAACCAAATTACTTGTGGATAGTCGCCGTGCTCGTCCTCAGTGCCAATAATATTCGCCTCAATTTTAACATGTTCCTCGGCCTCATAGGCGGCATCGACTAATCTCGCCTCCATTTCCATTGTCTCCATTTCGTCGTCCTCCATTGGCTCCTCCATTTGTTCCTCCATTTGTTCCTCGAGCATTTCCTGTTCCTGATCGGAATTCGACGTGTCGTCATCCTCTTTTCTCGTCTTCACCTTCTTCGGACCGCGATTAGTGACGATTCGCTTGAATCCAGAACCGCCGAGACTCTCGTGTCGTCTCTCGTGCTTATTCTTGTCGCCGAGGTACTTGAAACGCTGTCTGCAAACGCTGCACGAATACGGACGCTCGTTCGTGTGCGTTCTCTCGTGACAAACCAGAGCGCTCACCTTTAACCAAAAATGAAAAATGAGAATCCTTCGATTTTAAAATCTTTCATCTTCAATCTGTCAGTTAAAAAATTCATCTTTTAAGTAAAGATTTCTTATTCTTCCCTTTTTCCTTTCCCTTTTTTTTATTATAGTAAAATCTGCTTTCAAATTAACAAATTTTCTTCTTGAATAAAAAACTTTTTTCGAATAGAACAAACATTTTTTCGAAAAAAAAACATTTTTCCAATTAAAAAATTTTATTCGAATAGAAAAAACATTTTTTCAGTTAAAAAACTTTAGTCGAATAGAAAAAACATTTTTCCAATTAAAAAACTTTATTCGAATAGAAAAAACATTTTTTCAGTTAAAAAACTTTAGTCGAATAGAAAAAACATTTTTTTTTTAATTAAGAAACTTTTTTCCAAATAAAAAAAATTTTTTTTTACTAGCCACTGGTTATTGTAAACAGTTTCAAGTCATTTTAATTTCAGTAATTTTTAAAGAAATCATTATTACGACACATAACTGAAAAACTAATTAGAATTAAATTTTCAATTTATAATATTTTAAAACTTTAAAGTATATAAAAAAACTGTAACAAATTTTAATACTGATTTCAAATTTGCTACCAGTTTTCTAAATTGAAAATAATTTGACTTTCTTGTACGGAGAAAATTGAATTTCGCAAAAATTGTTATTTGCTACTTTCATTTTCAAATTAAAAATAATATTCATTAGGAAAATTTGAATTATTCCGAAGAATAGAGGAGGTTAAAAAAATTATTATAATATTCAACTTTTTGAACATAGAATATAGATAATAATTTTCTCAGAGAAATTTCTTTTCCTCAAATTCGCTAATACTAGAAATAAAAAGACTATTCTCAAAAATTATAATCAAATTCTTTAAAAATATTCAATTATTTTTTAAAAATATTCGAAATTCAATTATTTTCAATGTCTAGTTTTTTTCATGAAATTTCGCAAAATAATTCAATTAATTTAAAAGTAGCAAATGATACGCGCGCTAGCGCGCTGAACGTCGTATTTAATTTGATACTGTTATACAAATTACAAAATTTTTTATTAACAAACATAAATTTTTTAAATAATTTCATAATCAAAATTTTAAAAAAATCACTTTTTAAGTACAAAATTATTTATTACTGTTCATATTGTCAAAAATTTTATTGAAATTTCACGAAAGAATTTCAATATTTCCTAAAATTTTAACAAATCTTTCTAAATAAAAATAATTAAATTATTTTAAATAGTAAAATTATTCGCAAGAATTCAATTATTTTTAATACAATTTAAAAAAAATTCTTCTCCATAAAATTTTAATTATTTTTAAAATGTTTAATTAAAATTATTAAAGGAATTCCATTATTTGACAAAAAAAATTAAAGAAATTCTGCAAAAAGAATTTAATTAGAATTTTTAAAAATTTAAACAAAGTTCTCCCCGAGATTTAAGTTATTTTCCTAAATAGTGGAATTTTGTGAAGGAATTCTATTATTATTAAATTTTTTGATAAAATTTTTTGCAATAATTCGATGATTTTCAATACATTAATTAAAAAATTAAAAATATTTGAAAAGAAAAATTACAAAAAGTTAAGAAACAAAAAATCAAACAGGAATTATAACAATTATGATTACGAATTAAAATTACAATTTATATTCTCATTCATTAGAAATTAATCAATAATCTTTGTCAACTATTAAAAGAATACAATTGATATTCTTAATTATTTTCAGTATTAAATTTAAAAAAGAAATTACAGAAAAAAAGTTAATTGAGCCAAAACATTTATCATCTATCTCTAAAAAAATTAAATTTTTATTAAAGATTATGTTTAAAAAATTAAGAAATTATTCCAGTTTTTTCATCTTTTTTTAATAACATTTAACATTTTGTTAAATAATTTTCAAATTTTGTTAGAAATAAATAAAAGAAATTATAGAAATTCGATTTGTCCGACAAAATGTTTTTGACAACACTTTATATTGTTTAATAGAAAAGAATGAAAGAAATTTTCATGATTTTGATTTGCTACCAGCACCTGCTTTGCTTAATTTTAGAAATTAAATTTAAATGTTAAATATTTTTTGTTTTAAATCCAATATCGAATTTTCAAAAATTAAGTAGGACTGGTAACTGGATGCAAGTTTCAGTTTCATAAAAATACTTAACTTTTAAAATTCTATTTCTAAAGTTAATTTATTATTAAAAAATACTAAATAATTAATTCTTATTATCTATTAATCAATACTGATTAAAAATATAATATTTTGATTTTGTTAAAAAAATTTTGATAATAAATAGAAATTATGCAAAAGAATACTACAAATTTTGTAAAAACAATATGATTTTCAAAATTAATTACAAAATGGAAGTTTAAAAAAAATGTTGATGGAGAAATATAAATAGTTTAAATTACTTTATTTTTTCTTCGTTTTTAAATTCAGAAAAAGAAATTATGCAAATTTTTTCATTAATTTCTAGATTAAACTTAAAATAAATTGATTTTTAGAAAGTTAAAAAATTAAATCTTATTAAAGAAATTCTTCAAATGAAATTAAATATTTTGTTCTTTAATAAAAAAATGTGAATTGTGAATAGACATGATTATTATATGAGAAAGTACAGAAGCATTTTTTTAGTTAGTAAAATATAAAATATCTTTATATACATAAAAAAAGAAAAATTGTAATTATTAAATACACAAATTCTTCCTACACATTTTTTGTTATTAATTTAAAATAGAAAAAACATTATTGTTAAAAATTGTAATTAAAAACGAAAATTTCATAACTTTTTATTTCAAAAGAAACTAATAATTTTTAAAATATAAACAAAAAATAATTATAAAATTTCTAAATCAACATTATGAAAATTTCTTACCTTATTTTATAAAAGCAATATCTATTAACCTTTTCTCTAAATAAACAATAAAAATTGATATTGACAAATCGAAAAACCAAAGTGTTTTGAAAAAGAAAAGAAAAACAAAAGCATATAAAAAAAACTAACTTCATACTGCGAACAGAATGAATGAAAACCCTACAGACTATAATATAGTTAATAGTTTTTTTTAAAAACATTTCAAAAACATTTCAAAAAAATCCATTATTTAACAAAATTTTATACTTTTTTTTTTTTACAATAATTCAATTACTTTCACTAAAATAATAACATTTTTCATGAAAAATGTTGCTTTGAAAAAAAATTTTTTGATAAAATAATTCAAAGTGTGAATTTAAATATTTTCATGAATAATAAAACTCATTGAAGAATATCAATTATTTTCATACTATTTTAAATTAATTATTCAAAAAATTCAGTTATTTTCACAAATGAAGTTTTCCACAAGAATTCAATTATTTAAACTAAAAAAAAGTTCATAATATTCAATATGTTTGGAAAAAATTAATTATTTAAAACAATGTTCATAAAATTATTATGAAGAATTCAATTACTTTTCAAAATAACAGAATTTTTCACAGAAATTAAATTCTTTTTAAACACTTTAATAAATTTTTCGACAATAATTCAATTACTTGCGAAAATAGTAAAATTTCTGAAAGGAATTGAAATGTTTTTGAAAACTTTAATAACATTCTTAGCAAATATTCAATTATAATTGAATAGTTGCTTTGTGAAAGGTTTTTAAAAATAATTAAATTTTACAAAGAATTCTATTAGAATTTTTTCCAATAATTGAATGTCTGTTGGAAATTTTATTAAATTTATTGAAAATAATTGAATTCCTTAAAAATATTTTATTATTTATTGAAAATAATTGAATTCTTGCGAACGATTTATTAGAATTTTTAAAAATAATGGAATTTTCGAGAAGTAATTTATTACTTCTAAAAATAATTGAATTATTGTGACGATTATTTTTATTTATGGAAATAATTGAATTCTTTTGAAGAATTCAATTATCTCGATAAATCAGAAGATTATTCCCGAAAGTTAATTTATTTCGAGGTATTTTAATAAAATTCTTTGCAAAATTCAATTATTTCCATAAATAACAATATTCATCACAATAATTCAATTATTTTCAGAAGTAATAAATTTCCTCTTGTAAATTCCATTATTTTAAAAAGTTCTAATAAATCGTTCGCAAGAATTCAATTATTTGCAATAAATAATAAAATATTTTTAAGGAATTCAATTATTTTCAATAAATTTAATAAAATTTCCAACAGACATTTAAGTATTGTAAAAAATTTTAATAGAATTCTTTGTAAAATTTTAATTATTTTTAAAAACTTTTTGAAATTCAATGATTTTCAATATCTATTATTTTCATGAATAGTACAAATTTCCAAGGAATGCAATTATTTAAATTAGAATTTGCTTAAAATTAGTGGAAAGAAATCAATTATTTAAATGTTTTTTTTATATCAAATATCTAATCACAATATTTAAATAATGTTAATATTAAGTCTATTACAAAAATTCCATTCCATGTTTTTTATTTTCCTGACTTTCTCCTAATTTTCATCAATAATATTATTTTTTTTCTTATATGTATAATAAATTGAATTTTAATAATCATGAAAGAATTTAACTAATATTTATTTAAAAAATGTCATTCTTGCGAAGAATTTTATAAAAACTTTTAAATAATTCATTTCTAAGACTAATTTTATGCAAAATTCTAATTTAAATAATTGAGATCCTGAGGAATTTTTATTATTCATGAAAAGAATTGAATTCTTACAAAAATCTTTACAACAAATTTTTAAAATAATTGAACGTGCAGATAATTTGGCTAGTGTATTAATAAAACTTGCTTTCGTGTCAAAAAAAAAACCTTTTTTCGACTAAAAAGTATTCCTTTCTTTCTTTCTAGTAGAAAAAACCTTTTTTCGACTAAAAAATATTCTTTCTTTCGAGGAGAAAAAATAAAGAACCTTGTTTTTTTTAATCGTAATGGCGAATAATAATTTCTCTACCTGTTTACACCTCCAGGGACAGTAGCGACACTGCAAAGGCCTCTCGTCACTGTGCCTATTCTGATGATGCTTAATCAACTGAATCTTCGTCTTGAGATTGAATCCACAAATATCACATCTAAATGGACGGTCCTCGGAATGTGCAATCATGTGCGTCTTGAGACGCAACTGATTGACGAATCTCTTTGGACAATGTGGACAGGCGAGTGTTCCCTCTAGACGATTATGCGCCACCATCATGTGATGTCTCAGTCTCACTTCGCTGACAAAAGTGTCGTCGCAATCGAGACACTTGACCGGCTCCTTTTCCATATGAGAATTCTTGATATGTGTGCGAAGAATCATTTCGGTTTTGAATGTCTTGTGACAATGGAAGCAGGCGACGCGTTTCGAGTCGGTGCCTGTTATCATTTCGGCTTTGACAATTCCCGGCAGTGGCTCATTGTGAATGTGCGCCAAGTGCCATTCCAGTGATCGTGTCGATATCATGGAACGATTGCAAATGTGGCAGGTGAAATTTCTTCCGTCTTTGTGAATGCGATTGCGATGAATCACGAGCATTGAATGATTGGGGAATTTTTCGCCGCACACTTGACAGGAGCATTCCTTTAGTCCTCGACTGTCGGCTTTCTCGTGGACCTTCATGTGAAGGCGGAGACCGTCTCTTCGATTGAATCCAACGCCGCATGTGTCGCATCTGGAAATTATTATTTAGAAATAACTAATTATTTATTAATTAATTTATCAAATTATTTTCTATTATTCATTCGCAAAAGAATTTAATTTTTTTTCCTTAATTCTTAATTAATTTAATTTTTTTTCTTAAAATTATTCCAAACAATTCAATTATTATTGCATAAATAATAGTATTGTTTTCGAAAGAAATAAAAACAGACGGATTTTAATAAATTTTCAAAATAATTGAATATCTGGGAAGAATTTTACTTATTTCTAAAAGTAATTGAATTTCTGCGAAGAATTTAAATGAATTTTTTAAAAAAACATTGAATTCCTGTGTAGAATTTTATTAATATCTAAAAATAATTGAATTTCTACTAAAAAATTTTCTTAATTTCTAAAATAATTGAATTCCTATGAAGAATTTAAAAAATTTTTTAAATAATTGAATTTCTCATCAAAATTTAACTGAAATTTTCGAAAATAATTGATTTTTTTTTAGGAATTTAACTAAAATTACGAGAATTGAATTGTTTTTTTAAAATAAATTCTTTCTTAAAATTCATGACAAGAATTCAATTATTTTTTAAAGTTATTTTAAATTTTTTGCGAATAATTTTAATAAATTTTCAAAATAATTGAATTTCTTCGAAGAAATTTAATTAAAAGTTTTGAAAATGATTAAAACAGGTTTACCAAAAATATTTAATTTTATTTTTCCCTGACTTTTCCCTGATTTCCATAATTTTTTGAATAATTGACTATTTGTTAAAATTGAATTCTCATAAAGAATTTTATCAACAAATTTTTAAATAATTGAATTCTTTTGACAAATTTTAATAAAATTTTTAAGAATAATTACATTTTTCGAGAAATTTCATTAAAATATTGTATCCAAAATTAATTAAATTCCTGCGATGAGTTTTATTATTCAAGAAAATAATTGTAAATATTTCCAAAAATATTATTAAAATTTTTCTAAAATAATTGAATTTCGGTGAAGAATTTTATTACTTATAAAAATAATTAAATTCTTGTAAAGAACATTGTTAATTTCTTCTTAAATTATTGATTCCTGCGACGAATTTTATAAAATTCTTTTTAAATAATTGATATTTTTCGTAAAATTATTTAAAAATGTTTATATTAAATAATTGAATTCTTGTGAAAATTTTATTATTTATGAAAATAATTGAATTATTTTAATAAAAGTTATTAAAAATTTCATAAATTATTGAATTTCTGTGAAATTTTAACAAGAATTTTATTCATGTTTTTAAATCTATTTCAATTTTGAAGAAGAATTGTATTATTTATAACAATAATTGAAATTTTGACGAGAATTTAAAAGAAATTTTTTAAATAATTGAATATTGATGAATTTTTGTTATTTATAAAGATAATTGAAATTTTGACAAAAATTTTTGAACATAATTGAATTCCTGCGAAGAATTTTATTACTTTTAAAAATAATTTAATTCTTCCAACGAATTTTATTCAAGTTTATAAAAATAATTGAATTTCGGTGAAGAATTTTACTATTTCTAAAAATAATTGAATTCTTGAAAAGAACTTTGTTAAATTTTTTTCAATAACTGAACTCTTGCGACGAATTTTATAAAATTCTTTTTAAATAATTGATATTTTTCGTAAAATTATTTGAAATTTTTTATATTAAATAATCGAATTCCTGTGAAAGTTTTATTATTTATGAAAATAATTGGTTTATTTAGAAGAAATTCATCAATTTTATAAATTATTGAATTCTTGCGAAATTTTTCCTGGAATTTTATTAAAGTTTTTAAAAATAATTGAATTTCGAAGAAGAATTGTATTATTTATAAAAATAATTGAAAGATTGAACGAACTTACCTAAGTGAAGTTCAATCGAAATTGTGCTAGCTGCCTCGTCCGAACAGATCAATTATGTAGTAATGCAGTTACTGCTCATTTCGCACAGATCTTTTAAAATTCAAACAAGAATTTTTCCCTCCGTCCACTAGACGTCACTCTCTCTCGTCGCCATCTTGGTCGTGTCATTTATTTTAAAGCTTTACCGAATTCGCAATTTTACGGGGATGGGAGTTTTAATTAATTTATGTCGTTCTGGGTGGGAATTGATCTGTTCGGACGAGGCAGCTAGCACAATTTCGATTGAACTTCACTTAGGTAAGTTCGTTCAATCTTTCAATTGTACTACGCTGCCTCGTCCTCCAGATCAATTATGTAGTTGTTTAAAGAGTACACAAAAAAATTGCGATATATATGAATTTATTTATTACACTTTCGTGAATTCAAACAAAATAAGCAAGATAAATTGAAAAATACCAAAAAACTGAAGAGTAATTAAATCTTATTATGCTGCATTAGTGCAGTCGAACAAAACTAAAAATAAAAGAATAAATTTTTTTTTTTTTTTTTTTTTTTTTTAATCATTGCGAACTCCTCCTAGAATTGCCTCTGCAAAGTTTCCTTCTTGTTGGAGAGGTCTGTTATAAAACGTCGCAAATACTGATGATCTGGTAGTCCATCCTGCTGCCTGACGTATCGTCTCTATATTCACGCCCATCCTGTGTGCCGCTGAGGTCGACGCGTGTCTTGTGCTGTGTGCACCAAATGTTTCGGTGTTTATGCCGCTGCTTTGCAGGGTTTCCTTGATCCACCTGCTAATCGTCTGCGTCGAGGCCAGATGATGGGGTTTCTTATGAGTTATAAAGAGTTTCTTGTCATTTTTATGTTTTACTCTTAGCGAAGCCGTTCTTTCCACGTAAGCCTGAAGGGTAGATGCTACACAGATTTCTGGTTGCTGATGTATACTGGAATGTTCAGCACAGGTTGCAACTTATTTCTGCCTGAAGTCTTAGCTTCTCGGGATTTTAATTTGAATAAGTTCGGGAGAAACTTGTAAAATATTGTCGAGTGAGATCTTTTGCAAAGTTTGGACTCTTTGCGCTGTTATGAGTGCCAGCAATGTGACGAGCTTCTTCGTTAGGACTTCAAGCGACAGATTCTCATTTGGATGCAGAGTTGATAAATGCTCAAGGACTGTATTCGGGTCCCCATGTTGTCTGATATCTTGCCTTTTGCGGCCGCTTATTCGCTACTTCCCTTGAAGAATCTTAAAATCTGAGGATCTTTCCCCAGCTCGTTTCCTCTTATTAAAGACAGGGCTGACCCTGTAAACGTTCAACGTGCTGTAAGAGGCTGTTTCTTCTAAGGTTTTCCGTTAGAAACTGCAACACGGATGATGTTGGGCTGCTGAATAGTGATAAATTATTCTTCTTACAAAAAATTCCACCATAATTGGATCCCACGATTGTATTGATTTCGTGTGCTTGCGGCTATTGACGATAACATTACTTCCATGGCGTCTTCTGGAACTCCCATTCATTTTGAAACCTTCCCTGATAATTGAATCGCAGCCAGGTAAGACTCTTCGCGAGAGGGTGGATCCTCCTGTCGGGACAAACAAGTAAATTATCATTAGGTTCAAACAATATTGGCTGTGTCACTTGGAGTGACCGCAAGATTGGGTACCATGGCTGAGATGGCCAAAGCGGGACCACCACTACGCCTTCGGCACCGTCCATTTTGTATTTTCCTTAGCATTCTCAATATTACTGAGAAAGGGGGAAAAGCGAAGAAAAAAATAATCCTTCCAGCAGATTGTGAATGCATCTATGGCAAAATGCTTCTGGATCTTTATGCCAAGAAATGAATTTCTTGCATTTACTATTTGTTCTAGATGCAAATAAATCTATGTCAAAATTGCCGAATCTGTGGATTACTTTTTCAAAATGCCCAATTCGCTAATTCCCATTCTGTCTCACGTGGTAAAAATTCTGGATTGTTCATCTGCTTGACAATTTTTCTTCTGAAGGAAGATATGCCGCATGAATCCAGATGTCCCTGCTTTCGCACCATTGCCAGATTTCCCTACTTAACCTAGCAAGCTTTGGATATTTAATTCCACCCATTTTGTTAACGTACGCGACTGCCGTCGTGTTATCAACTCTCAACAGCAGTTCACAGTTCCTACATTCCCTTGCAAAACATTTTAAACCAAATGCGACCGCTTTCAACTCCAGGTAATTAATGTGTTCCTTTTTTCTTCTCTTCGACGGTCCACCATCCGTGAGCTTTCTCACCTCGGCAACAGGCTCCCCAGCCTGTCAGAGACGCATCTGTAAAAATAGTTAAGTTATAAGCATGCTTTCTGATCGGATTAGTTGCCACCTTTAATTGTGTTAACCACCACTTCAAGTCTTCCTTGGCAGCGTCTGAAATTAACATTGTCTGGTTAAAATTTTTCCCAGATTTTTCTAAAGCTAAAGAATTTTTCCTCGCTCTAAACATTTTTGTATATAGCCATCCGTACTTTATAGCTGGGCTAGTTGCTACCAAGGTTCCGATTATTTTCGCATATTCTTTTATTTTGCATTTCTCTTTTTTCTGAAAATCAGTTATTAATTTCGAAATTGATTTGACTTTTATTTCTGGAAGTTGAATAGTCATATTTTCACTGTCTAGTAAAAAACCTAAGAACTGGCGTTTTTTGCTGGGCTTAAGATTACTTTTTTCCCCGTTTATAACGAAACCTAATGATTCTAATATTTTTATTGCACTTTGGGTACTGTGAGCACATTCTTTTTCTGTCTTACCAATTATTAAGATGTCATCGAGGTAAATTACTAAGAACAATCCCATTTTCTCGTAATTTCTTTACCACTGGTCTTAAAGTTTCGTAAATACAAAAGGTGCTGTACACAGCCCAAATGGCATGCACTGAAACTCATAAATTGTACCTAAAAATTCGAATCTAAGAAATTGTTTATGTTTTTTATCTATGGGAATGTGTAAATATCCATCTTTCAAGTCTATCGAGGTCATAAAGCAATGGTCGGTAATGAGCCCAATGGCGGTTTTTAAATCTTCCAGTTTAAAGTGCGGAGGATTAATAAACGTATTCAATCCTTTAAGGTTAAGGATGAATCGGTCTTTCGCCATTTTGTTTTGGCCTCAAAAAATATGTCGACAAGAATTGCCCTTTACATGGAGAACAACTAACAATTGCTCCTTTTCTTTCCAATGTAATCAGAGCTTTTTGAATCTCTTCTGTTCATACAGAGAGTATTCCTGCTCAAATGGTTTGACTGACTGATTTGGAATTACTGTAAAGGGAATGAAGTAACCTCTTACACAATTTAATATATTCGAGTCAAATGTTTGTTTTTCCCATTCAGGTACAAAATATTTTAGCCGTCCGGCAATTCGACTTACCTCTATTTCCTCGTCTGTCGACCCCGTTGGCTGAATTGCTGGTGATTGAAATGTTGGTTCCGAGACAGAGCCCCTCTCGTCGACTTGAACGTTTTCTTGAGAGGGGGTTTCCAGTTTAAATTCCTGGATGACTGATTGGTTGAGCTGGATTTATTGTCCCTGTAATTCCTTCTCCCTTCTTTGTTTACATCCAGTTTTGACACCTCTAGACTCCTCTTCTCAACTTCTCGTGAAATTTTTAATTTTTCAGAAATGATTCGCCGAATAAGTAAGAGTCAATTTCCGTTTGCTCTGCGACTGTACTCACGACTGGATCCAGGGCTGGCAAAATGATTGCTCTTCTAGATTTCGATATGTTGTAGTGTAGATCTGCCATTATTTTTCCTGCATCACTGATTGTTTCGAACAGCTGTTTTTGGCTGTCGTTTCTTTCTGACTGCAGAATATGAGTTAATGCGTTGGCAATTGCTCCCAATGCCGCCGCAAGTTGACTTTGATATGCAGTCTGAAATGAGTCCTTTTTCAGCGTTTTTGGATGTCTTCGTAACGCTGTCTTTATTTCCGGATTCAACTCGGGAGGATTGATTGTGTGACAATTTTTAGGCGCAGGATATTTTTAGACAGATCACTCTTTCGTTCTTTAGTCAGTCCCGCTTTTAACATATTTTTCCATAATTTTGACACCGATTCATGGATGTCAGCGCCCACTTGTTTTGTTTCGAATTCCGTGTTGTCCAAGAACTGTAGTAAGGGATCTTCGTTACCTACAGTAGAATTTCCTTCTTTACCATCACCTGTCGGTATAACGTCTGATGCCTCCGCATCGTGTCGTTGAGTACTCGTATCGTCTTGTTTTTCGCCATTACTTTTTTCGACCAATGCTTCCTGTTTGTTCGCAGACCTCTGTATTTCCCCGTCTACATGAGACGCGCCTCTCGGGTCACGTTCATCACTTGACTGATAGGAATTTTCTGAGAGTCTCGATGGCGAATGATTGTATTCGCGTTCATCTTCGGAAGAATAGTAATCTTTGCGCGGCGTACCTCGCAGGTAACGCTCGCGTCTAGATCCTTGAGATAAATGGCGTTCATCACGTGATTCGTCTCTTCTCTTGATGCGCTTTTTCAACTTTTCGAGTTCCCACAAGAGCTGGTCGTCCTCTTCACGCTCTCTCCTTCTCCTGTTGCGTCCATCTTCATCCGATGACGACATTATATATATATTTTTTACACTTTTCACTTAAAAAACGCGAAAAAACCGAGCGAGGTAAACGCGAGCGATCTGCTACGAAACGCACAGAACTCCATAATGACACGACCAAGATGGCGACGAGAGAGAGTGACGTCTAGTGGACGGAGGGAAAAATTCTTGTTTGAATTTTAAAAGATCTGTGCGAAATGAGCAGTAACTGCATTACTACATAATTGATCTGGAGGACGAGGCAGCGTAGTACAATTGAAATTTTGACGAGAATTTAAAAAAAAAAATTTGAACATAATTGAATTTTGGAGAAGAATTTTTTTATTTTTAAAGATATAATTGAAGTGACCAGAATTTTTTAAAATTTTTGAATATAATTGAATTTCTGCGAAAAATGTTATTACTTTTGAAAATAATTAAATTTCTGTAATTATTTCTAACTTTTACAAAATTAAATTTTTTTTTTACCATTTTTAACTAAAATTCTTTTATCAATCCAGTATTTTTGAAAATTGTAAAAATTATTCATTACATAATTTGCAAGTCATAATTTTATGATAATTCTTTAAAAATTAAGTTATTTAAAAAGAAATTATTGTTGAAAATAGAAAAAAATTCAAGGTTTTCTATTGAAATTCGTGGTTATTTTTTGTAGTTTACAAAGCAAACAAAAAAACATTAAAATTTTTGAGTTTTTTCATGAATTTTTGAAATTTGATTTTTTCCAATACTTTTAGGAAAAATCCCCAACTTTTCCCTGACTTCCCTGGTCAATTTTACTTTCTCTGACTTTTCCCTGAATTCCCTGACCTGTGGGAAGCCTGTAAAATCTTGCGATGAATTTTATTCATTTCTAAAATTAATTAAATTTCTGCAAAGAATTTTAATAAATTTTAAAAATAATTATATTATTGCGAAGAATTTTATTCACTTCTGAAAATAATTGAATTAATATTCCTAGAATTTTAAGAATATTTATTAAAGAAAATTAATTAAATTTCTGCGAAGAATTTGAATAAATCTTCAGAATATTTTATTTTCTACAATTCAATTAAGAATTTTCAAAATAATTGAATTCTTGGGAAGAAAATTAAAATTCTCCCTAGGAAATTGAGAAAATCTCACCTAAATTAAATAAAAAGAAGTTAAATAAAAATACAAAAACAAGAAAAAAAAAAGAAAATGAAAAATAGAAAATCTCACCTAAATTGCCTCTGATCCTCATGAATACGAACATGCTGCTTAAGAGTCGATGAATTCTTAAACATCTTATCACAATGCGGACATTTAATCGTGTACGCCTTATGCGTGTGCATATGCTTACTGAGACTGTAGAAGGGAATCATTTTCCTGCAAACCGGACATTCCCGCTTATTGCCAGTGGGCAAATGTTTTCGAATTCGATGATGTCGCAAACTGGCGGGATTCTTGAAATCAGCACCGCAATCCTCGCACAAGTACGCCCTCATTGCCGTGTGCACGCTCTTCAAGTGAAAACTCAATTTTGTCTTGAACGTGAATTTCTTCGGACACTTTGGACATTGAAATATTTTCTCCAACGTCATGTGCTTCGATTTCACGTGCTGATCCAGTGTCCCCTGATGTTTGAATTTCTCACCACAATACTCGCACAATTGTCCAAATAAACTGTCGCAATGCTTCTGCTCGTGCTGCTTCTTTTTACCCTTTGAATCCAACATTAAATCACAATATTTACAAATCAATTTTCTAATGCATATGACATTGTGATTTTTCTTATAGCGCAAAATTGTGAATTCCTCATTGCAATCCTCGCAGAGATATTGAATTTTTGAATCGTGAAATTTCATGTGCTCATCGCAAACATCCTTCGTGGGGAATTCGCTGAAAGAAGGCAAAAACTCGTTAATAAATTTCATTCAATAAATAATTAATAAATAGATAACAAATAAATAGAATAAACAATAAATAGATAATTTTCTCTAGAATTCAAATAATAATTTTTACAAAATTTCTCAAACAATTTTCATTTTATTTAATTATAGTAAAATTTTATTTTACCCATTTTTTTCTTAATTCTATAATTAAATAACTTAGAATGTTTTCAGGACCTAAATTTTATTTGATAAAAATAAAATATAAAAGAAAAAAATGAAAAATTTACCTGAAACAAAAGTCACAATCGAATGTTTCACTCGACTTTGATTCTAAAGAATCCGAATTCAATTCCAATGGATCGCTTTCCTCAATGGTGGTAGTGATGCTAGTGTTGGTGTAAATTTTCCCCGCCATTCTCTCCTGATACAAATTCACCAGATCCTCGTCGCTCATTTTCGCTATTATCATTTTCCTCTGCTGCAAATTTTCCATAAATTCCCCGAGACTCTCACCATCGTCCTTGCCCTCGAAAATTCTCCTCAATCTCTCCATAGTGCTCTCCTGTCCCGGATTCACCTCCTCCCAGTCCTTCCTCTGCTTGTCCTCCAATTTACTCTTCACCGTCTCAATTCTATTGTTATAGTCCTCCGCGTTCGTGTACATCTTCACGTCCACCGGCATTTTTCTGTCCTTACACCTCTGCGGCTTCTCTTTTTTTATTTCCGAAATGTCCTTTAGTTTCAGGGTCGGACTGTCGATGGGAAAGCCTCCGAGGGGCGTTTGGTTCGAAGGGTTGGTCGAAAAGTTGTTCGAAGAGTTGTTCGAAGAAATGTTCGAAGAGACGTTCGAAGAAATGTTCGAAGAGACGTTCAAAGAAGGGTTCGAAGAGACGTTCGAAGAAAGGTTCGAGGCCTGATTCGAAGAAACGTTCGAAGCCTGATTCGAAGAAAGGTTCGAAGAAACGTTCGAAGCCTGAATCGAAGAAAGATTCGAAGAAAGATTCGTCTGATTCGACTCTTGCTCCATTTGAATCAAAAACTGGTTCGAAGACTGAATCAAAAACTGGTTCGAAGCCGAAAGCGAAAATTGGTTCGAAGACTGACTCGAGGGGTTCGACGACTGATTCGTCAGCGGTTCCTGCTCGGTCTTGATTCGACACTCGGGGATAATTTCCGTCGTGGCAATTGGACCGAGAACCTTCTCCCTTCTTCGCTTGTACTGCTCAATCTGGTGCTCGATTATCTGCCCCTTTTGCTCCAAACTCCGGTCGACGAACAAATTCTCACTCTCCTTGCGACCTGGTCGACTCTTCTCCGCCTTCTCCATCTTCTTCACCTTCACCAGCAGCAATTCGTTCGGCTTCTCCCCCCGCACCGTCACGTACATCACCCCATTCTCCTCCTGCTTTATACTCAACGCATCGTTCACATTGAACTTTCGAATCTTCGAGTCGAAGCCCTTCGATCTCGTCTCAGGGAATTTTCTCTTCAAGCCCTGCTGCTCGTCTTCTCCTCTCGAGGGGGTTTCCTCTTCACTCTTCGAAGAACCCTCCTTTGACAATATTTGAAAATCCTTCGATACATTTTGGAAATCCTTCAATGAGTCCGAAAAATCCTTCGAAGACTCCTTCGATAAATCCTTCAATAAATCCTTCGATAAATCCTTCGATAAATCCTTCGAAGAACTCTTCGATGAATTTTGCCTCGAAGAACTTTCCTTCGAGGAAATATTCGAAGAATGCCTCGACGTTCCACTTTCGATTTTCTCCATCGTCTTCTTGAACGGATTGAGAACATTCTCCTCCTCGACTTCCGCGGCATCCTCCTCGTCACTAGGATTGAAAATCGTATCCTCGGGGTCGAACTCTTCGATCGATTCGTTATCGCTCTCGTCTTGAGCCCCTTTGGGTTCGATCTTCACCTTCGAATCGCTTTGGACTTTCCCGTCCTTCGGGAGCAAGGAACCACTACTCGAAATCATCGAACCAATTTTCGTCACCCCTGGCGAATGCAGAATCCTCTCCACCTTCTTCTTCGAATTCTTCTCCTCCCACTCGGTCGCGTTCGTAGAAAAAACGGCCGAAATCCTAGGCCCATTATTCTTCAAATTCGTCACGTCGTGCTGAATCAAAGACTGAATTTTCCCCTCCGACTCTAAACATTTCGCCTCTTTCTCGCCACCAAAGGCAAATTTTTCATTCCCTATTGAATTTTCCTCGACGAATTTCGCCCGAATCGCTCTCAACTTCATCTCCGCCTTCTTGATCTGCACGAAGAACGTGAAACTCATTTTCAAATCGCAAATACAGTCCATACACATTTGCGTCGTCAGTGAATCGCTCTCGGCAATTTGCTGCAAATGTTTTATCTGTAAATTCAAACGCATCTGAATTCCCTTATCGCTGAAAATATCGACGAGGGGAAATTTCATTTCGGCGCAAGTTCGACAATATTTACGCATTTTATTCTTTGTCTCCTCGTCAATTATTTCCGTATCGTCGTTGTCGTCGTTGCCTTCTTTCTTTTCCGGCGATGATAAAGTTATTGTCTTCTGATTTGCTTTTGCCTCGTGACTAAATTTCCTCGATAAATTCGTCGATTTTCGCGATGACGGTGGAAAAGAATTCGACGATTCTTGACTTATTAATTTTCTCGACGATTCAACGCGAAGTGATTTTCTTGGTGTGGGGAAATTTGACGAATCGAGAGTCGTTTTTTTCAACGATTGCAAAGTGGGTGTTTCTTGATTTAGAACTTTAACGCGTGGGGTAATTTTTTTTAGATCATTGATATTTGTCACGGGGGTGAATGAGGATTTTTCCGCCTGCGACAATGTAGTTGACGATGACGAGGCATAATTGTGAAATTGTGCGACTTTCGGTGAGCCGACTTTGTTTTTTGTACGTAAATTGTAACTCATTTTTGCGACAGTGTTCTTCTTTTGTTCCTGCGTCTCTTCATTGAATTTCAAAATTTGGGGTTTCAGTGGAATTTTTCCCTCCCACACACCTGTGGACAGTAAAAAAATCGTGTTAGTAAAATTAGGGATGAAAAAAATTAGAAGAAAAATTAGGAATAAAAAAAAAATTAGACGAAAAATTATAGGGATAAAAAAATTAGAAGAAAAATTAGGGATAAAAAAAAATTAGACGAAAAATTACGGATAAAAAAAATTAGAAGAAAAAGAAAAATTTTCTTTCCTACAATTATATTTCTTTGGAAAAATTGGAAAATAAAACACTAAAAAAACTATTTTTTGGAATGTAAAATTTTTTCTTTCATACCTGGATTTCTTTTTTTCTTCTTTTCAATAGCATTTTTCATCTCGAAATAAATTTAAAAGTGAAAACTAAAATAATAAAGTTTCTACTAAAAAGAAGAAATTAAATTTTTTTTAATTTTTGAAAAAATATTGTAACAACATTAGGAGTGAATTATTATTATAAAAAAAATTGGAAAAAAACTTGACATAATTTTTAAAATTTAATTAATAATTGAATAAATTATTTGAAGAAATCTAAATTTCAATTATTTAAAAAAAATAATTGAAATAATTTTTTAAACTCAAATATTTTCACTTAAATATTGAAAAAAACTGGACAATTCAATTATTTCAAAAAAATAATACAAAAAAAAGTATTTTGACAAATTTTAAAAATTAAATATTTTTAAAAAAATTATGGTAATAATTTTTAAACTTAAATAGTTTCACTAAAATATTGAAAGAACTGTGTAATTCAATTATTTACAAAAAGTAATGAAAAAAATTGAAAAAATTCAAAAAAACATTTTCACTAAAATATTAAGAAGAACAGAAAAATTCAATTATTTTAAGAAAATTATTAAATAAATATAAAAATATTTTTGAAATTAAATTATTTAACAAAAAATAATTGAAAAAATTATTCGAAAAATTCTAAAATTCAATTATTTTTCAAAAATAATTGAAATAATTTCTAAACTTAAATATTGTCACTAAAATATTGAAAGAACTGAAAAATTCAATTATTTTCGGAAAATTATTAAATAAATATAAAAATATTTTCGAAATTGAATTATTTAAATAAAATAATTGAAAAAATTATTCGACAAATTCTAAAATTCAATTATGTTTAAAAAAAATAATTGAAATAAATTCAAAACTTAAATAGTTTGACTACAATTTTGAAATAACTGTAAAATTAAATTATTTTCAGAAAATTTGTAAATAAATATAGAAATATTTTCGAAATTTAATTATTTAAAAAAAAATAATTGAATTTTTGAATTCAAAAAAATTTTTGGTCCAAATATTTTATTTAAATAATTAAATATTGGAAATATGTTCAATAAAATATTTAAAAAAACTGAAAAATTCCCGTATTTTCAGAAAATTATTAAATAAATATGAAAATGTTTTCGAACTTCAATAATTGAAAAAAAAATATTTTGTCAAATTTTAAAATTCATTTATTTTTCCAAAAAAATGGTTAAAAAATTTCAAAATTCAATTACATTTCCAAAAATTGTTGAAATAATTTCAAAATTCTATTACTTTTCCAAAAAAAAAATTGTTGAAATAATTTCAAAATTTAATTATTTTCAAAAGAATGTTTTTAAAGATTTCAAAAATTTTAATTATTTTTGGATAAACGTTAAATAAACGGGAAAATACTTTCGAAGTTTAATTATTAATAAAAAATAACTGAATTTAAGAAATCAGTTTAATTTTCAATTACTTTTAAGAATTTTTATTGAATATTTTTAAATAATTTAATTATTTTTTCTAAAAATTTGGATACAATTATTTTAGGGGATCTTTTTTTTTTAAAAAGGAAAAGATCGAAAGACAATTAGGAAACAAACAAGTAAATAAAAACAATTAATTTTAAACGATTGTCAATTGTCGATAAAGAAGACAGTTAATTGTAACAATGAGAATATTGCAACAAGAATAAAATTATAATAATTATATGAATCTAATTTTTTCACCAGCCCGTTTATATAATAATATATTTAAATTCTAAATTTAATTTGAATCATTTAAATGACTAAATTACAAGTAGAGCACTTTTTCCTTCTAAAAAAAAAATTGCAGAGAAGGGAAGAAATTTAAAAATAATAACTCACCGGATGTGCAAATAGATTTTCGTTTATTCAATAATAACCTATTTTTAAAGAATTCTATTGGAAGATTGAAATTCGAACAATGAAGAGATAATTGTTGCTCAAGCAAGTAAACATCCGGTTTTCACTCTCTCTCTCTCTCTCTCTCTCCTTTTTTTAATTAAATATATTTGTTCCTAAAGATCTTGTCTACTTCACTTCCTCTCATTTACTTTCATCAAAATGACACTATTTTTACCTATACTTTAGACAAAATTTACAATAATTTATCAACTTTTTCGCGTCAATGAATTTCTATCCGAATTTACTTTATTTCCCCCATTTTAATTTCTAATTTCGATAATATTTCTATTTACCCCCATTACTAATTACTAATTATCAATAATTCTCAATATGACTATTTTCATTTTGTTTTGAAAATTTTGAAACACCTTTACGCTTAAAAAAATTTATTTGCCAATTTTGAGGTTATGTTGCTCGAGAAAAAAAAATGTCGCCGAAAATCGTATTTAAATAAATTAATAAACTTGTACCTAAACTAATAATATTTTTCTCAAGAAAAAAATTGGAAAATTTGCAAAATTCAAATATTGATATGTTTACCATTGTTTTTTTGGTTTGTTGCGGGCTTTTACGTTTTTCTATTAGATTTTTGGTGATCCATGGCGACTGAAAATCCAGATGGCGCGTAATCAAGAAAGGCGAAACACACACAAGAAGAACGAACGAACGACAACTCACGACGATGCTTTTATTTTCGTGTAGTAATTTGTCTTTCTACAAATTCAATTCATGACTATTTTTTATTATCAACTGACAACGCACGGTTCCGCAATTCAATTTTTGTTCACAACAATTGTTTCGCTTACAGTGTAATGTCTTTTTTTTCACAGCGCGAATAATTGTTGAAAATTCTTTTTGCGAGAGAACAAAATTACAAGCGACGACAACACATTTTACGCAAGAGAAGTCCGAGAGATAACTAGTGCAGCGACAACGACGACGTCGATTTAATACAAAAATAAAATATGGCGGAAATCAATTTTTTTCTTTTAAAAAAGAAGAGAAAAATTACATTTTACTTCTGTTTAATAGCATTCTTCTTCATTGTTAATTTGATAATTTCATTTGTTGCGGTTAAAAAGAATATTATGTCTAAAATTTAAATTATATAAAAGGAGGGAAGGAATAATTTTAGGTTATAAATAAAGTTTGTCTTTTTTGTTTATTTAAAGATTGAAATAATTAATAGTATTTTAATTGGTATAATAATTTGGCATAGAGAAACATTAATTATTAAATACTAAACAATAGTTATTTATTTCAATAAAAAACTATAAAATTATTTCGTTTTTACAATTTGCGCGGGAAATTTGAATTTCTTTTTCCTCTTTCCTTTTCACAATTGTTCTTTTAGTTTAAAAAAAATAATTTTCATTAAAATTTTTATTGACATGATTTTTCACCACAAAGATGAGAATAATGTTTAATTGGAATTTTTTATATTTTACATCTTCTGGTCCAGAATGTACTGCCCACTTTCTATATTCTTTATAGTTCGTGTCAAGAATTCCAATGGAATGCTGCTTTTCCATTGGCTGATGTTTTGGTCCCGCCACAAAACCTAACCTAACTTACTTTCTGCATGCGGGTTCTTGCACGTTGAAAACACTATAAACTTTTTAAAACAACTGTTTATATTAGTTTTACTGTTTTTTTAAGATATAGAAACAGATAAAATCCGTTGTACGCTAAACTATCGAGATTATTAAAAAAGTTATCAATTTTTGTCAGATTTGTGTTACAATGTTAAAATGATAGAAATTCGGATATTCTAAGCATAATCTTGTGCTATTGTGAAATTGGTTGCAGACCACGGAAAATATTCGCCAAAAACTACAATTCAAAATGAATTCTGAGGTAAAAGAACAAAATTCATTAAAACAATCGTTTCAAATAATTTGCATCATTTCTATTTCTTAATTACAATGGCTTTCGTAAAATTCAGTTTCCACAAAATTAAGGGCAAAAAAAGTGTTTTTAAAAAATTCTATTCTTCATATTGGAAAATTTAATTGAAAAAATGAAATTGAAAATATCTTAATTCTTAGAAAATAAAGGAAAAAAATTTATTCAAAAATAAAATCTGTCACATTTATTTACGAATTTTTCTAAACGCAAAAAGAACTTTTTCAAAAATTTTCTAAATAAATATTTTAAGAATTTTGTTCAAATTTTTGAAAATCCTAATTAAATTCTTTTGAAAATTTTTGTTTGAATTTTTCTTAAACTAATGGATTTTTTTAAAAATTTTAATTGAAAATTTTGAAAGCAATTGGATTTTATGAAGAAGAAATTTACTAAAAATTGTATTAAAAATAATTGAATTCTTGGGAAAAATTTTACTATTTATAAAAATAATTGACATGTTTCGAAGAATTTATTAAAATTTTAAGAAATAATTATTTGAAAATAATGAAATTTTTTCGAGAAATTCAATTAAAGTTGTTTTTGAAGATTATTGAATTGTTTCGAAGAGTTTATTTAAATTTTAGGAAATAAAGAAAAAAATGGAATTATTTAAAAAGAATATTTGAACTCTTTCCGAGGAAATTGTTTTGAAAATTTCCAATTAAAATCCTTTAAAATTCAATTATTCTAAAAATTTTCAATTAAAAATTCTTTATAATTCAATTAATTTTAATAATTTTCAATTAATTCTTTTTAATATTTTTCACGTAAAATTCTTTAAAATCCAATCAAATTCAAATATTTTTAATAATTTTCAATTAAAATTCTTTAAAACGAAAATATTTCCATAATTTTCAATTAATTCTGTTTAATAATTTTCAATTAAAATTCTTTAAATCCAATTATTTTTATAATTTTCAATTTAAAATTCTTTATAATTCAATTATTTTAAATAATTTTCAATTAAAAGTCTTTAAAACGAAAATATTTTCATAATTTTCAATTAATTCTTTTTAATATTTTTCAATTAAAATTTATTAAAATTCAATTCTTTTTATGATTTTCAATTAAAATTCAATTCTTTTTATGATTTTCAATTAAAATTCTTTATAATTCAATTATTTTTAATAATTTTTATTTAAAATTCTATAAAATTCAATTATTTTGTATAATTTTCAATTAAAATTCTTTAAAAATAAAATTTTCAATGCAAAATTAAAATTTTAGAAAAAGTGAATTTTTTCGTAAATGTGTTAAATTTTTTTTTTTTTAACAAATTGAACTCTTAGGAATTACATTAAAATTGTTTGAAAAATAATTGAATTGTTTAGAAGGATTTGTTAAAATTTTAGGAAATAATTAAATTGTTGTGAAGAATTTTATAGAAGTATTTGAAAATAATGAAATTTTTTCGAGAAATTCAATAAAAGTTGTTTTTGAAGATTATTGAATTGTTTCGAAGAGTTTATTAAAATTTTAGGTAATAAGTGAAAAAAAAATGGAAATATTTAAAAAAAAAATATTTGGACTCTTCCGAGGAATTCAATTAAAATTGTTTTTTAAATTTCTCCCGCTAAGAATTTGCCTATTTATAAAAGTAATTTAATTGTTTACACAGAATTTATTTAAAGTTTAGAAGAAGTGAATTTTTTTCGTAAATGTGTTAAAATTTTTTAACAAATTGAACTCTACGTAGAAATTTAATTGAAAAAGAATGTAAAATTGTTTTAAAAATAATTGAATTGTTTAGAAGGATTTGTTAAAATTTGTTAAAATTTGATTTCTTGAAATTTCATTAAAAATTTTGGAAATTTGAACAATAATAAATAATTTTGTACTTAATAAGTGATTTTTTAATATTTTGATTATGATGTTATTTAAGAAAAATTTATGATTTTTTGTAATATAAATGAAAAATTTTTTAACTTGCATACCATTAACAAATTGAATGCCACGTTTCGTACGCTAGCGCTCGTAATATTTGCTACTTTCATAATTAAACTTTGAATAAAATATTAAGAAAAACACTACTATATATAAAAAATTAAAAATTCATTTGTTTAATGCATAGAAAGAGGTTATAAATTATCAATTTTCTTTTATATTTGTAATGTTGCAGATAGTTCGATACGAAACCATTCCATTTCATTTAGCCATCTATAAAGGAGATGTAAATATTGCAAAGAAGACTTTAATGGAAGGAGTTTATGTAAATGCAGTGAATGAAAACGGAGTAACCGCTTTGCACATTACAATTCAAGAAGCTCGTGAAGAGATTTTTAAATTATTTCTGTCGTTTGTTGCCGAAACAAATGATAAAAACAAAAGTGTCAAAACACCACTTTATGTTTCTACTAAACAAAGAAAAAAAAGAAATAAGAAAATGCTTTTAATTAAAGCAACTGATGTAAATGTAGTGAATAAGCGAGAAGAAATCGCAATTCAAGAAGCTCATAGAGAGATTTTTAAATTATTGACGGATTTTGGCGATCAAATTAATGATAAAAATAAAAGTGTCAACACTGGTGTGTTACAAACACAAACTAAACAAGAAAATGAAGAAACAAGTAAAATACCATTAATTAAAGGAACCTATTTGAATAAGCAAGAAGAAAGAAGCTTCTTTGCAACTAAAGAAGGTCACGAAGAGACTGTTAAATTCTTGCTGGAATTTGGTGCTGAAATTAATAGAAAAAATCAAAATGGCGACACACTACTTCATCTGTCTGTTGAAATAGGAGACATAGAATCCTGTAAAATTCTATTAATTAAAGGAGCTAATGTAAATGCAGTAAATAAGATAAAAAAAACAGCCTTGCACATGGCAGTTGTTAACGGTTATTATGAGATTATTAAATTATTGCTGAAATTTGGTGCCGAAATTAACAGTAAAAATGAAAATGGCTTCACACCACTTCATGCTTCTGCTAAACAAAAAAATAAAGAAATATGTAAAATGCTGTTAATTCAAGGAGTTGACGTAAATGCAGTAACAAAGAGACAAAAAGACACCGCCTTGTATATTGTAGCTAAAAAGGGTAATCAAAAAATTGTTAAATTATTGCTGGAATTCGGTGCCGAAATTAACAGTAAAAATGAAAATGGCTTCACACCACTTCATGCTTCTGCTAAACAAAAAAATAAAGAAATATGTAAAATGCTGTTAATTCAAGGAGCTGATGTAAATGCAGTAAATAGGCACAAAGAAACCGCTTTGCACATTGCAGCTAATAAGGGTAATCAAAAAATTGTTAAATTATTGCTGGAATTCGGTGCCAAAATTAACGGTAAAAATAATAATGGCTTCACACCACTTCATGCTTCTGCTAACCAAAAAAATAAAGAAATATGTAAAATGCTGTTAATTAAAGGAGCTGATGTGAATGCAGTAAATAGGCGCAAAGAAACCGCTTTGGACATTGCAACTAAAGAAGGTCACGAAGAGATTGTTAAATTATTGCTAGAATTTAATGCCATAGTTCATTATAATTATGCCACATCTAGTGACATAAAAAAAGTCATTGATTGCTACTTAATTAAAAGAAGAGCCTTAAATTTATTTGTATGCAAAGAAAATCTCCGATATTTGAGTTTGATGAATATGGACAGTGATTTTCAGCAAGAATGTGCGGAAGAAGTATTACTCTTAAAAAATCAAAAGATCAGCAATACAAACATTTTGTTCTTTGACATATTGACTAAAGAATGCTCACTAGCAATGTACATGAAGAATGAGAATATTGTAGAGACTCTAAAATCATTGGATTATAAAGCAATGTTTCCAATTTATGGCGACATGATGGAATATAATTTCACGAATGGAATGAAAAGAAGAGAATTACTAGACCAATGTTATCAAATGTTTCCCCTTTTACATTACAACTTCACCGACTCGCCACAATGCTATACTGAAAAAATACTCCATTACCTAAATGACATGGACTTGAGTATTTTCATAAAAGCTTGTCAGCCTCTTTTAAATCCAAGTTTGTAAAATAAAGTTCACAAACTAAATTCCAATTAATCATTTTTAAATAAGTCAAATAGATGAAAACAAAAACATTCGGACAAAGTAACAAATTTTATTTACATATTCAAAAATTATTTTACCAAAGAATAATTAACTATAATAATCTTCGTAGTATTTCGTTCATTCATTCTGTCCGCAGATTGAAGTTAGTTACAGTTATTCTTATGTTTTTCATACGTTTTGATAGAAAATAGAAATATACATATATATACATTATAATGATCGTAGTTTTCTTTCCGTAAGCAAATTATCTGTATTCATTTGTTTTTTTTTTTTTAATTCATTTTTGTGGGTTATTGTCATTTTTTTAATGTCAAAAAGAAACCAAAAAAAACTAGTTTTATTCACTTCACAAAATTGACAAAAATGCCATTCCGTATTTTTTATTTTCCTGACTTTTTCCTAATTTCCATCAAAAATATTTACTTTTTTCTTATCCTGCTAATAAATTGAATTTATGCTACGATTTTTATTATTCATGAAACAATTTAAAATAATTTAATTCTTGCGAAGAATTTAAAAAAAATATTTGAAAATAATTGAATTTTCAATGAAAAATATTATTATTTATAAAAATAATTGAATTTTTCAGAAGAATTTTATTATTTACAAAAAATAATTTATTTCTTTAGGTAAATTTTGTTACTTATGAAAATAATTGAATTTTCTTGAAATATTTTTATTATTTATTAAAATAATTAAATTCTTGCGGAGAATTTTTAAAAAAAATTTTGAAAATAATTGAAATTTTCTGAAGAATTTTATAAATTTTAAGAAAAATTAACTTTTTTTGAAGAATTTCATAATTTATAAAAATAGTTAAATTTTTTGGAATATTTTTCTATTTTTATAAATATAATTGAATTCTTGCGAAGAATTTTTTTTAAATTTGAAAAATAATTGAATTTTTGGAAAGAATTTTGAAAACAATTTGGAATGTCAATTTTAGGAAAAATTGACTTTTTTTGAAGAATTTCATAATTTAAGAAAATAGTTAAATTTTTTTGGAATATTTTTCTATTTTTATAAAAATAATTAAATTCTTGCGAAGAATTTTTTTTAAATTTGGAAAATAATTGAATTCTTGGGAAGAATTTTATTATTTATAAAAATAATTTAATTCTTTCAAAGAATTTTATTAATTAGGTAAATGATTAAATTCTTGTGGCGAATTTTATTAAAATTGATGAAAATAATTGAATTTTCTCCTAGAATTGGTTATTTTATATAAAAATAGTAGATATTGAAAATAATTGAAATGTGAAAAGTTTTTAAAGATAATTAAATTTTACAAAGAATTCTATTACAAAATTTGTCAATAATTGAATGTCGGTGGGAAATTTTATTAAATTTTTTTGAAAATAATTTGATTTTCCAAAAAAAACCTTTTATTATTTATGAAAATAATTGAATTCTTGCAAACGATTTATTAGAATTTTTAAAAATACTGTAATTTCCAAGAAATTTATTACTTTTAATAATAATTGAATTATTGTGATGAATATTGTTATTTATGAAAATAATTGAATTTTGAAAAGAATTTTATTGAAATACCTCAAAATAATTGAATTTTCGGGACTAATTTTTTTATTATTTAAAAAAAACTGTATTAAAATTATATTTAAAACAATTAATTTCTTTCGAATAATTTTATTAAATTTTTGAAAATAATTGAATTATTGCGGAAAAGTTTATTAAAATGTTTAAAAAGAATTGGATTTCTATTAAAAATTTTATTACTTTTGAAAGGAATTGAAATCTTCATAAGAATTTTATAAACATTGTTTTAAATAATGAATTTTTAAATGTTATGAAAATTTTATTAGTTTAAATAATTGAATTCTTGTCAAAAACTTTATTTGTGAAAGTAACTGAATTTTACGATTATGAAAATAATTAAATTCATGCTTAGAATTTAATTAAAAATTTTTTTTGTAAAAATGGAATTTACATGAAAAATTTTATAATTATTAAAAGTAATTAAATTATTGGGAAAAATAAATTGCATAAAATTTTGTTAAATGAAATTGATTTTTTTCAATATTAGCGAATTAAAAGTAGTGGAAATTCTCTTAAAAAATATTGTTGATATTCTTTGTTCGGAAAGTTAAATACTTATATAATAGCTAATAATTATTTTTACCTTCTCTATTCTTTAGAATAATTAAAATTTTCGTAATAAAGTTTTTTTTTAATTTAGGGATCAGATAACAATTTTTGTGAAATTCAATGTTCCTTGTACAAGAAAGTTTAATTATTTTCAATTTTGAAAATCTGATGCCAAATTTGAAATTAGTATCGAAATTTGTTAAAGTTTTTTTTATATACTTTAAAGTTTAAAAATACAATATATTTTGTAAATTTAATTCTAATTAGTTTTTCATTTATGTGTCATAATAAGTATTTCTTTAAAAATTACTTAAATTAAAATAATTTGAAATTGTAATAAAATTTTTATAATTTTCTGACTCCAGACTCTACTCCATCGTCAGGGTTTGAATTTGAAGTCTTCGTTTATATAATAATTATTTTTTTGGTAAGATAATGTTTGAATATGTACTTTATTTATTTTTATTTATTGTTAAAATGGTTTTTATTATTTTTATAATTTTGTATGTATTTTTTGAATAGACTCCCCTGAAGAGAAAATCAATTTGATTTCGAAACGTTGGAGTAAATAAAATTTGTTACTTTGTTCGAATGTTTTCGTTTTCATTTATTTGACTTATTTATGAAATATCTCGGACTTTAAAGATTATTTACTTAATCATTTTTAAATTGTCAATATTCACTTCCAAAGCTTTTTTTTTAAAATATTTAATAGACGTTTTTTTCTGGAAAATGAAATAAATATTCACTAGCATATAAGATTATTTATTAAAAATTATTTCTCAAAAAAAAAACAAAAAAACAAAAAAGAACAATCGGACTCGAATACCTTTTGCAAATACAATTTGATACTAAATATTCTGGCACAAAATTTAATTTTATAACAACAATACAAATATATGTAATTAGAAAAAGTATTTCTTTTTTCGGTTAAAACGCAGAAAAATTATTTACAATTCGAAACAAAAAAAAATTGTTAGTCTTCGAGTAATAAACATAGTCTATATATATATATTTAAAATTATATACCTATATATAGTAATTATAATAATACATATTTTTAATATAATTGACGTATCAAATAAAAGTGCACTTTGAAATCTCAACAATTTTTCATTTTTCCTACGCGTGTGTACAAAAAGCTTTTTTTTTAAATGTACATTTTTTTAAATTTAATTATTGTTTTCTACTTCCCACTTTCCTCGTTAAATAAAAGAAAAATAAACTAATTAATAATATTTGAAAAATATTAATTAGTTGTTGACTATAAATTAATAATAGCAATGATAATAATAGTAATAATAATAATAATAATAATAATAATAATAATAATAATAATAATAATAATAAAAGTAATTTAAAAAAAATTCTATTAATAATAAAAATAATTAAAAATAAAAATACTATTAATAATAATAGTAATTAAAAATAATAATATTAATAATAATCGTAATTAAAAATAATAATATTAATAATAATCGTAATTAAAAATAATAATATCTATAATAATCGTAATTAAAAATAATAATATTAATAATAATAGTAATTAATAATAAAATAATAATATATAAAAATAGTAACTAAAAATAATAATAATAATAATAATAATTAAAAATGAAAATAATTATATTAGTAATAATAATTCTAGTAATAATTGTACTAATAATATATATGTTTATAAAAATTTTGTTGCATACAAAAGTATACATTTTTCACGTAACGAGCTTCTTTCTAAAAATTAAAGTCTATTCGAATAAAGCGAAAGGCGATTATGATAATAATTGTAATTATAAGAATAAAATTTTAAATATTGTAGTAATACTTGTTAAAAAAAAAAGAAACTATACAACTTTAGAGAATTTTAGAATAGAAATTATTTGAATCTCCTTGATTCAAAAATTGGAAGACCAATGGACAATTGTCAATATTTTTTTTCTTTTTAATTAATTTTCATTTTCTTTTCCTTTTTTTCATTTCCTTTTTCTTTTCCTTTTCTTTATTTCCTTTTTCATTCACTTTTTCTTATTTCTTTTTTCATTTCCATTTCTTTTTCTTGTTCTTATTTCCTTTTTCATTTCCATTTCTTTTTCTTATTTCCATTTCTTTTACTTTTTCATTTCCATTTCTTTTTCTTTTTCTCATTTTCTTTTTCCTTTTTCCTTTTTCATTTCCATTTCTTTTCCTTTTTTCATTTTATTATCCTTTTTCTTATTTCCTTTTTCATTAACTTTGTCCTTTCCTTTTTTTTCAAATGAAAAATAAAATAAACAGAAAAAGTAAATGAAAAAGAAAAATCTATATTTCTTTCTTATTTTCCGTTTTCATTAACTTTGTCCTTTCCCCTTTTTTCCAAATACAAAAAAAAGAAACAGAAAAAGTAAGTGAAAAAGAAAAATCTATTTCTTTCTTCTTTTCCCTTTTCATTAACTTTGTCCTTTCCCCTTTTTTTTTTTTAATTGAAAAAGAAAATGAAAAAGAAAAAGTAAATAAAAAAGAAAAACCTATTTCTTTCTTCTTTTCCCTTTTCATTAACTTTGTCCTTTCCCCTTTTTTTTTAATTGAAAAAGAAAATGAAAAAGAAAAAGTAAATAAAAAAGAAAAACCTATTTCTTTCTTCTTTTCCCTTTTCATTAACTTTGTCCTTTCCCCTTTTTTTTTAATTGAAAAAGAAAATGAAAAAGAAAAAGTAAATAAAAAAGAAAAACCTATTTCTTTCTCCTTTCTCTCTTTCTTCTCTTTTTTTTTTCTTCTTTACTTTACGCTCCTAAAATTCTATTCAATAGACGAAAATTTAACATACTTTCCCTTATTATTATCATTATTAGTAATAAAGATAATACTAGTTAACAAATTACAAGTACATAATTATATGTTTTTTGAGTCGACTTTCGAAACATTAAAAAGCGGAGCCAGTCTTTATTAAATCTAAATTCTATCGTCGTATATAATTCGCAGTCTTGATCGATTAATAACTAGAATTCGTTTATTTTTAATCCTCTATCAAAAAAATGTCCAAAAGAAAAACACAAAACCAAAAAAACAAAATTGAATTATTTAATTATACGAAGAATTTATTTTCGAATTTGAGCACGGAATTCATTATATCACAATTTTTGTTATTTTCTTATTCGATTTTTTTTTTGCGAATTCCGCTTTTTTTCTCATTTTCAACGATTCCCGAGGACTCGATCTGAAAGCTTTTTTATTTCTACCCTGTAAAATGCTCCTAGTATTAATTAAAATTGTCGTTTTTCTTTTTTACTTTCCTTTATCCAAAAAAGCACAATTTTCTCCGCTCATTGTTTATATTCATTACGTTTATTAGTAAAATTCGTTTTCTTGTTTCCTAATTTTTTTCTTGTATCCTAATTTTTTTTCATTGAAAGCTTTTCTTTTTCAACGACTCGAATTTTAAAATTAAAAATTTTTTAAAAATAATTGAATTTGTGTGAAGAAATCTATTTTTTTTTTTTTTTTGAAAAAATAATTAAACTCCTACGAGAAATGAAATTCAGTTTTTAAAAAATAATTGAATTTCTCGCAAGAATTGAATTATCTTTTGAAAATAATTGAGTTTCTCGGAAGAAATGAATTGTCGTTTGAAAATAATTGAATTTCTGCTTAGAATTTAATTGAAATTTTTTTGAAATAATTGAATTTTTTCGAAGGATTTTGCCAATTATTAAAAATAATTGAATTCGTGTAAAGAAAATCAGTTAATTTTTTTAAAACTAATTTGAAGAATTAAATTCTTTTTTCAAAGTAATTAATTTTCTTCGAATAATAAAAATTTATGTTTGCAAAAAAAATCGAAATTCTACTGAAAATAATTGAATCCCCCCCGAAGAATTTTAGTGAAGTTTTAGAAAACAATAAATAATCATATTATTAATTTCTAAACTATTTAATAATTGATTTTTTTGAAAATTTAGTTATTAAAATTATTTCAAAAATTGAAATTAATATTTAAAAAATAAATATTTTTTTTTTACTTTGAATAATAATGAGAAACAAAATACCGCGTTTTATTGTCCGTATTGTTATCGATTTGCTCTATAAAAATTATTAACCTTTGGAATAATATAATTTAGAAATTTAGAGAAAAAATTTCCTTTTTTTGGGGGAAAATTATTAAAATCGTTTTCTTCAGTTGGTTTAGAAAAAAGTTAGTTAACAAGAAGATAATTGAATTTTAAAGAATTAAATTGTTGAGTAAAAGAAAAGAAAAAAGAATAATTTTTAAAGACTAGAAAAAAAAAATGGGAAATATTGATAAAATAGAAATTGTACTAATTAACGTAAGTTGTATAATTATTTATACTAACGGTGTTTAGTAATTCAAAACTGGCCTAAGGGTTAAAAATTAAGTTAAAGGTTAAAGGAAAAATTGTGCTTTAGAGAATTGTGATTGTACATTGCCTACAATGTAGGAATAAATATTTTTTTTTTGCTTTTCCCTAACAATATTTACGATTTCTCGGAAAAAGAAAAAGTAGTGTATTCCTTTTTTTCTTTTTTTTGTACAGGCACAGATTGGACGGTTACTGTGATGTTTTTTGTTGGAATTCTCCCTTTTTTTCCAAATGGCAATTTTAATATCTTTTTGTTCTGCCATTTGGCACGAATTTCGAGAGAGATTCAATTTTTAATTATTTTAATTTTGTGAATTATTAATTATTAATTGTTAATTGTTAATTGTTAATTGTATATTAATTTCGAGTGTTTTTTTATGCTTCTTAAATTTTTCTTTAAAAATTTCTCTATGTAAAACTTACATAAATTTCGCTGCTTTTTTTACTTTTAGTTCCTCTTTTTTCTATTTCTATTTCTACTGCTTCTTCTTCTTCTTTTCCTTTTTCCTCTTTTACTTCTTCTCCTTTTTTTCTACTTTTGCTTCCTCTTCTTTTTTAGTTTTAGTTCCTTTCTTCTTTTTTTACTTTTAGTTCCTTTCTTCTTTTTCTACTTTTAATTCTTCTTTTTCTACTTTTAATTCTTCTTCCCCTACTTTTTTACTTTTACTTCCCCTTCTTCTTTTTCTACTTTTACTTCTTCTTCTGCTTCTTCCGCTCCTTTTTCTCACTTTTTGTCCTCTCTTTCCTCTTCTTTTGCGTCCTAACTATTTTTATTATTACGACTCCGTAAAATGGAAGAAGCGTCCGACAGTGAATAAGTTCCGGGCTCGAAAACTGGCGGATATTCAAGGCCAGGATAATCAGGTGGCGGAGAAGTTGGAGGCGGAATATAAGGCAGTGTCGGCGGTGACGTGAAATTCCTCGAATTCGTCGAACGTTTTTGACATCCAGGATGACCCGTTGGGCACTAAATCGATTCAAACATTTAATTACCCTCATTTTATTACCAAAAAAGAACAAAATTCTAACACTACGTTACTAAAAGTAAATAAATAACAATTGAAAAATTAAATTAAATTCTTAATAATTTTGTGGAAAATTTACAGTTTTCATAGAAACATAATTTTCATAATTTCCATTTCTTAATTACAATTGTTTCTGTAAAATCAGTTTTTTCAAAATTAAGGGGGGAAAAAATGTTTACAAAATTCTATTCGTCATATTAAAAATTTTAATTGAAAATAAAGTTGAAAATTTTTAAACTTTTACAAAATGGAAAAATTTGAATGTTTCGTCTTAAGAATTCGTGGTAATTACGAGAGTTTGAAAGAAAAAAAAAAATTAAGAACCAAACTTTCTTCTACCTTCGGTCCATGGGAAGCTGGAGTGTCGGGACTCCAATCGCTAACTGAACTCACGGAACTGTAACTCTGACTTAGAGTTTGTGACTGGCTTGCACTTCCGGAACTCAAAGACTGACTTATTCCAGAATCGCCGGGACTTTGACTTCCCGATCGCTTTGTCTTCGGTTGCGTTGACGATTTATCGCGAAACAGTGCCCGATGAAGTCGAGGGGATCCTACAGAAGGAAAGAGAATTTTATTAAACATAAAAATTAAAAATTCAACTTCATGAAAAATAACAATTGAATTCTTCCCGATAAATTTCAATTAAACAGCATGTCTACTATTTTCGTTCAACAAAATTCCCGAGTTTTCCTTTCTCATCAAATTTCAATTGAAATTTCCTTTCAAACATAAATAAATCTAATTTTTTTTTGAAAATAATATTTTATTTGATAATTCTAACTGAAAGTAGGGAAAATAATTTTTTCAATATATTTTAAAAGTAAATCTTGTGTCTTTATAATTATAATAGAAAATTTGATTTTTCAAGTTTATTAAAATTACTAACAAGCGCGCCGAACTTTAAAATTCAATTATTCTCAAAATTTTCAATTAAAATTCTTTAAAATTCAATTATTCTCAAAATTTTCAATTAAAATGCTTTAAAATTCAATTATTTTGAGAATTTTCAATTAAAATTCTTTAAAATCCAATTATTCTCAAAATTATCAATTAAAATTCTTTAAAATTCAATTATTCTCAAAATTTTCAATTAAAATTCTTTAAAATTCAATTATTCTTAAACTTTTCAATTAAAATTTTTTTAAAATTCAATTATTTTTTTTTTATGATTTTCAATTTAAATTCTTTATAATTCAATTGTTTTTAATAATTTTCAATTAAACTTCTTTAAAATTCAATTATTTTTTTATAATTTTCATTTAAAATTCTTTAAAAATAAAATTTTTGAAATAAAATTAAAATTTTGAAAAAGTGTTATATTTCGTAAATGTGTTAAAATTTTTATTAATAAATTGAACTCTTAGGAATTGAATTAAAATTGGTTTTGAAAATAATTGAATTGTTTACAAGTATTTGTTAAAATGTTAGGAAATATTTGAATTCTTTCGTAAAAGTTCATTAAAATTTTTAAAAATATGAAAAGTAATAGATAATTTTATTCCTAATGAAGGATTTTTTTTTAAAATTTTGCTTATGAAATTATTTAAAAAATTAATGTTTATAAATAAAAAATTTTGCAATTTGCCCAACAATAACAAATTGAATACTACGTTTTCTAGTTTTATTAAATATTTTTCGCACTTCGTAAGTGGAAAAAGAAGAATTTTTCGAAAATCAACGAACCAAGAAGTGTTTTTTGCGTCTCCTTGGGAATTTCCAAGGCACTTGGCTTCTGGGGACTCTTATTGCTGAAGAAGTTCTTCAATTTATTTTTCTTCTGTACGTCCTCGGATTTATCGAGATGCATCTCAAAGGCCGCTCTCATTCCCTCCTGCTCAAACGGCGTATTGAGAATCGGTGGCGGTTGATATTGACCGACGTGTTTCAATTTATTTTTCTCAAATTTATTCAATTTCTTCTCCTGATGTTGATGATGATGATGATGTTGATGATTCTTGTCGCGTCGACAGTCGGCCAAATTGAAACTTCCATTTCGACTCACAGTTGGTTTTTGCACTTTGAACGTGTCCGTCGAATGTGACGCTAAATCGCCACTCGATCCAGAATAAACTGTGAAAAGAAGGGAAAAAATTCAGAATTAACTATATTAAAGTCTGTGGGGTTTTCATTCATTCTGTTCGCAGTATGAAGTTAGTTTTAATAAATAAATAAATAAATAAATTTTATAATTATTTTTTGTTTATATTTTAAAAATTATTAGTTTCTTTTGAAATAAGAAGTTATGAAATTTTCGTTTTTAATTACAATTTTTAACAATAATGTTTTTTCTATTTTTAATTAATAACAAAAAATGTGTAGGAAGAATTTGTGTATTTAATAATTACAATTTTTCTTTTTTTATGTATATAAAGATATTTTATATTTTACTAGCTAAAAAAATGCTTGTGTACTTTCTCATTTAATAATCATGTCTATTCACAATTCACATTTTTTTATTAAAGAACAAAATATTTAATTTCATTTGAAGAATTTCTTTAATAAGATTTAATTTTTTAACTTTCTAAAAATCAATTTATTTTAAGTTTAATCTAGAAATTAATGAAAAAATTTGCATAATTTCTTTTTCTGTATTTAAAAACGAAGAAAAAATAAAGTAATTAAAACTATTTATATTTCTTCATCAACATTTTTTTTAAACTTCCATTTTGTAATTAATTTTGAAAATCATATTGTTTTTACAAAATTTGTAGTATTTTTTTGCATAATTTCTATTTATTATCAAAATTTTTTTAACAAAATCAAAATATTATATTTTTAATCAGTATTGATTGATAGATAATAAGAATTAATTATTTAGTATTTTTTAATAATAAATTAACTTTAGAAATAGAATTTTAAAAGTTAAGTATTTTTATGAAACTGAAACTTGCATCCAGTTACCAGTCCTACTTAATTTTTGAAAATTCGATATTGGATTTAAAACAAAAAATATTTAACATTTAAATTTAATTTCTAAAATTAAGCAAAGCAGGTGCTGGTAGCAAATCAAAATCATGAAAATTTCTTTCATTCTTTTCTATTAAACAATATAAAGTGTTGTCAAAAACATTTTGTCGGACAAATCGAATTTCTATAATTTCTTTTATTTATTTCTAACAAAATTTGAAAATTATTTAACAAAATGTAAAATGTTATTAAAAAAAGATGAAAAAACTGGAATAATTTCTTAATTTTTTAAACATAATCTTTAATAAAAATTTAATTTTTTTAGAGATAGATGATAAATGTTTTGGCTCAATTAACTTTTTTTCTGTAATTTCTTTTTTAAATTTGATACTGAAAATAATTAAGAATAAAAATTGTATATCTTTAATTAACTATCAATTGTATTCTTTTAATAGTTGACAAAGATTATTGATTAATTTATAATGAATGAGAATATAAATTGTAATTTTAATTCGTAATCATAATTGTTATAGTTGCTGTTTGATTTTTTGTTTCTTAACTTTTTTGTAATTTTTCTTTTCAAATATTTAAAAATTTTTAATTAATATATTGAAAATCATCGAATTATTGCAAAAAATTTTATCAAAAAATTTAATAATAATAGAATTCCTTCACAAAATTCCACTATCTAGGAAAATAACTTAAATCTCGGGGAGAATTTTGTTTAAATTTTAAAAATTCTAATTAAATTCTTTTTGCAGAATTTCTTTGATTTTTTTTGTCAAATAATGGAGTTCCGTAAATAATTTTAATTAAACATTTTAAAAATAATTAAAATTTTATGGAGAAGAATTTTTTTTAAATTGTATTAAAAATAATTGAATTCTTGCGAAAAATTTTACTATTTAAAATAATTTAATTATTTTTATTTAGAAAGATTTGTTAAAATTTTAGGAAATATTGAATTTCTTGCGTGAAATTTCAATAAAATTTTTGACAATATGAACAGTAATAAATAATTTTGAACTTAAAAAGTGATTTTTTAAAAATTTTGATTATGAAATTATTTAAAAAATTTATGTTTGTTAATAAAAAATTTTGTAATTTGTATAACAGTATCAAATTAAATACTACGTTCCGCGCGCTAGCGCGGAACGTATTATAAAAATTAAGAGGAAAATTTTCCCTTTTTTCCTGAATCTAAAAAATATTCTGCGAAAAAATTAAGGTCTTTTTTATAGAATAAATAAATTATTATTTATTTTTATTAAATAAATAATTATTTATTTTTATTAAATAAATAATTATTTATTTTTATTAAATAAATAATTATTTATTTTTATTGAATAAATAATTATTTATTTTTTTTAAATAAATAATTTTTTTTATATAGAATTCGTGGTAATTTCATAGAAAATAAACTCACCATCATTTTTGGCGATTCTTCGCGAACAAAAATCCATGGAATTATTTCTCTCGACACGAAATTCATTGCCAATAAATTCGCAACCGTAATTTGCGGGATTAATTTGTCCGTGCGCGCCGGTTCTATTTTGCTGTTGTTGTTGCTGTTGTTGTAATAGTAGTAATTGTTGTTGTTGTTGCTGTTGTTGTTGCTCCAGTCTACTGTCATAATACGGATCCTCCGGCGATTTTTTCTTCCGCATACAATTCAGTGTTCTTGGGGTTGAATTTTTACTCTCGGAATCGCGCGTCTTTTCGCTCGCTCGACGTTCGAATGTGTGACTCGGCGTTTGCATTCCGTACGAACTGCTGCCACTTGTCGACGATGTTTCGTCGTAATTTTTTGGAAAGCCATAGATAACGCCATTATTATTTGGAATATCGCGAGCGAAGCGCATTCGCGCGCTCTCTAAATTGTCAAATGTTCGATGTTGAACGTGAACGTGATCGCTGGTTAGTGGCGTAAAACGTGGCGATGGTGTGCCACGATTTTGTTGTTGTTGTTGCTGTTGTTGATGAAGAAGCTGCTGCTGCTGTTGCTGATGATGAAGATGGTGATCGTCGTCCTGACGCGAGAGCATAAATTCCTCGAGAGTTATGAAACCCTGAAGTTCATCGTTTCGTCTCGTTCTTGGAAATCTGATAATAAAAAAGTTTTTGACAATTATTTTTTTTCTACTTTTTATTCAGTTTTTTTCGTATCTAACACTTTTTTTTACTTATCTTTGAATAAATGAATAATAAATAACTTTGGATATTTATATACTTTCAAGAAATTTAATTATTTTCACAAAGAACAAAATTCTTTCGATTAATTCAATTATTTGCAATATATTTTTTAACTATTTAAAACAATAATTCAGTTTTTCCGAAGAATTTTATCAGAATTTTTGAAAATAATTGAATTTTATGAAGAATTTCTTTCAAGTTATTAAAATAATCGCTTCTGCTTTTAAAATTTAGTATCTTTATAAATAAAATATTTTTATAATTTTCAATTAAAATTCTTTAAAAATATAATATTTTCATAATTTCCCATTAAAATTCTTTAAAATTTAATTATTTTTTGATTTTCAATTAAAATTCTTTAAAATTCAATTATGCTGAAAATTTTTATTTAAAATTCATTAAAATTAAATTATTTTTTGTATTTATCGATTAAAATTCTTTAAAATTTAATTATTTTTTATGATTTTTAATTTAACTTCTTTAAAAATAGAATATTTTTATAATTATAATTAAAATTCTTTAAAAATAAAATATGTTCTTAATTTTCAATTAAAATATTTTCGTAATTTTCATTTAAATTCCTTTAAGACTACAAATTACCTGTCTGAAGTGCGCCGATAATCGCCCATATCTTGACTGCTACTTGGAACATCATTTGCACTGCGAGAAGCGTTTAAACCATAAAAAGTACTTCCAGCAACAGTCACAGGCAATTCCGGCGAATTGGAAATCGAATCTTGTTTTCTAAAAGACAAAAAATTTTTTCATAAATAAAAAGTGAATTTTTTCTAAATTTATTACAATTTTTTAGCAACATAACCTAAAATTTCAACACGTTTTGCTGCTACTACACTTATCTTAACTTCCTTTTCAATAATTGTAGAAAGCGTAGACGGCGTAGATACGTTCGAATGCCAAATATAATCGCAATTTGTGATTTTGTCAAATTTTTATAATGTACTTCGTGTCCAAAATTAATAAATTTGTCTTAAGGTGGACACTACAGTAAAATCTCGTTAACACGAACTTATAGGGACCATAATTTTTGTCCGTGTGAACCGGGGAAAAATTTGAGCCCGAGGATTGTTGGGGACACAAATTTTCTAATCGTAGGGACTCGTAAATGTATTCGAATTACGTGTTAATGAAAGAATTTGGATAACATGAATTTTCCCTATGGAATCCCATGTTATTTTCAAGTGTTTTCAAGGGACCGAAACTTTTGTTCGTGCTAGAGCGAAATTCGTGTTAATGAGGTTTTATTGTAGTTTGTTTTCTTTTACTCATTGTAAACACTATTCGTTGTGTCACTTGGAAATACGTTTTCATACTAATTGATCAAACGATTAACAGAATTATTACATTATCAAAAATATTTTAAGAGGTGGAATTGGGAATTCTATGTTCCTGTGCTAACCGAGGAAGTCTCCATGGTTGTAGGTGAATGTTCCAAATGTGTAATTCACGGAATTAATATTTTTAATTAGTAAATCATATACCTATTTTCACTGACGGGCCGAATAAACTGCTTTCTTTATTTGGCCCGTCTTGAAATGTATGTGACGGGCAAAATAATAAAAGTAACTTATTTGGCCCGCTGACGGTCCAAATAGACACTCCGTTTAATTATTATTTATTAGTTTTCACTTGAAAACATTGCACTTAACCTTTTTCATTCACTTATTATTTTATACACATTATTCGATACAGCTCCATCTGCACAATTTACTTTATATATTTCAATTTACCAACGGTTTATATTTCTCACAAGTAAGTTGCCGCTCTATTACTAACTAACCACTGTATGCTGTGAAGTGAGCGCTTTTCGGTTAAACCCACGTTCGGTGAATTACACATTATTCGATACAGCTCCATCTGCACAATTTACTTTATATATTTCAATTTACCAACGGTTTATATTTCTCACAAGTAAGTTGCCGCTCTATTTCTAACTAACCACTGTATGCTGTGAAGTGAGCGCTTTACGGTTAAATCCACGTTCGGTGAATTACACATTATTCGATACAGCTCCATCTGCACAATTTACTTTATATATTTCAATTTACCGATGCTTTATATTTCTCACAAGTTGCCGATCTTTTACTAACTAACCACTGTATGCTGTGAAGTGAGCGCTTTTCGGTTAAATCCACGTTCGGTGAATTACACATTCGGAACATTCACCTACAACCCCATACAGTATATTTGCATCTCTGCCGGGACCGCAGTTTCAATTCGTGTTAATGAGGCTTTACTGTATGAGTTCAATTTTGCTTCAACACTACTATTCAGCGATTTTCAAAACCTGTCGGCCGTTTTGCAGACGGAAAAACTCACCTAGGCGTCGAGCTCGGAAGTACACGTCGATAACTCCTGAACTGCGCCGTTGGTACCGGAACATTTTGACTCTTACCAAGAAACTTCAAATACTTTCTATCCAAACTCGCTCCGGTCGGTAAATTCTGCTCCTTCTTTCCACTCTTCTTCAACGAACCAAACACCTTTCCACTCTCGGCGTTTGGCAATTTACTATTTCGACTACTCTCGCCATCGCTCTCGTCAGTTTCGCTGAATAAGCCACTCGATCTGTCGGCGACGTCAGCGCCAACTGTCGTTTTACTAACGGCGTCGAGCCAAGTCAGTAGCGAGTCATCCGTATCGGCAGCGAAATAAAACACAGTCCCGGTGTGATAGACCTTAAAAGCGTGCTTCCTAGACTTGACCTCCGTCGCTTGCGATGCAGTAAATCCCGCCAGAGCAATAAGACAATCGGCCTTTGGACTCTCTTGCGTTTTGAAGCGAAATAGAGACGAGCCCTTGAGCACGAACCAGGCTTTTGCCCAAGCGCCACCAGCGCCTCGCGATCGGTAAATTAACCAGCCTTCGAGATCGTTAGGCGTGAGTTCCTTCGCTGAGATGTTCCTTCGCTTCGCCAGGGCCATGTTTCGCTTTCTAGACGTTTTCGGTGATGTGAGAGTTTTTGAGGTGTTGAATCCGATACTTCTTGCTACCATCATCGCTCGGTTCACTACTCCTCGGTCTTTTTCCAGCGTTCTCGGTTTTTCCTGCTGACGCGAACATCCAGCGCCGTCTGTCGAGTCCAGTAGCGCGTTTTCCATTCGCAAGGGACTCTCGATGGTTCTTAGGTTCTGAGCCCTTCCTTCGTTTCTAGACTCAGCTCTTCCCTCGTTTCTCGAATCGGTTCTTCCTTCGTTCCAAGAATCATTTCTTCCCTCGTATCTCGATTCACAGAAACGAGCGTCCAATGTTCTTGAGTCCCTGGGAAAGTTCCTCGCCGCCTCACTCACGAATCGCGAATCATTCGGAATTCTCGAGTCCAATGTTCGTGATTCGCCCAAAGCTCTCGAATCGAAACGTGAGTCGTTCGACAATCGCGATTCGTTCGACAGTCTCGAGTCCAGAGTTCGCGACTCGAAACGAGATTCATTGGATATTCTCTCCAATGTTCGTGATTCGTTCAAAAGCCTCAAATCGTAATTTCGCGATGACGACTCGTTCGATAATCGCGAGTCTAGAGTTCGTGAAGCGCTCGCGGATTCATCAGAAGTTCGCGAGGCGAATTCGTCCGATATTCGGGAGTCGAAAGTTCGACAGGCGGATTCGTTGGATGTTCTCGAGTCCAAAGTCGATATTCTCGAATCGTTGAAGCGCGCCGGGAGTTTTTCGCCATAGAAATCGCTCCCGCTGCTTATCATCTTCTCTTGGGAGTCGTAAATCTGCGAATAACCATAAGCGTCGAGGGTGGAATTCTTAAAGTCGAAATTCCCAGGCGATTCGTCGATGAAATCAAAGGCGATCGACTTTTCCGAGAGGTTTATCGAATTCTGCTCGGAATTATCTCCTGGACTTGGTGAAATCGCTATTGAGTTACCGATAGAGTTTGCAGGGGTAACTGGATTTTTCAAACTTCTCTCACTTCTGGTCGAGTTTTTCGCGTTTTCGACGGAAGTCGTCGAACTAATGGTCGAATTCAACGATTTTAGCGATTTCTCCTCAAAATCCAGGGATTTGTTGGCAAAATCGGAAAATTTTGCTTCCTCCACCTGGAACTCCTTTCGCGGTCTTTCGGGAACTTTCGGCTTTGAAAAATACTTTCTAGGCGGCGGTTCCGGTGGACAGAGTCTAGGTTTTACTTCCGGTCGTTTCCTCTCCCTCTCGACGTCTATTTTCGTTTTTTCTCTTTCGCCTTCGGTTTTTTCCCCTTTCTCCCTTATTTCTCTGTTTTTCTCCGATGTTTCTTCATTTCTCAGCAGATTCGCTTCGTTCTTCGAGAATTTCTCTTCACTTTTCGCTCTTCTTTCGTCGCTTTTCTCGAAAATCGGTTCGTTTCTGGAGGAATTTTCTTCCATCGCTCTTCTTTCTTCGTTTTTCGCTCTTCTTTCTTCGCTTCTGGAGAAATTCGGTTCGATTCGGGAGAAATTTTCCTCCATCGCTCTTCTTTCTTCGCTTCTGGAGAAATTCGGTTCGTTTCTAGAGAAATTTTCTTCCATCACTCTTCTTTCTTCATTGGGAGGGAATTTTTCTTCCATCGCTCTTCTTTCTTCATTGGGAGGGAATTTCTCTTCTTTTCCTCCCTTTTCTTCAGTGCTCGAGATTTTTTTCTCTCTCGCTCTAATTTCTCTAGATCTCTCCAAATTTTCTTCGTTTCTCGAGAATTTCTCTTCACTTTTCGCTCTTCTTTCTTCACTTCGCTCGGAATTTTGTTCACTTCTCTCGAAATTCAGTTCGTTTCTGAAGAAATTTTCTTCCATCGCTCTTTTTTCTGAATTTCTCTCTAAATTTGATTCGATTTTGGAGAATTTATCTTGTTTCCCTCTTCTTTCTTCGTTCTTCATCATTTTTTCTTCTTTCACTTTTCTTTCTTCATTTCTCCTGCAAATTTCCTGTTCGACACTTCTTTCTTGGTTCATTCCCACTTTTTCTTCTTTCACTCGTTTTTCTTCGATCTTCGCCACTTTTTCGTAATTTTTTACCACTTTTTCATAACTTTTCCCCACTATTTCTTCTTTCACTCTTTTTTCTTCACTTTTCGCGATTTTTTCTGCACTTTTCGACATTTTTTCTTCATTCACTCTTTCTTCGTCGTTGTTCGTCCATTCTTGCCTTCTTTTCTCTTGTTTCTCGTCGTTTTTCTCCATTTTTCCCCTTTTTTTTCTCCAATTTTCTTCGTTTCTGTCTATTTCTTCGTCTTTCGCTCTCCATTCTTCATTTCTTCCCCAATTTTCCTCTTTGACTCTTCTTTCCTCGTTTTTCTCCATTTTTCCTTCACTCACTCTTCTTTCCTCTCCTTTCTCCATTTTTCCCGTTCTTTTCACTTGTTTTTCTTCAAACTTCTCTATTTTTTCTTCTCTTTTTTCTTCTTTTTCTCCGCTTTTTCCCCACTTTTCTTCTTTCACTCTTTCTTCTTCGTTTTTCGACCACTTTTCCTCGTTTTTCGCCCATTTCTCTTCGTTCTTCCCCCAATTTTCTTCTTTCACTCTTTCTTCTTCGTTTTTCGCCCATTTTTCTTCATTCCTCTCCCAGTTTTCCTCTTTTAGCCTTTTTTCTTCGTGTTTGGTCACTTTTTCGTCTGTCCCTCGTTTTTCCTCGTTCCTTCGCCATTTTTCCTCTCTCATCCGTTTTTCTTCGCTCCTCTCCCAATTCTCTTCGTATTTCTCCAATTTCTCCAATCTATCCCCCTCCCTTCGCTTTCTCCGCTCCTTTCGCTCTCTATTCTCCTTCTCCTCGCTCCTCTCCCGTCTCTCCTCGTTTTTCTCTCTTTTCTCCCGTTTCTCCCTCTCCTCGCCTTCGATTATTTTCCCGCCCTCGTCACTTATTGCCCTCGTTCCGCCTTCGCTCAAAAAACCGCGAGGCGACTTTTTCGCCGGAACTTTGGGCGGTGAATATTTCTCCTCTATCGAGAGATTTTTTTCCCTCTTCTCTCCCCTCTCGCTCTTCTCACAATAAATCTTCTCGTTCGATCGAATCAAGTGCTTCTCGATATTATTGATCTTCTGCACAACACTGCCAATGACAATTTTCACCTCCGACGAGTCGGGAAATTGTAAATTCTTCTTATTCTCGATTAGAAAATCATAAGCCGGTGTGCTGTGGCATTTTTCCAATTCGCCGCGACTCGATTTCTTCTCTAAAGGCACTTTCGTATCACAATCTTGAATCATTGTCTCCCTATCGTGGGGAATTTTTTCCTCATCGTTCAAAAGGGAGGAATTTCTTGTTTTTAAATTTCGCTGCTGTTGCTGTTGCTGCTGCTGCTGCTGCTGCTCGATTCCGAGGCAAGTTTGCGGTCTCGTCGATGGAACTTGATTTAAACCGTGAGCACAGGAGGCGGCCTTGTCTCTCAGCTGAAAAGTCGAATTGTGCTCCTGCTTCAGCTCACGCCAGAAACGCTCAATGTCGATGCTGTGCTTTGTCGTTGGACTTGCGCCCGTGATTGTCGCGCGTCTCTGAACAGTGTTGCGAGGCTTTGCCAAATAGAGGCGCACCGATGAGGGCGATTCGATTTCTGAATCGGAATCGTTGCTACTGTCGGTTGTTATTGTGTCGAGCATCATGTCAACGGTGTCGATCATTGTGGGCACATCTTGATGATGATGATGATGGGAATTTTCTTTGGGCGTTTGTTTTGGAAGGGGCATTTGAAAATCGGGAATTGTTAATAATTCGGGACGTGGCGAGGGAAGATTGTGATGCCAACGCGATGCGTAGGGAGTTTTTTTGTTACTTGGTAGACGATATGGTTTTATGTAAATTTGCCCGTAGACTTTTGTGTGACGAGGTCGCCGTTTTAGAGTGAGGAGAACTTCCGCTGGACTCTCGCGAAATAATTCCAGTACGTTCTTACGTTCCCAACCTACGACCGTTTGATAGTTGACCTGAAAGAGAAATTTAGCAATTAATTTATTTTATTTAACAAATTTTTCCATTTTTTTCAGAAAAAAAAATCATTTTTCCTTTTTAATTAAATTTTTTATGTGTTCCTATTAATTTTTTTCAACTTCATACCTAATTATTGTCATAAAAATCATTAAAACTCTTGCGAAGAATCTTACAACTAATAAAAATAATTAAATGCCTTTAAATTATTTATTAAAAACAATTAAATGCCTTTAAATTATTTATTCAAAATAATTAAATGCCTTTAAATTATTTATTAAAAATAATTAAATGCCTTTAAATTATTTATACAAAATAATTAAATGCCTGTAAATTATTTATTAAAAATAATTGAATTCCTTCAATGAATTTCACTGTTAAAAAAAATAATTCAGTTTTACAGAAGAATTATATCAGAATTTTTTTAAAAATAATTGACTTTTTTAATTAACATTTTCTAGAATATGAATAAATTTTTTCTTTTAGAAAATAGAAAATTGAATTTTTTGTGAAATTGAATTTTTGGTAAAAATGAATTTTTTTCCTTTAAGAAAAAAAAAGTTTTTATTCAAATTGCTCCTTTAATTTAGAAGAGAATTAATTTTTCTGTTTAGAAAAAATTAATATTTTCTCGATTTTAAAATTCATTTAATTTTTCCTATTTTTTTTTTATCTGAAAATAAATTATTTCGTTTAGAAATAGGTTAAAAATGAGGGAAATTAATTTTTCTGTTTCTAGAAAAGAGAAAGTAATCATTATTTTTCCTTTGTTTATTAATTTTTAAATTCCCCGTTAATTTAATTATTTATAATTTCAATTTAATTTACCTGAACAATTTCGTCGCCCTCTTCCATTTTTCCACATTGATGAGCAGCCGATCCAAATTTAATCTCGGCAATTTGATGAGCTCCATGAAACGATGGGAGAATACAAAAACCCTGCGGAGAGAGAAAGTTTAAATGTATAACTGTGAACAAAGAAATAAAGCGGCGCGACTCGAGTTTCTTTCTTTTTTTTTTTTTTTATCAAAAACGGAAATTGTAATCACGCGACGAACACTTCCATACAAGTAGTTAAAATTTTTTTTCAAAAATATAAACTTTTAAAAATTATTTTCAATTTAAATTCTTATTCATTTTCAATTTATTTAATTACTAACTAATTTTACAATTTTTGTATTTAATTTAATAAATGAATTAAAAGAATTTCATTATTTAGGGAAATAACTGAATTCTCGCGAAGAATTTCGTTTAAATTCAAAAATTAAATTCTTGAAAGAAATTGAAATATTATTTTTAATGCAATTGTAATAAAATATCTAGAAAAATTAAATATTTAAAAAAATGTTTAATTAAATTCATAGCAAAAATTCAATTACTTTAAAAAAAAATAGATTTTTAAAAAAACATTCAATTATTTTCAAAAATAAATTTTATTCTTCGCGGAATTTCAATTATTTATTTTCATCGCAAAAATTAAATTTAATTACATTTTCAAAAGATAATATTCAAATGTTCGTAGAAACTGAATCATTTTTAAAATTTTTGAATTGAATCATTTTCAAAAATTATTAAATTTTTTACAAGAATTCAATTACATTTAAAAATTCGATAAAATATTTCTCTAAAATTCAATTATTTTGGGAAAATTTATTTTTACTAAATTCTTTATGAGAATTGAAATATTTTTAATATAATTTTAGTTAGATTCCTCGAAAAGAAATTCAATTATTTTCGGAAATTTCAATAAAATTTTGCTGAGAAATTTAATTATTTTTTTTCTTCGCAGGAATTCAATTATTTTCAAAAGGTAATTCAATTATTTTGGAAAATTTCAATAAAATTTTGCCGATAAATTCAATAATTTAAATAAAATTATAAAAATTCTCAACAGAAATTTAGTTATTAAAAAGCTTTATGTAAACTTCGTCCCAAAAAATTAAATTATTTTTCAAAATATTTATTGAATTCTGTAAAAATATTTTATTATTTGAAAAAAAATTAAATTCTCCACAGGAATTCAATTATTTTCGTAATTTTTGTTAAAATTATTTGCTAGAACTCAATTATTTTCAAAGATTAATAAAATTTTTGGTAAAATTAAATTCTTTTCTTAAAATTAAATAAAGTTCTTCGCAGAAAGTCAATTACGTTACAAAATTATTCAAAAATTATTATTCAAAAGAATTTCATCAAAAAGTTTAATAATAATTGAATTACTTCACAGAATTTCATTATTTAGGAAAATAACTAAATTCTCGTGGAGAATTTGGTTTAAATTTAAAAAAAATTCTATTTAAATTCTTTTTGAAGAATGTCTTTGAATTTTTTCTCAAACAATGGAATTTCTTTAATTTTAATTAAACATTTTTAAAATAATTGAATTTTTGGAAGAATTTTATGAAAATGCTATTAAAAATAATTGAATTCTTGCGAAAAATTTTACCATTTATAAAAGTAATTGAATTGTTGCAAAGGATTTTGTTAAAATTTTAGAAAAAAAAAGAAAAATTTTATTAAAAGAATTTACGAATTTTTTTTTAACTAATTGAACTCTCGCTAGGAATTCAATTAAAAATATTTCAATTCTCGTAAAAAAAATTTAATAACAAAAATTTTCACCAAAACAATTGAATTGTAGAGAAATATTTTATCGAATTTTTTAAAAGTAATTGAATTTTTTTGAAAAAATTCATTAATTTTTGGAAATATTTCAATTCCAAAGTTTTTAAAAATAATTGAATTTCTACGAAGAATTAAATTAGTTTTGGAAAAGAATTTAATTTCTGCGATGAAAATAAATGATTGAAATTCTTCGGAGAATAAAATTTATTTTTGAAAATAATTGAATTTCTAGGAGGAATTTAAAAAAAAAAAATTTTTTAAACAATTGCATTTTTTGCTAAGAATTTTGTCAAATTTTTAAAAGTTACTGTGAATAGTTTTATCCGTTTTTCCAAATAATTGAATTTCTGTAAAGAATTTTATTATTTTTTTTGCAAATAATTGAATTTCTGTAAAGAATTTTATTATTTTTTAAAAATAATTGAATTCCTTCAAATAATTTTATTATTTTTGGAAAATAATTGAATTGCCAGGAATAATTTTATTAATTTTAGTAAATAATTGAATTTTGCAAAGATTTTAACAATTTAAAAAAAAAAATAATTACAATCTTTAGAGAAATTTATTTAAGATTTTTGAAAATAATTTAATTAGATTGTTTTGATAATAATTGAATTGTTTAGAAGGATTTTTAAAAATTTTTTGCAAACATTTGAATTTCTGTAAAGAATTTTATTATTTTTTTGCAAATAATTGAATTTCTGTAAAGAATTTTAGTATTTTTTAAAAATAAGTGAATTCCTTCAAAGAATTTTATTATTTTTGGAAAATAATTGAATTGTCAGGAATAATTTTATTAAGAAATTGAATTTTGCAAAGATTTTAACAATTTTAAAATAAAAAATTATTAAAATCTTTTGAGAAATTTAATTAAAATTTTTGAAAATAATTGAATTGTTGCGAAGAATTTTAAGTATATTTCTAAGAATTATTTAAATATTTCGAAGGATTTATTGAAATTTTAGTAAAAAATTGAATTTTTTCGTAAATGTATTAAAATTTTTTTATCAAATAGATTTCTTAGGAATTGAATTAGAATTGTTTTGATAATAATTGAATTGTTGCGAAGGATTTTTAAACATTTTAGAAAATATTTGAATTCTTTCTTTTCAAAGTTGCTGTGAATAATTTTATCCGTTTTTCCAAATAATTGAATTTCTGTAAAGAATTTTATTATTTTTTTGCAAATAATTGAATTTCTGTAAAGAATTTTATTATTTTTTTGCAAATAATTGAATTTCTGTAAAGAATTTTATTTTTATTTTTTGCAAATAATTGAATTTCTGTAAAGAATTTTAGTATTTTTTAAAAATAAGTGAATTCCTTCAAATAATTTTATTATTTTTGGAAAATAATTGAATTGCCAGGAATAATTTTATTAATTTTAGTAAGAAATTAAATTTTGCAAAGATTTTTACAACTTTTTTAAAAAAATAATTACAATCTTATGAGAAATTTATTTAAGATTTTTGAAAATAATTTAATTAGATTGTTTTCATAATAATTGAATTGTTTAGAAGGATTTTTAAAAATTTTAGAAAATATTTGAATTCCTTCTTTTCAAAGTTGCTGTGAATAATTTTATCCGTTTTTCCAAATAATTGAATTTATGTAAAGAATTTTATTGTATTTTTAAAATAAAATTAATTTCTTTAAAGAATCTTATTATTTTTTTTTTGCAAATAATTGAATTTCTGTAAAGTATTTTATTATTTTTTGCAAATAATTGAATTTCTGTAAAGAATTTTATTATTTTTGGAAAATAATTGAATTGCCAGGAATAATTTTATTAATTTTAGTAAATAATTGAATTTTGCAAAGATTTTAACAATTTAAAAAAAAAAATAATTACAATCTTTTGAGAAATTTATTTAAGATTTTTGAAAATAATTTAATAAGATTGTTTTGATAATAATTGAATTGTTTAGAAGGATTTTAAAAAATTTTTTTGGAAATATTTGAATTCTTTCGTGAAATTTCATTAAAATTTTTGTAAAACTTCAATTATTTGAAAAAACATAATTGAATACTTTACAGGAGTTCATAAATTTTCTTAATTTAGTAAATGTTAAATTAAATTTCATTTATTTATTTTACTTTTCCTTTTTTTGTAAAGAGAAAGTAGATTATAAAAGTATTCATCTAAAAAAATGTTTTTTTTTAAATGCTTCATAAAAACTTTTGGAAAATAAGAAGAAAAAGAAGAAAAGCAGAGACGATAAAAATACCCACCAAATCGTCGCCAGGTCGTTTTTTCAACGTCGCCAAATCCAAACTCGCCGGTTGCAATATCATTGGATCGGCAATGTCTTGTACAATATAATCGGCCAATTTAGCCATTTGTCCACACGTCGTGCGTATTTCTTCAATTGGCTTCTCAGCGAAACGATCCCTTTGAGCGCAGGTCGCCATTTCCAATGAGAGTTTGAGCAATTCCGTTTTTTTATCATTGTACTCGAGCTGTCCGCTGAATGGCGGACGATCCAACCAACACACAAGTGGCTTCACCGCAGTAATAATTGTCGCGACATCGGCCAGCGTTTGCGTCGACACCGGCTGCAAATCCGTTTGTCTCGATAATTCATTGAATAAACTGTGCGTGAGACACGACAATCGTAACGAGAGTAATTGCAAATTTTCCCGATCCAATTCATAGTGAAAATTTCTCAAGTACTCAACGGCCTCGAGAATTGTCTCTTGATGACCAAGTTTCAATACGCCAAGATGATCCAAATCCTCTGGTCTTAAATTGAGCAATTGCTGGCCATTTACATTGTGATTTGAAAAACTGTGCACGTACGGTAGAACGGAATTATCCAAACCTGAGGGGAAAAGAAGTGTTATTTTTTATTTAATTCATGTTCAATATTTAATTACAATGTGTATTTAAATGAATCAAAATATTAAATTGCAAAATTTAATTTTCCTTTCCTCAAACCTGAGGCGAAAAAAATTTTTTTTGTACTTAATTCATGTTCAATATTTAATTACAATATGTATTTGAATGAATCAAAATATTTAAATGCAAAATTTAATTTTCCTTCTCCCAAAACAGAGAGAAAAATTTTTTTTTGTACTTAATTCATGTTCAATATTTAATTACAATATATATTTGAATAAATCAAAAATATTTAATTTCAAAATTTAATTTTCCTTTTCCCTGATTTACAGACAAAATTTCCCCTCCTTTTCCTGCTGAATCTAAAAAATATTCTGCGACTCGCTAACAAAAAATTATTTGATACTAAAAAAAAATCTTTCTCCGATTTACAGACAAATTTTTCCCCCTTTTTTCTGCTGAATCTAAACAAATATTCTGCGATTCACTCCCAAAAAAAAAAATTTGTTACACAAAAAAAAGGTTCCATTACATTCATTTACGAATTTCCTTACTTGCAAAATTAATCGAAAACACCAATAAAATTCATATTTAGATGAATATTTATTATTATTTTCCCCCAGAATTATGATTTTCGAAAATTTCTAATTCTAATAATTATTTAATAAATAAAGGTAAGCTAGTAAAAAAATATTTTGTTATTATTATTATTATTATTATAATTATTAATATATTTATAATAATAATAATAATAATAATAATAATAATAATAATAATAATAATTATTATTATTATTATTATTACAATAAATAAAATAATATTTTCAAAATAATTTTCATTATTTCAATTCCATTATTATTTTGAATTTTCAACAATTTTTAACTAAAATTCTTCTTTAAATGAATTAATTTTAATAAGTTTTGAAAAAAATTCTTCCTGGAGAATTTTCAATCCATTTCCTTACAATTCAATTTTAGGTACAAAATTTCAATTACTCAGAAATTTTTCAATTAAAAATTAAAAAATAAAAACTTGAAGTAATTTTAAAAGATTTCGATTAATTTATGAAAAAAGTATATGAACAAAAATTAGTTTCAATGAATTTTTTTTAATTAAAAGTATAAAAAATTCAAATTTCCAAAGATTTTAATTTAAAACCTCTACAAAATTCAGTGATTTTTGTAAAAATTGGAATTATTAGTAACTTCTTAAAAATTCCATTAGATTATCTGAAATTTTAACTAAAATTAATATTTAAATCAATTTTTGTTTTTAGAAAAAATCTACGAAAATTTAAAGAATTTTTTGAATAATTTAATGTTTACTAAAATTAAACTCTCAAATAGAATTTTATCAACAAATTTTTAAATAATTGAATTTTTTTTTGAGGAATTTAAAAAATTAATGAAATACTTTTAATAATAATTACATTCTTCCAGGAATTCGATTAAAATTTTAATTAAAAATAATTCAAATTCTGCAATGAGTTTTATTATTTATGAAAATAATTGAATTTATTGCGAAGAATTTTATGCAAGAATTTTTTTTTTTTGAAAATAATTGAATTCGTACAAATAATTTTTTTAATTTTTGAAAATAATTGAATTTCTCAAAAAAACTGTTATTGAAATTTTTGAAAATAATTAAATTCCTGCGAAAAAAAAATAATTGAATTCATACGAAATTGTTCTTTAATTTTTGAAAATAATTAAATTCCTACAAAGAATAATTTTAGTTTTTGAAAATAATTGAATTTCTCTGCAAAATTTTATTGAAATTTTTTGAAAATAATTGAATTATCATTTAAAAATAATTGAATTCCTGCGATGAAAATAAATAATTCAATTTCTTCGAAGAATAAAATCTATTTTTGAATATAATCTGAATTTCTCAGCAAAATTTTATTGAAATTTCTGACAATAATTGAATTATCTTTTTGAAAATAATTGAAATTCTTTGAAGAATTTTTTTAATTTTTGAAAATAATTGAATTTCTAGGAGGAATTTTTTAAAAAGTCTTTAAAATAATTGCATTTTTTGCTAAGAATTTTGTCAAATTTTTAAAAGTTGCTGCGAATAATTTTATTGGTATTTGCAAATAATTGAATTTCTGTAAAGAATTTTAAATGTTTTTTAAAAATAATTGAATTCCTTCAAAGAATTTTATTTTTTTTAAATAATTGGATTCCTTCAAAGAATTTTTATTATTTTTGAAAAATAATTGAATTGTTGTGAATAATACTATTAATTTTTGCAAATAATTAAATTTCTGTAATGAATTTTATTGTTTTTTTTTTAAATAATTGAATTTCTGTAAAGAATTTTATTATTTTTGGAAAATAATAGAATTTTGCAAAGATTTTTAACAATTTTCTTTTTTAAATAATTAAATTCTTTTTTGAGAAATGCAATTAAGATTTTTGAAAATAATCGAATTAGATTTAAAAAAAATTTTAATTCATTTTTTAATAAGAAAATTGGATTTTCAAGAATTAATAATTGAAAATAAAATTAAATTTATTGATGAAAATATACAACTAAAAATAAGGAAAATAATTGAATTTTTAGAAATAAGTAATTGAAAACATTGAATTTTTGAAAAAAAAATAATTAAAAATATTGCGAAAATAGTTGATTTTTTGGAATAAAGTAATTTAAAAAAATTGAATCTTGTTTGAAATATTCGGAAAAAAGTCGAAATAGTCGCGTTTATTGAAAATAAGTCTATAAAAAGTCGTATTTCTTGAAAGGAAAGAAATAATATTTGCTGTTTTGGAAAATAATTGTGAAAAAAAGTTAATAACTATTTACTTGTTTTTCAAATTTATCGTATTTTTACATTAAACGACTTTATCAGAGTTCTACATTTTTTAAATAGATTTTGAGGTTAGAATTTAACAAAAACTTATTATAAAATAAAGAATTTAAATAGTAAATATCTAAAATATTGAATATTTTAAATAATTATTTACTATTTAAATTCTTAAACAATATTCTTTAAATTCTTCTTAAAAATATTTAATATTTTAAATATTCTAGATATTTACTACTAAATTCTTTATTCTTTATCAACTATACAATAATATAGTTAATACGAAAATGTCCAATTTTATTATTGAATTTATTGTTCAAAACTCAACAATAAAAAAAATGCACTTTTGAATAAATGAGAATATAGTTAGTATTTATTCACAGAATGATATGCAAAAGAACAAAAAATGACTAAGATAAATATATTAGATTGAAGAATCCACCACGAAATCGCAACTAAAATATTTCAACTATTCAGAATATTTAGTTATCATAATATAGCATATATTATTAGCAAAAGGCAAAAAAAGAAACCTCAAGGCCATTGGGGAAAATTAGGTTATGTTTATACTTGTGAAAAAATAAAAAAAAAACTTTCACTCCTCATTTATAAGAAATAATAACGAAACAAACGAAATAAAATACATCAATGAATGGAAAATAAAGTCCGATTAAAATTCCCCAAAGGGGAATTTGACATTTCCCGTATTATATATACAAAGTGTGCGCGGCGATAAAAAGAAGCACAAGAACAATTTTTATGAATGATTTCAAATTTATGAATCACACACATCAACATCACTTGAAATGCTTGAAATTGATCTATGCGTAGTATTATGCATATATATACATATATGTGTATGACGAATAAAACGGGTGGGGGCGTATTACACAGGAAATGAATTTTCCCACGGAGAAAAACACACACTTATAAAGTTATTTTGAGAATGTTTGTGATGAGTATATATTAATAATTGAGTTGGGGAATGAAGGCCGGAGGAGAGTATTAAACTTGCACTGCACACAATTCAATTATTTTGGAAAACAAAAAAAAAAAACGGTTAAAATCACACTTTGAAAAAAGGAAAAATAGAAGAAACTTTTTTCCAAACCTTTCAACCATTCACAAACTTGATCTGTTTTCCATTCGGCCACATTAACATACGCCATGACCCGCGTTCAAGTCATGACTCCGCACTGTATTAACTCTCGTTGTCTGTGAGCTGCAAGTGCAGAAAATATACATGAATATATATAGAGGGAGGAGGAGAGAGATGATCCTTTTGTGATCTTTTGATTATCATCATTGCTCGGTCGATAAGGTAGAGACTAACGCGGAGTATACGACGGGAGAAATCTTCCTCATCGACAGAATTAGCAAAAAAAAATTTAAAAGATGAAAAATTATTAAAATTTTTGTTCTTTTTGTTCTTCTTCTTCTTCTTCTTCTTCTTCTTCTTCTACTTATTCTTCTTCTACTTTTTCTTCTTCTAAATTGACTGTGGCACTGAACTCTATATTACATTTTTAATCTGTCAAAACGGGGCGTCAAATTTGTAGGTTATGTTTCGTTTGGCGAGACTTTTAAACAATTTATCCTATTTATCAATGCATTTTCCATTTTTTTTTTAAGAAGAAGTTGCTTGTTTTTGTTCCAATTATCAGAAAAATTTTCAAAATTCTTAAAAAAATAAACTGGCAAAAAGTTACCGAAAATTGAATTTTCAAAATGAAAAAATTTCTCTAAATTTTGTAAAACCTCTGTAACTTTTTAAATTTTTGTGCTAGAAAAATGCGTCTAAAGAAGAAGTTGCATGGTTTTGTTCCAGTTATTAGGAAAAATGTCAAAAACCCTTCAAAAATAAAGTGGAAAAAAGTTACGAAAAATTGAAGTTTCAAAATGAAAGAATGTCTGTGATTTTGGGAAAACCTTTGTAACTTTTTTAATTTTGGTCCTAGAAAAATGCGTCTAAAGAAGAAGTTGCTTGTTTTTGTTCCAGTTATCAGGAAAAAAGATTTTTGTCGAAGGAGTTTAAATTCAATAAAAATGTGTTTTTTTCAATTCTTATTTATTATTTTGTCATCAATATATGAAATCTTTAATTTTAAACTATAAATTTTGCTTATTACTTTTGTGTTAATTGGTTATTTTTAAAAATAAAAACAGTATTAAATTTATAAATATAAATATTTTTAATTGTTATATCAGCCTATTACTTCAGTTTGCTGTGTTCAATAGTTTGTTATAAATAAAGTTTTTTATAAAAGTAAGTAAGCTGAATATTTATTTTTTTCGTTATTTGTTTATTTTAATTGATAGAAAATAATTTAAGTCTTTAAATTAATTTAATTAAATATCATACTTACCAAATATAAAATTATATAGGTATGCAGCATTTCAAATATATATTTCTATATAATAATAATAATTAAATTAATTATTAATAATAATTAAATTAATTATTAATAATAATTAAATTAATTATTAATAATAATTAAATTAATTATTAATAATAATTAAATTAATTATTAATAATAATTAAATTAATTATTAATAATAATTAAATATTTATTAAAAATTTAAAAATATGCAAAAAATGTATAAAAAAATACGTAATAAATTGGTATGGGAATAAATTCAATTCCATCATTATTTAATGTATCTAATAATTATTTATTCAAAGAAAAATACAGACTAAGTTTTTTTTACTAACAGTAAATTGCGCCACCGTATCATATCAATATAATATGTACAATGTACTACATTTCTCGAGGAAAATTTTAATTCTTATACATACAAGTAATAAATGGATGCCTATCAATTTTTGATATCCTAATTATTTATTTTAACATAGACGCTAAATATATATATGAATATATATATTTTATATAAACTTATATATACAAATCTGTATATTTTTTTATTTATATATATAAATTTATATATTTTTTTATTTATATATATATATATAAATATATATACTTTTTTGTGTATATAAATCTATATATATATATATTTATTTATATAAATTTATTTATTTTTTTATTTTCTTATATTTTTATTTATTTATTTATTTATTTATTTACTTATTTATATGTAAATATGTATATTTCTTGTGTAAGTATGTGTGATAAAGAGACATTATTTTCAGAAAGATTAAAAGATACTTTTTTTTTATTTTCATGCAACACATCATTTTATAAGTAAAGACTAAAGGACCTTAGAAAGTAGACTTATATTCATAGTTAAACAGTAAACTTTTATATTATACTTTAAATTTTTTTTAATTTTTCTTTTTTTACTTACAAATTTTCGGAATTATTCTTCCAAACTCGATTCAATAGTAATAATAATAATAATAATAATAATTGAATCTCGCGCTTATAATTCTTTTTCCTATTATTTCATTTCTTTCTTTTGTATTAAAAATTCGTTTTCATTTTTTTTTTAAATACAAATTTGTGATTATGTGCCGAATATAAATATTTTTAAAAACATCTAAATTTGATGATTTTGTTTTTTGAGAGAGAGAGAGAAAAGAAAAATCTCATCGAAATATATATTTACAGGTTTTTTTAATTTATTTTTCAGCATGTAACTTGTCTTTTCTTTTTAATTCTCCTTTGTGTCACTTTTCTTCGACGATTGTGAGAGAAATTACAGTAAATAGAAAAAAATGTTTTTTTTTTCCCTAGAGGACAAAACTATTTTAAGAGCTGTAAAAATTATTTTAATTTCCAAATTTAAAAAAAAAAAGAATTCTAACCTTAAGAGAAAACGAACGTTTTCGTTAATTTTTCAATAATTAAAAAGAATTTAAAACAAAATTTTCTCCTTCTTTACTCACAAATTATTTTTAAATTTGAATTCAAAATGTATTTTTCTTTTATTTTAAAAATAATTGTTAATTTTTGTAAAAATTCCAATAAAGAGAGAAAAAAAAAATTACCAAACCCCTTAAAAAGAAAAACATGGAAGAGAAAAAAATTTTACGCAAGAAGAACAAAAAGAGAAGAATTTTCAGCAGAATTTAAAAAGAAAATTTGCACAAGAAAAAAATATTTTTACTGACAATAAATAAGACTAAAAAAGAAAAAATTGCCAACTCTTCAATAAATCATTAATTTGAATTCGATTTTATGATAAATTGACGACTATATAAAAAAATTATTTACCATTTTCAGTGACAAAAATAATAATTTTTATTGAAAATTAAATAGAAACAATTAATTTTTTTTCATTTTTTATTTTAATATATAAAGTAATATATATTAAATTATTTTTTTTTTAATAAAAAGTGAAGTAACACAAAAACACTTTTCTTTTTTTATTTAATAAAAGAAAAAAAATGCGTCGCGGAATTTCAAGGGAGAATTTATTTTTCCCCCTCTTCACGGTGCAAAAAGAAAAGTTTTTTTTCCTTAATTAAGAGACAAAAGATAATATAGTTGAAGAACGAGACAAACATAAATTATTATAGAAAATAGTAAAGAAAAAAAAAAGAAAACAGATTGACACGTATTTAAAGAAAAAAAAAAATTGTGTGGAAAAAAAAGAATTCTCTCGATTTCTTAATTTTCAAGTTGTAAATTATTTTTTAATTTGAAAATTTCTTACTTTTCTTCATCAGTTTCCTATTCTTTTCTCTTTAATTTTACTTTTCTTCGTTATTTCTTCTTTTTCTTCATTTTGGCAATAATCTTCCCTGAAAAAAGAAAGAGAGATATAAAATTAGATTAATTTAAAATTCTAAATTTTTAATTTCGATCTCATTTTAAAAGTTTTATAAATAATAAAATTTTTACAGAAAAATTCAATTATTTTCAAGAATTAAATTTTTTAAAATAATTTAATCATTTCAGAAAAAAATTTAATAATATTCTTCAACAAAATTCAATTATTTGCAATATTTTTTATTAAAAATTTTTCCAAATAAATTAAATTATTTTTAAAAAGTTGAAAGAAAAAAAAAATTTGTTGCAAAAATTCAATTATTTTCCAAAATATTAAAATTCTTTAAAAAAATTCAATTTCTATTTTAATTCAAGTCAATTTTTGTCAATTATTTTAATGAAATTGTTCGAAGAAAATAAATTTGTTTGAATAGAATTTTAATTAAATTTTGTTTTTAAATAATAATTCAATTATTTTTTTGTCATTTTAATAAAATTCTTCACTAGAATTCAATTATTTACAAATAAATAATTTTTTCTGAAAGAATTTAATAATTTAGAAAAAAATAACAAAACTAATCCTGAAAATTCAATTATTTTGAGGCATTTTAATAAAATTTGTTGCAAAATTTATTTATTTTAAAAAAATAACAATATTCTGTGGAAGAATTTAATTATTTTCAAAAGTAATAAATTTCTTCTTCGAAATTCAATTATTTTCAAAATTTTCGAAAATTCTAATAAAATCGTTGTCAAGAATTCAATTATTTCGATTAAAATTTTATTGAAAATAATTGAATTGCTCTTCAAAAATTCAATTATTTTTTAAAACTTCTCATTAAAAATTAAATAATTTTAAATAATTTTCAAAAATTAAAAAAGTGGAAAAATAAATGAAAATAAAAAAACTTTTCATTTAGAAATAAATTAAAATGAGGAAAAAAAAATTTCTATTAGGAATTCAATTATTTTAGATAATTTTTTTAATTTTCTTTCAAAATTCTCTTTATTTTAATAATTTATAAAAAATTTATTTTATGAACACAAAAAAAAATTTATTAGTTTCTTGAAAAATTCAAATATTTTAAAGAAAATTTCTCTAAAAATTCTATTATTACTATTATTTCAAATTTTCCCTAACAATTCAATTATTTAAAAAAAAAATATTTGAAAAATTCAATTATTTAAGAATATTCCTTAAATTTTCTAAAAAGAAATTCAATTATTTCCAATTTCTCTTTAAAAATTCAATTATTTTTTTCTGATTTTAATAAAATTCTTCTCCAGATTTCAATTATTCCCGAAAATATCAATATTCTTTGGAAAAATTCAATTATTTTTAAAAGTAATAAAAATTTGTCCGAAATTTAATTATTTTCAAATATTTTAATAAAAATTTTACGAAAGAAATCATTTACTTTTAATGCAATTTTAATTAAAATTCTTGTTGTTGTTAAAATAATTCAATTATTCTTTTTGATTTTATTTAAATTTTGCCCCAGAATTCAATTATTTTCGAATAAATAATTTTCGAAAATTGAATTATTTTGAGGCATTTTAATAAAATTCGTTGCAAAATTCAATTTATTTTAAAAAATATCAATATTCTTTGGAAGATTTCAATTATTTTTAAAAGTAATAGAAAATTTGACCGAAATTCAATTATTTTCAAATATTTTAATAAAAATTGTTCGAAAAAAATCAATTATTTTTAATACAATTTTAATTAAAATTCTTTTGCTGTTGTTAAAATTATTCAATTATTCGTTTTAATTTTATTAAAATTTTTCCCCAAAATTCAATTAGTTTCGAATAAATAATTTTCGAAAAAATATTAACATTCTTCGAAAGAATTCAATTATTTTTAAAAATAATAGAAAGTTTGTCCGAAATTCAATTATTTTTAAATATTTTAATGAAATTCGTTGCAAAATTCAATTTTTTTCAAAAAAATATCAATATTCTTGGGAAGAATTCAATTATTTTTAAAAGTAATAGAAAATTTGGCCGAAATTCAATTATTTTCAATTATTTTTAAATATTTTAATAAAAATTGTTCGAAAGAAATCAGTTACTTTTAATACAATTTCAATTAAAATTCTTTTGTTGTTGTTAAAATAATTCAATTATTCTTTTTGATTTTATTTAAATTTTGCCCCAGAATTCAATTATTTTTGAATAAATAATTTTCGAAAATTGAGTTATTTTGAGGCATTTTAATAAAATTCGTTGCAAAATTCAATTTTTGTCAAAAAATATTAATATTCTCTGGAAGAGTTCAATTATTTTTAAAAGTAATAGAAAATTTGACCGAAATTCAATTATTTTCAAATATTTTAATAAAAATTGTTCGAAAAAAATAAATTATTTTTAATACAATTTTATTTAAAATTCTTTTGTTGTTGTTAAAATAATTCAATTATTTTTTTTTATTTTATTAAAATTTTGCCCCAGAATTCAATTAATTTCGAATAAATAATTTTCGAAAATTGAATTCTTTTTGAGGCATTTTAATAACATTCGTTGCAAAATTCAATTTTTTTCAAAAAAATATCAATATTCTTGGGAAGAATTCAATTATTTTTAAAAATAATAGAAAGTTTGTCCGAAATTCAATTATTTTTAAATATTTTAATGAAATTCGTTGCAAAATTCAATTTTTTTCAAAAAAATATTAATATTCTTTGAAAGAATTCACTTATTTTTATAAATAATAGAAAATTAGTCCGAAATTCAATTATTTTCAAATATTTTAATAAAAATTGTTCGAATTCACAAAAAAATTTTTTATAGTTTCTTAAAGAATTCAAATATTTTTAAGAATATTTCTCTAAAAATTCTATTATTATTATTATTATTTAATTTACATTTAACATTTTTTTGTGAATTCGAACAATTTTTATTAAAATATTTAAAAATAATTGAATTTTTTTTAATAATAATAATTATTATTATTGTTATTATTTCAAATTTTCTCTAAAAATTCAATTATTTAAAAAAAATGAAAGAATTCAATTATTTTAAAACATTTCTTAAATTTTCTAAAAAAATCATTTATTTCTAATTTCTCTTCAAAAATTAAATTATGTTTTTGAACTGTTTAAATTTGAATTAAAAATTTAACTTAAATGCCATAAAAGTTCTTTAAATTTTCAATCTAATAATTTTGAAAATTGCCATTTAAAAGAGAGAAAAAAGAAAAAAAGAGAAAGAATATTACTTTTTCTGATTGTGATTATCGGCGACGTCGCCCCGTCTCCTTTCGAAATCAAATATGTATCGGCACATGAACGAGTAATTCGGCATGACTTGGAAACACTGCCGAGCACATTTCGCACGTATGCTCAAGACTCTCCAATGAATCGGGAATAATCGTCTCCGCAGTCTCGTCACTAGGCGCAATTAAATTATGCGCCGCCACAACACTCTGCGGTGTCGATTCAACTTTAACATTAATCTTCACATTCTCCTTTAGCATGTTTCTCCCAACAGTTTCTGTCTCAACTGATCCTTCTGTTGCCGTTACTGCCACCTTCTTCTTCCGCTTCGTCGTCGTCATCACTTCCTCTTCTTCTTCTTCACTTTCCTCCGTCGCTGTCACTGTCGCTATCGTCATCGACGTCGTCATCGTCTCAATATTATTCCCCTTATCAAGATCCGGAAGAATTGACTCCTCCGTAGCCACGACATTCGCCTCAAATGCCACCTCCATTGCATTGCCATCCAAAATTTCCTGCTCAATTCTCTCGCTCTCAATCACCTCCTCCCTTGGCTCTTGTTTAATGACAATTCCCTTCGGTTTTCTCCCCCGTTTTCCCACCGCTCGCTTCTTCAATAAATTCTTCTCCTCGTGATTGTGATTATTTCTCAAACCCGGTTCGAGTTTGACGTTAATTAGGGAATTCTCGTTCCCTTGTTGTTCTTCTTCTTCTTCGTCGTCGTCGTTCTCGTTGTTGTCGTCGTCGTCTTCCTCGGTGTCGGGCGGAATTTCCGGCGACGAAACACTCTTATCCATGAGCTCGTTCTCCTTCTCGAGTGGGAATGTCGCCGGCGTCAATTGCTTCGTCTCCACGTGATAGCTGACATTTTTTGTTCGCGGTCGATTTCGCTCGCCACCGGGAAATATTCCCAATTTATGCTGTTGCGCTTCGCTTATCAATTTTGGCGTTCGCGTTATCATTGTCTTTGTTTTCTGCCCCTTTTTCACGCCCTCAGTGCCAATTTCCACTGGAACGCGCGTCTTTTGCGTGTGAATCATCTTCGAACGTCCCAATGTCGCATTCATTGGCGCCTCAATTTTCTTCTCCTCACGCTTCATCTTCTTCTTCGTCACCTTCGTTCCTTTTGTCGTCGGCGTTGTCGTTATTTTCGACACTATATTTATATTCTGCATCGAACTCTCGAATGTTTTTAGCACATTTTGATAATTCTCGTCCGACGAACGATTCTGTTGATGATGCTGTTGTTGTTGTTGTTGCTGTTGTTGCTGCAACTGCTGCTGTTGCAATTGTTGCTGTTGCAATTGTTGCTGTTGCTGCTGCAGCTGTTGATTTTTTGTCTTTCGAGTGACTTTTCGTTTGGCATTGTCGTCGGAATCGGATTGAGCGTCAATGAGATCGTAACTTTCGGAGACACGCGACGACACTGATGTGTCGTGACTTTTGACTTTGCGTCGACGTTTATATTTTCTGGGACCCGATTGCGGTTGGCGTCTCAGTGCAGTGTTCTCGTCGCAATGCTGAATTATGTGAACGACAATTTCGTCCGATGTGGCGTAGGTTTCGCCGCAGACTTTACATAAATATGGTGTCATACTGCCGTGGCATTTTGGATCCGGTCCGGAATGATGGGCTCTCACGTGCTCACGAAGAACGACCTGGAGGAAATAGAAAAAGGTTAATTAACGTTAAAATCAGGGAAAAATTGTTAAAAAAAAAAAGAAAAAAAATTATAAAAAATGGGGAAAATAAAGAAAAAAATCTTTAAAAAATAGTCAAAATACAGAAAAAATCTTTGAAAACTAGTTAAAATGCAGAAGAATGGTTCAAATAAAAAAAAAATCTATAAAAAATAGTTAAAATACAGAAAAACGGCTAAAATACAGAAAAAATGGTTAAAATAAAAAAAAATCTTTAAAAAATAGTTAAAATACAGAAAAAAGATTAAAATACAGAAAAACGGCTAAAATACAGAAAAAATTGTTAAAATAAAGAAAAAATACTTAAAATACAGAAAAAATAGTTAAAATACAGAAAAAACATTAAAATACAGAAAAAATCTTTAAAAAATACTTAAAATACAGAAAAGAAGATTAAAATACAGAAAAAATGGTTAAAATAAAAAAAAATCTTTAAAAAATAGTTAAAATACATAAAAAAAATGGTTAAAATAGAGAAAAACCTATAAAAATGGTTTAAATAAAGAAAAAAGTGTAAATAATGGTTCCAAATAAAAAATAAAAAAAAATCTCTAAAAAATAGTTAAAATACAGAAAAATGGCTAAAATAATGAAAAAATCTTTAAAAAATACTTAAAATATAGAAAAAATAGTTAAAATACAGAAAAACGGCTAAAATACAGAAAAAAATGGTTAAAATAAAGAAAAAAGTGTAAATAATGGTTCCAAATAAAGAAAAATGAAAAATAAAAATAATAAAATAAAAAAATAAAGAAAAAATCTCTAAAAAATAGTTAAAATACAGAAGAAATGGCTAAAATAAAGAAAAAATCTCTAAAAAAATAGTTAAAAATACAGAAAAGTGGCTAATATAATAAAAAAAATCTTTAAAAAATACTTAAAATACAGAACAAAGATGAAAATACAGAAAAAATGGTTAAAATGAAGAAAAGATCTTTAAAAAATAGTTAAAATATATAAAAAATGGTTAAAATAGAGAAAAACCTATAAAAATGATTTAAATAAAGAAAAAAGTGTAAAAAAAGGTTCAAATAAAGGAAAATAAAAAATAAAAATAATAAAATAAAAAAATAAAGAAAAAATCTCTAAAAAATAGTTAAAATATATAAATTGGCTAAAATAAAGAAAGAGACTTTAAAAAATAGTTAAAATTCAGTAAAAATTGTTAAAATACAGAAAAACGGCTAAAATACTGAAAAAATGGTTCAAGTAGAGAAAAACATATAAAAATAGTTAAAAGAAAGAAAAAAATTTGTAAAAATTGTTAAAATAGAATGAAACTTTTATAAATGGTTGTGATAATAAAAAAATGGTAAAAATAATGAAAAAAATGCTAAAAATAGTAAAAATAAAAAAAAATTGTAAAAATTGGTTGAAATAAAGAAAAAATCTTTAAAAAAATAGTTAAAATACTGAAAAATGGTTCAAATAAAGACAAAATCTTTTAAAACTTGTTAAAATACAAAAAAATGGTTCAAATAAAGAAAAAATCTTTAAAAAATATTTAAAATACTGAAAAAATGGTTAAAATAGAGAAAAACATATAAAAATGGCTAATATAAAGAAAAAAATTTAAAAAATGGTTAAAATAGAGAAAAACATATAAAAATGGCTAATATAAAGAAAAAAATTTAAAAAATTGTTAAAATAGAGAAAAACATATAAAAATTGCTAATATTAAGAAAAATATTTAAAAAATTGTTAAAATAGAGAAAAGTCCTATAAATAGTTGAGATAATGAAAAAAATGATAAAAATAGTTAAAATAATGACAAAAATGATAAAAAATGGTTTAAAAAAAAGACAAAAATGGTAATAATGGTTAAAATAATGAAAAAGATGGTAAAAATATAGAAAAAATAGTAAAAAATGGTGAAAATAAAGAAAAAATTTTAAAAAATGGTAAAAATAAAGAAAAAATTGTAAAAAACGGTTGAAATGAAGAAAAAATCTTTCAAAACTAGTTAAAATACATAAAAATTGTTAAAATAAAGAAAAAATGTTTCAAATGTAGCTAAAAAACAGAAAAAATGGTTAAAATACAGAAAAAACGGTGGAAATATAGAAAAAATGGTTAAAATACAGAAAAAAGTGTAAAAAAATGGTTTAAATAAAGAAAAAATCTTTAAAAAATAGTTAAAATGCAAAAAAAAAATGGTTAAAATGAAGAAAATTTTTTAAAAATAGAGGAAATATAGAAAAAAGTGTAAATAATGATTCAAATAAAGAAAAAATCGTTAAAACGCAGAAAAAACGGTTAAAATACAGAAAAATTGTTAAAATGAAAAAAAATTTTTAAAAATGAAGGAAATATAGAAAAAAGTGTAAATACTGGTTCAAATAAAGAAAAAATCTTTAAAAACTTGGTAAAAAATAGAAAATTGGTTAAAATAAAGAAAAAATCTTTAAAAACTTGGTAAAAAACAGAAAATTGGTTAAAATAAAGAAAAAAACTTTAAAAAATAGTCAAAATACAGAAAAAATCTTTGAAAACTAGTTAAAATGCAGAAGAATGGTTCAAATAAAGAAAAATCTTTAAAAAATAGTTAAAATACAGAAAAACGGCTAAAATACAGAAAAAATGGTTAAAATAAAGAAAAAAACTTTAAAAAATAGTCAAAATACAGAAAAAATCTTTGAAAACTAGTTAAAATGCAGAAGAATGGTTAAAATAAAGAAAAAAACTTTAAAAAATAGTCAAAATACAGAAAAACGGCTAAAATACAGAAAAACGGCTAAAATACAGAAAAAATGGTTAAAATAAAAAAAATCTTTAAAAAATAGTTAAAATACAGGAAAAATAGTTAAAATACAGAAAAAAGATTAAAATACAGAAAAACGGCTAAAATACAGAAAAAACATTGAAATACAAAAAAAACCTTTAAAAACTTGGTAAAAAACAGAAAATTGGTTAAAATAAAGAAAAAAACTTTAAAAAATATTTAAAATTCTGAAAAAATGGTTAAAATACAGAAAAAGTGGTAAAAATTCAGAAAAAATTGTTGAAATAAGAAAAAACGGTTAAAATACAGGAAAAAGTGTAAAAAATTATTCAAATAAAGAAAAAATTGTTAAAATGCAGAAAAAACGTTTAAAACACAGAAAAACGGTTGAAATACAGAAAAAATGGTTTAAATAAAGAGAAAATCTTTAAATAATAGTTGAAATACAGAAAAATGGTTAAAAAAAAGAAAAAATCTTGAAAAAGCAGTTAAAATACAGAAAAACGGCTAAAATACAGAAAAAGTGGTTAAAACACAGAAAAATGGTTAAAATACAGAAAAAGTGGTTAAAATTCAGAAAAAATTGTTAAAATTCATAAAAAAAATTTTAAATACAGAAAAAGTGGTTAAAATTCAGAAAAATGGTTAAAATACGGAAAAACGGCTAAAATACAGATAAAAATGGTTAAAATGCAGAAAAAATAGTTAAAATAGAGAAAAAAATTGTTAAAATGGTTAAAAGAAAGAAAAAAAAGTTTAATAATAATAATAATAATTCTTACTCTCTGATTGAAAGCACGGGGACAAATAGTGCAGCCGTAGGGCTTCTCTCCAGTGTGAATGCGCTCGTGTTTGCGCAATGTTCCACCGTCGGCGAACGCCTTCCAGCAGAAGCGACACGAATATGGACGCTCGCCAGTGTGAATGCGAATGTGAATTTGCTGCGAGCTTCGGCTGCCGAATGTTTTGCCGCACTCACGACACGGAAACGATCGTCCGCCGAGTTCCTTATTATGCGAATGTCGATGGCTCATCAGCGTTCGGCCATCGGCGAATTCCTCGCCGCACTCGTCGCACGCCACATTTTTATTGCGATGCGACAGCATGTGTCTAAAAAACAAAAGTATTTTTCAATTTAATTTAAATAATATTTCAAAAATATAAACAACAGTTTTTGTTCATTCTTTTCTTTAAAAAAAAAAATGACAACAAAAATTAGAAACAATAAAAAAATATAAATGAAAAAAAAACAGAAGGAAAAAATATAAATAAACTAAAATAGTGACGAACATTAAAAAATAGAAAATAAACAAAAATAGTGACAAAAATTAAAAAATACGGAAAGAAACAAAAATAGTGACGAAAATTAAAAAATAGAAAATAAACAAAAATAGTGACAAAATAAAAAATACGGAAAGAAAGAAAAATAGTGACGAAAATTAAAAAAGAGAAAATAAACAAAAATAGTGACAAAAATTAAAAAATAGAAAATAAACGAAAATAGTGACAAAATAAAAAATACGGAAAGAAAGAAAAATAGTGACGAAAATTAAAAAATAGAAAATAAACAAAAATAGTGACAAAATAAAAAATACGGAAAGAAAGAAAAAAAGTGACAAAATAAAAAATACGGAAAGAAAGAAAAATAGTGACAAAATAAAAAATACGGAAAGAAAGAAAAGCAAAAAAATCTTCTCACCGTCGCAATCGGGCCTTGCTATGAAAGCGTTTACCGCACTTGGTGCAATTGCAATTTTTGTCCGAATTATGAATCCAAGCGTGCTTCAAGAGACTCCTCTTGTCCTTGCACGTCTTCCCGCAGAGATTGCAGGTATTTGGTGGCGCATCGTCGGCGTGATTTTGCCGAACGTGTTCGGCGACATCGGCATCGTCGCGACAACGTTCACCGCACAACAAACAACGACGATTGTGCGAGCGTGCATGAAGTTCGGCGTGCGCCAACAGCGCCAACGCCTCCTCGAACCACTCGCCACAAACAGTGCACACGTGCTGTTGACTCGGTCCCTCATTCAAGTCCATTTCCTGTTTCACGTGAGTTCTACCAAAAAAAGAAATGCAACAAATTATTTTCTTTTCATTATTTCATTATTTTCTTTTTATTATTTTATTATTTCATGGTTGCCACAAATATTTAATTTTAATTTTCCCTGACTTTTCCCTGAATTCCAGCCGAAATTCTCACATTTTCCCTGACCATAAAAAATATTCTGATTCACTCTATAAATTATTAGATACTCAAAACAATGTTCTATTAAATTTATTTACAAATTTCATTAATTGTAAAATTATTCATAAACATCAATAACTAAATTTCTAATAACTATTTAATTATTACTTTTCAACAAGAATTAAAATTCTTCAGAACATTCAAATTCAAACCTTTTTGAAACTCAACAATTTATAAAAATATTATTACAAAACATAAAGAATTCTTAATGTTTTCTTATAATTTAAACAATCATGAAATTTTTCAACAAAAATTTAACTATTTACAAAAATCCAAATAAAATCCTTTGCAAGAATTCAATTATTTTAAAAAGTAGTAAATTTTCTCAAAAAAATTCAATTATTTGAAAAAATTGTAACAAAATTCGTTGCAATAATTCAATTATTTTCATAAGCAATAAGTCGATTATTCGGTAATTTTATTTTTTAATCAATTTTTATTAGAAAATTCTAGAAAAATTCAATTATTTAAATTGAAAAATAAATAATTTATTGAGTAATTGAATGTTTGTTAAAATTGAATTCTCATAAGGAATTTTATCAACAAATTTTTAATTAATTGAATTCTTTTGACAAATTTTAATAAAATTTTTCAAGAATAATTACATTTTTCGAAGAATTTGATTAAAATATTGTATCCAAAATTAGTTAAAATCCTGCGATAAGTTTTATTATTCATGGAAATAATTTTAAAAAATTTCCAAAAATGTTATTAAAATTTTTCTAAAATAATTGAATTTCGGCGAAGAATTTTATTCGTTATAAAAATAATTAAATTCTTGTAAAGAACTTTGTTAAATTTTTTTTAAATAATTGCTTCCTGCGACGAATATTATAAAAGTCTTTTTAAATAATTGATATTTTTCAAAAAATTTTATAAAACTTTGTTTATTAAATAATTGAAAACACATGAAAATTTGATTATTTATGAAAATAATTTAATTATTTCAAAGAAATTTATTGAAAATTTCATAAATTATTCAAATTCTGTAAAATTTTAATAAGAATTTTAGTCAAGTTTTTAAATATATTTGAATTTTGAAGAAGAATTGAATTATTTATGACAATAATTGAAATTTTGACGAATATTAAAAAATTTTTTTTTTAAATATTTGAATATTGATGAATTTTATTATTTATAAAGATAATTGAAATTTAGACAAAAATTTTTCGAACATAATTGAATTTCTGCGAAGAATTTTATTACTTTTGAAAATAATTTAATTCTTCCAACGAATTTTATTTAAGTTTATTATAAAAATAATTGATTTTCGGTGAAGAATTTTACTATTTCAAAAAATAATTGAATTCTTGAAAAGAACTTTGTTAAATTTTTTTCAATAACTGAACTCTTGCGACGAATTTTATAAAATTCTTTTTAAATAATTGATATTTTTCGTAAAATTATTTGAAATTTTTTATATTAAATAATTGAACTCAAGTGAAAATTTTATTATTTATGAAAATAATTGGTTTATTTAGAAGAAATTCATCAATTTTATAAATTATTGAATTCCTGTGAAATTTTTCCAAGAATTTTATTAATGTTTTTAAAAATAATCGAGTTTCGAAGAAGAATTGTATTATTTATAAAGATAATTGAAATTTTAACAAGAATTTTATTCAAGTTTTTGAATATATTTGAATTTTGAAGAAGAATTGTATTATTTATAACAATAATTGAAATTTTGACGAGAATTAAAAAAATTTTTTTAAATAATTGAATATTGATGAATTTTATTATTTATAAAGATAATTGAAATTTTGACAAAAATTTTTCGAACATTATTGAATTTCTGCGCAGAATTTTATTACTTTTGAAAATAATTTAATTCTTCCAACGAATTTTATTCAAGTTTATAAAATTGAATTTCGGTGCTTAATTTTACTGTTTCAAAAAATAATTGAATTCTTGAAAAGAACTTTGTTAAATTTTCTTCAATAACTGAACTCTTGAGACGAACTTTATAAAATTCTTTTTAAATAATTGATATTTTTCGTAAAATTATATGAAATTTTTTATATTAAATAATTGAATTCCTTTGAAATTTTATTATTTTTTTATTTATTTTTATTATTATTTTTTTTAAGAAAATAATTGGTTTATTTAGAAGAAATTTATCAATTTTATAAATTATTATTGAATTCCTGTAAAATTTTTCCACGAATTTTATTAAAATTTTTAAAAATAATTGAATCTCGAAGAATTGTATTATTTATAAAGATAATTGAAATTTTAACAAGAATTAAAAAAAAAATTGTGAACATAATTGAATTTTGGAGAAGAATTTTTTTATTTTTAAAGATATAATTGAAATGACCAGAATTTTTTTAAATTTTCGAATATAATTGAATTTCTGCAAAAAATTTTATTACTTTTGAAAATAATTAAATTTCAGTAATTATTTCTAACTTTTCGAAAATTAAATTTTTTTTTTAGTATTTTTAACTAAAATTCTTTTATGAATCTAGTATTTATGAAAATTGTAAAAATTATTCATTACAGAATTTATAAGTCATAATTTTGTGATAGTTTTTTAAAAATTAAGTTATTTCAAAACAAAATTATTGTCTGAAATAGAAAAAATTCAAGGTTTTGTTTTTTAAAATTCGTGGTTATTTTTATAGTTTACGAGGCAAACAAAAAAACATCAACATTTAGAGTTTTTTAAATGAATTTTTGAAATTCGATTTTTTCCAGTACTTTTACTAAAAATCCCTGACTTTTCCCTGACTTCCCTGACCTGTGGCAACCCTGTATTTTATTTTTTTCTTTTTATTACTTTCTTTTTTTTTTCTTTTTATTATTTTATTTTTTCTTTTTTTTCTTTTTATTATTTTCTTTTTATTACTTTATTATTTTCCTTTTATTACTTTATTATTTTCTTTTTATTTCTTTATTATTTTCTTGTTTTATTTTTTTCTTTTTATTACTTTATTACAGGCTTCGCACTCCATTATGAGTTTAAAAAAAGTAGGAAAAAGTAGCCTTGATGACAAAAAAAAGTAGGAAATAGTAGCCGCGATGACAAAAAAAGAATTAAAGAATTTCATTAAAAACTTTTTTAAAAAAAGAACACTAAAGACAAAAATAGTAATAAAAGAATAGGAAAAAAACAAATAGTTAAGAAAAGAGACAAAAATAGTAAAAAAACGAATAGTAAAGCCAAAAATAAAAAAGAGAAAATAGTAAAAAAAAAATTGGACAAGTGCGAGTTGTACTCGCAATGCAGTGGCGGGTTTTTATGAAATTATTTTCTTTAGGAAAGCATGAAGATAATTAAAAAAGTAAAGTGTTTCTCAAAAACCCAAAAATAAAGAAGCAAAACTAGAAAAACATGTGGAAACAGATGAATTTTAAGAATTTCGGTTTTTAAATTTTTTTATAAAATTAGTTTTTTTGGCAAAGCATGTAGATAATTAAAAAAGTAAAGTGGTTCTCAAAAACCCAAAAATAAAGAAGCAAAACTAGAAAAACATGTGGAAACAGATGAATTTTAAGAATTTCGGTTTTTTAAATTTTTTACTAAAATTAGTTTTTTTTAGCAAAGCATGAAGATAATTAAAAAAGTAAAGTGTTTCTCAAAAACCCAAAAATAAAGAAGCAAAACTAGAAAAACATGTGAAAACAGATGAATTTTAAGAATTTCGGTTTTTAAATTTTTTTATAAAATTAGTTTTTTTGGCAAAGCATGTAGATAATTAAAAAAGTAAAGTGGTTTTCAAAAACCCAAGAATAAAGAAGCAAAACTAGAAAAACAAGTAGAAACAGATGAATTTTAAGAATTTCGGTTTTTTAAATTTTATACTAAAATTAGTTTTTTTTAGCAAAGCATGAAGATAATTAAAAAAGTAAAGTGTTTCTCAAAAACCCAAAAATAAAGAAGCAAAACTAGAAAAACATGTGGAAACAGATGAATTTTAAGAATTTCGGTTTTTAAAATTTTTTATAAAATTAGTTTTTTTTGGCAAAGCATGAAGATAATTAAAAAGTAAAGTGTTTCTCAAAAACCCAAAAATAAAGAAGCAAAACTAGAAAAACATGTGGAAACAGATGAATTTTAAGAATTTCGGTTTTTTAAATTTTTTACTAAAATTAGTTTTTTTTAGCAAAGCATGAAGATAATTAAAAAAGTAAAGTGTTTCTCAAAAACCCAAAAATAAAGAAGCAAAACTAGAAAAACATGTGAAAACAGATGAATTTTAAGAATTTCGGTTTTTAAATTTTTTTATAAAATTAGTTTTTTTGGCAAAGCATGTAGATAATTAAAAAAGTAAAGTGGTTTTCAAAAACCCAAGAATAAAGAAGCAAAACTAGAAAAACAAGTAGAAACAGATGAATTTTAAGAATTTCGGTTTTTTAAATTTTATACTAAAATTAGTTTTTTTTAGCAAAGCATGAAGATAATTAAAAAAGTAAAGTGTTTCTCAAAAACCCAAAAATAAAGAAGCAAAACTAGAAAAACATGTGGAAACAGATGAATTTTAAGAATTTCGGTTTTTAAAATTTTTTATAAAATTAGTTTTTTTTGGCAAAGCATGAAGATAATTAAAAAGTAAAGTGTTTCTCAAAAACCCAAAAATAAAGAAGCAAAACTAGAAAAACATGTGGAAACAGATGAATTTTAAGAATTTCGGTTTTTAAAATTTTTTATAAAATTAGTTTTTTTGGCAAAGCATGTAGATAATTAAAAAAGTAAAGTGTTTCTCAAAAACCCAAAAATAAAGAAGCAAAACTAGAAAAACATGTGGAAACAGATGAATTTTAAGAATTTCGGTTTTTAAAATTTTTTATAAAATTAGTTTTTTTGGCAAAGCATGTAGATATTTAAAAAAGTAAAGTGGTTTTTAAATTTTGTCTAAGGAATTCAATTATTTCAATTATTTTCATAAATACTAAAATTTTTCCGATTTACTAAATTCTTTTAAATATTATTTTTGAAAAATATTTCTCATAAGAATTCAATTCTTTTCATAAATTTCCATAAAATTAAAAAAATAATTCAATTATTTTTAAAAGTAACATTATTCTTCGCAGAAATTCAATTATGTTTAACATTTTTTTGAAATTCTCCGAAATTTCAATTATCTTTATAAATAATTAAATTGTTCTCTACAATTCAATTATTTTCAAAAATGTTAATAAAATTCTACGCAAACATTTAATTATTTTCATAAATATGTAATAACATTCTTTTGAAGGATTCAATTACTTTTATAAGTAGTAAAATTCTTTGTACAAATTCAATTAGTAACAATAAATTTTAATGAAATTGAATTAATCAAATTTTTCAATTATAATTATGAACAGTCAAGATTGTTTTTTGAAAAATTGAAAAAATGTTTAAAAAAATTTGTTTAATTCAATAGAGTAAATGTTGGTAAAATTATTTCCTATTATCTTATTGGCGGTCGTTTTTCATTAACGATTTTAGTTTTAACACTATTTGTTGAGAAAAGTAGCTTTTAGTAGCATTAGGCTCAAAAAAGTAGCCAAAAAGTAGCCTCGTATCAAAAAAGTAGCAAACAGTAGCTTTTAGTAGAAGAGTGCGAAGCCTGTTATTATTTTCTTTTTATTATTTTATTATTTTCTTTTTATTACTTTATTATTTTCTTTTTTTTCTTTTTATTATTTTCTTTTTTCTTTGTATTATTTTCTTTTCATTTTCAAATTAAAGCGAAGCAGAAGAGTAGAACAATAAATAGAATACAGAAATAAAACATTTCTTTTATTTCTCTGTCTTCTACTTATTTAACTAGCAGTTAAATAGTAAAAAATAAGTATTTTAGAATTAAATAGCGAATAGAGTGAGAAACATACTTCCGGTGGCGCTTAAGAAGATCCAATCGATGAAAAGGAACGCCGCAGGTGTCGCAGAAGAATTCCCCAAAGCGATCGTCGCCAGTGTAATTACCCGCCTCGTTGCCATCAATTTGATCGTTGGCAATTTCAATGGTGCTGCCGTGTTTATTTTTCATATGCTCGCGCAGTGCGTTCAAGTCCCAGTACATTTCGCCGCAATTTGAACACTCGAGTGGAGAGTCGCCGCCGTGAATTCGCGAATGTGAGGCGAGCGCCTTCTCGCGTGCGAATGCGACGCCACAATTTTGACAGACGTAGGGCTTCGTTGGATCGGTGATTGGCCAACGCGGTGGATCATTGATCACTGTCATTTGATCGGTCCAGCGTGAACTCGACGCTAAACTATTGCCGCCAGCGCTGCGATTATTTGTCGTGCTGCGCGACGCAACCTCCATTAAACGAATGTCCTCGGCAACATAGTTGTAGGTTGATTTATTCATTAGTTTGCCAACGACTTCTTTGCCATCGTCGGCGAGATTTGATGACGACGAGGATGTTGTTGTTGCTGCTGTTTGACCGGGAGCGACGACTAGTGAACGTTTACCGCCAGCTGCGGCTGTATTGTTTTTTCGTCTACGTGGAGTATTCGATTGCACCTTCTTTCGTCGACCTGGACGAACAAAAACTTTTGTTGAAATTATTTTATTATTATTTTCATTATTATTATTATTATTAATATTATTATTATTATTATTATTATTATTATTATTATTATTATTATTATTAATTAGATATTACTGTTCATATTTTTAAAATTTTAATCAAATTTCACGAAAGAATTGAATAATTTTCTAAAATTTTATTAAATCCTTCCAAACAATTCAACTATTTTTTTAATTAGTAAAATCTTTACAAATTCAATTATTATTTTCAAAAGTAATAAAATCCTTCTAAAAAATTCAATTATGTTCAAAAATTTAAAAAAATTCTCGTAAAAATACAATTATTTTCAAATATAATAAATTTCTTGGCAAAATTTCTTTTATTTTCAGAAAAAAATAAATTTCTTGACAAAATTTCGAGAAAAAAAAATTATCAAAATAATGAAATTTTTGAATAAAATTCAATTATTTTCAAAAATTTTAATCAATTTCGTGTCAAACTTTCAATTATTTTCAAAATTAATAAAATTCTTCTAAAAAATTCAATTATTTTCAAAAATTTTTTTAAAATTCAGTAAAAAATACAATTATTTTTAAATTTAATAAAATTCTTGGCAAAATTTCTTTTATTTTCAGAAAAAAATAAATTTCTTGACAAAATTTCGGAAAAAAAAATTATCAAAATAATGAAATTTTTGAATAAAATTCAATTATTGAAATTTTTGAATAAAATTCAATTATTGAAGTTTTTGAATAAAATTCAATTATTGAAATTTTTGAATCAAATTCAATTATTGAAATTTTTGAATAAAATTCAATTATTGAAGTTTTTGAATAAAATTCAATTATTGAAATTTTTGAATAAAATTCAATTATTTTCAAAAATTTAAATCAATTTCATGTCAAACTTTCAATTATTTTCAAAAATAATAAAATTCTTGTAAAAATTTCAATTATTTTCAAAAAATCTCAAAAAAATGTCAATTAATTTCAAAAAAATCTTGTCAACATTTATTTTTTTTGCAGGAATTCAATTATTTTTGAAACAATTTTAATTAAATTCCTCGGATGAATTCTAATATCTTTTTAAATATTTTCATAAATTTGATTTATTTCCTAAAATTATTAATAAATTCTTCGAAACAATTGAATTATTTTCAAAAATACTACAATTCTTTGAAGGAATTAAATTATTTTTAATCCAATTTTAACAAAATTACACGAAAGAATGAAAGAATTGTTTTCGAAAATTTCCATAAAATTCCATTTCAAAAAGAATATTAAATTATTTAAAATTAATACTTAAGAACTACAAAATAATTGAAATTTTAGCAAAAAAATAAATTTTTGAGAAAAAAAATCGAAATTTTAGCAAAAAAAATCAATTTTTAAGAAAATAATTGAAATTTTAGCAAAAAAACAAATTAAATTTGAACAAAATAATTAAAATTTTTTTGGGAAAAAATTAATTTTGACGGAAATAATAGAAATTTTAGCAATAAAAATGAATTGTGACGAAAAAAAATTAAAATTTTAGAAAAAATCCAATTTTTACGAAAATAATTGAAATTTTAGCAAAAAATTTGAAACATTAGCAAAAAAAATTAAATTTTAGCCAAAAAAAAATTAATTTTTAATAAAATAATTGAAATTTTAGCAAAAAAAAAAAATAATATTCAACAAAATAATTGAATTTTTTGGAAAAAAATTAATTTTGACGAAAATAATCGAAATTTTTGGCAATGAAAATGAATTTTGATGAAAATTATTAAATAAAATTACATGAAAGAATTAAATTGCATTTGAAAATTTTCATAAAATTTAATTTTAACAAAAATTTTGAAATTTTTTAAAAATAATTCAATTATTGTCAAAATATTTATAAAAAAGAAAAAAAACTTCATTATTTTCAATTATTTATATAAAATTTTTCATAACAATTTAATTATTTATTTAATTTTTTGTTAACCAAATTTCAGTGAAATTTCTCCAAATAATTCAAATATTTTGTCTTCAATTTTAATAAAATTTCTCTAAATAATTCAAACATTTTGACTTTAATTTTAAAAAAATTTCTCTAAATAATTCAATTAATTTGAATTCAAATTTTAGTAAAATTTTCGAAAAGAATTCAATTACTTTCAACAAGAAAATGTAATAAAAATTCTTTATAAGAATTCAATGATTTTAAAATTATTATTTACCTAATTAATAAAATTCTTCGAAAAAAATTCAATTTTTCTCTAATTTAAATTCAAATTCAATTTCAAAATTTGGCTAAATTATTAACATTTTTCGTCTAAAAATTCAATTAATTTTTAAATGAAAATTTCTTGAAAGACTTCAATTATTTACAGAAAATAATAAAATTTTCCTCGATAATTCAATTTTTTTTTCAAAAATTTTTGATAAAATTCTTCCCAGGAATTCAATTATTTTCAAAAGTAACAAAATTTTTCTCAAGAATTTAATTATTTTACAAAAAATTTAATTTCAATTCCATCGACAAATTTAATTATTTAGAAAAATATGTTTTTTTTTAATTCTTTGGAAGAATTCAATTATTTCCAAAAAAATATTAGAATTCGTTTGTTTTAAATCGAAAAAAGCTACTTTTTTCCTTAAATAGAAAAAAATCTGATTTCGTCTCGAGTATAAAAAAAAAATTCTTTTTTTATTGAAAGTAGAAAAAAGCTTTTTTTTCATTTTAAATAGAAAAAGCTTCTTTTTTCATTTTAAATAAAAAAAGGTTCTTTGCCTTTTCGTTTGTAATAGTAAAAAAAAATCTTCTTCATTTCAAGTAGAAAAAAGGTTCTTCTTTTGTTTTAAATGGAAAAAAGCTCCTTTTTTGTTTTTGAGTATAAAAAAGCTTCTTTTCATGTTTTCAATAGAAGAAAGATAATATTTTTGTTTTAAATAGAAAAGTATATAGGATTTTTTTCAAATTAGAAAAAAGCTTCTTTTTTGTTTTTAAATCGAAAAGCTTTTTTTCTCTTAAATAGAAAAAAGCTGCTTTTTTGTTTTTAAAGAGGAAAAAACCTCATCTTTTCGTTTTAATTATAAAAAAGCTTGTTTTTTTCATATTAAGTAGAAAAAGCTGGTTTTTTCGTTTTAATTATAAAAAAGCTTGTTTTTTTCATTTTAAGTAGAAAAAGCTGGTTTTTTTCGTTTTAATTATAAAAAAGCCTGTTTTTTCATTTTAAGTAGAAAAAGCTTGTTTTTTATTTCAAGTAAAAAAGCTTGTTTTTTATTTCAAGTAAAAAAAGCTTGTTTTTTATTTCAAGTAAAAAAAGCTTGTTTTTTTATTTCAAGTAAAAAAAGCTTGTTTTTTTATTTCAAGTAGAAAAAGCTTGTTTTTTTATTTCAAATAGAAAAAGCTTGTTTTTTTCATTTCAATTATAAAAAAGCTTGTTTTTTTTTCATTTTAAGTAGAAAAAATCTTTTTTTAGTTCTACATAGAAAAAAAAACCTCTTTCTCTCTCTCTCTCGCTCTCTCATTATTATTTGTTGTACAGAAAACAGCAAAAGGAAAAAAAATAAGAACCTTTTGTCATTTCCTCCTCGTCGTTCATCAGGGGATCCTCGTCATTGAGATCGTCGTCGAGACCGTCGCGCGACGGTGCGTAGGCATGAATTTTCAAATGATTCATTAAATCGCATTTGCGCACGTAACGCGCGCCACAAAGATTGCAGCCATGCGGACGATCGGTTTGATGCGCCACCATGTGATTCATTAGATTCGCCTTCTTTCGAAAGCGACGACTGCAAAAATCGCACGGATAGGGCCGTGTATTTGTGTAAGAATCTTGATCAATTGGCAATGGAATTTCCATGTCGTCGTATTCCAATAAATTGTCGTGCGACACTTTCGTCTCCGGAATCTCGACACTGAAAATTCAAAAATTAGAAAGTTAGGAAATTTTGCATTTTTCTTTTTCAAAACGCTGGAAAATTTAGGAAATTGATAATTATTGTTGAAAAATTTAGGAAATTGATAATTATTATAAAACATCAATAACTTCAATTTTCAATAAATATTTAATTTTTTTCCCATATAGAAATGAGGATTTTCAAAAATCAATCAATAATTGATATATTATTTTGAATTTAGTTTCAATTCTATTTCTATTTATTTTCAAATTTTAATTTTTAGATTCAATTCTACTTCTATTTATTTTCAATTTAGTTTCAAAGTTTAATTTTGAGTTATTTTTAATTTAGTTTCAATTCTATTTCTATTTACTTTCAATTTAGTTTCAAATTTTTATTTTTAGTTTCTATTTCTATTTATTTTCAATTTAGTTTCATTTCTATTTCTATTTATTTTCAATTTAGTTTCAAATTTTTATTTTTAGTTTCTATTTATTTTCAATTTAGTTTCAAATTACAATTTTAAGTTTCTATTTCTATTTATTTTCAATTTACTTTCAAACTTTTATTTTTAGTTATTTTTAATTTAGTGTCAATTCTATTTCTATTTATTTTCAAATTTTAATTTTTAGTTTCAATACCATTTCTAATTATATTCAATTTAGTTTAAAATTTTAATTTTAAGTTATTTTTAATTTAGTTTCAATTCTATTTCTATTTATTTTCAATTTAGAATCAAATTTTAATTTTTAGTTTCTATTTCTATTTATTTTTAATTTAGTTTCATTTCAATTTCTACTTATTTTCAATTTAGTTTCAAATTTTAATTTTAAGTTTCCATTTCTATTTATTTTCAATTTATTTTTAATTCTATTTCTATTTAATTTCAATTTACTTTCAAATTTTAATTTTTTGTTTCTATTTATTTTCAATTTAGTTTCAAATTTTAATTTTTAGTTTCTACTTATTTTCAATGTAGTTTCAAATTAAAATTTTTAGTTTCTATTTTTATTTATTTTCAATTTATTTTCAAATTTTAGTTTTTAGTTTCTATTTATATTCAATTTAGTTTCAAATTAAAATTTTTAGTGTCTATTATTTCTATAAAATTAGAATTTTCAGTTTCTATTTCAATTTATTTTCAATTTAGTTTTAATTCTATTTCTATTTAATTTCAATTTAGTTTAAAATTTTAATTTTTAGTTTCAATTTCTATTTATTTTCAATTCTATTTCTATTTATTTACAAATTTTTATTTTTAGTTTCTATTTATTTTCAATTTAGTTTCAAATTTAAATTTTAAGTTTCTATTTATTTTCAATTCTATTTCTATTTATTTACAAATTTTAATTTTTAGTTTCCATTTCTATTTATTTTCAATTTAGTATCAAATTTCAATTTTTAGTTTATATTTCTATTTAATTTCAATTTAGTTTAAAATTTTAATTTTTAGTTAATATTTCTTTTTATTTTCAATTTAGTATCAAATTAAAATTTTTAGTTTCTATTTCTATTTATTTTCAATTTAGTTTCAAATTTCAATTTTTAGTTTATATTTCTATTTAATTTCAGTTTAGCTTAAAATTTTAATTTTTAGTTTCTATTTCTATTTATTTTCAATTTAGTTTCAAATTTTAATTTTTAGTTTCTATTTATTTTCAATTTAATTTCAAACTTTAATTTTTACTTTCTATTTCTATTAATTTTCAATTTAGTTTCAATTCTATTTCTATTTTATTTCAATTTAGTTTAAAATTTTAATTTTTAGTTTCTATTTCTATTTATTTTTAATTTATTTTCAAATTTTAATTTTTAGTTTCTATTTATTTTCAATTTAGTATGAAATTAAAATTTTTAGTTTCTATTTCTATTTATTTTAAATTTAATTTCAAACTTTAATTTTTACTTTCTATTTCTATTAATTTTCAATTTAGTTTCAATTCTATTTCTATTTAATTTCAATTTTTTTTTAAATTTTTATTTTTAGTTTCTATTTCTATTTATTTTTAATTTATTTTCAAATTTTAATTTTTAGTTTCTATTTATTTTCAATTTAGTATCAAATTAAAATTTTCAGTTTCTATTTCTATTTATTTTCAATTTAGTTTCAAATTTTAATTTTTAGTTCCTATTTGTTTTTTTCCATAATTCAAAACTTAAGAATTTAATTATTTTCCTAATTCAAAACTTAGGAATTTTTTTTTCTTAATTTAAAATCGAATTTTTTCTCTCTATCGCAAACAGAGGAATTTAATTTTTCTCAATTCAAAACTTGGGAATTTTTTTTTAACTCAAAACTTGGGAATTTTATTTTTCCTTATTCAAAACTTAGGAATTTTATTTCTCCTTATTCAAAACTTAGGAATTTTATTATTTCCCTAATTGAAAATTGAATATTTTTTTCTCTTATTGCAAAAATAGGAATTTTATTTTATTTTTTCTTTTCTTTTGTTAAAAAAAACTTAAGAAGAAGAAGAAGACGGCAAGTTACCCATCGTCGGGTCCGGATCGATCCCAACTATCGGCGACAACTTCCTCGGTGACTTGAATGTTGAAATAATCATGGCCCTGGTCCTGTGGGACAATATAAATTGACTCCATGTCACTCGACTGCGGCACCATTAAAATCTCAGTGTCGTTCGACTCTTGTTCCGGTTGTTGTTCGATAACTTCCTCCTCGACGGCCTCCTCGATAACTTCCTCGCAGGCGCCAATCACTTCCTCTTCTTGCGCGACCATTTCCGTTTCGAGGCCGCACACCTCCTCGTGAATGACATTGCCCACATCCTCAGCCCAATGTAGAGTCAATTCCTCCGGCACGTCCATTGTCTCTTCAACAATTGTCGTCATATTTTTTTCTTTCTTTCCTTCCTCCTTTTTTTTGTTGTTTTATTTTATCACTGAAATCACTGTAAAAAGAAAATTACATTTCAAAAATTAGTTTCCACCACAATTTCTCCTTTTTTACATTTTTATCAAAAATGCGAAAGATTTTTCCATTAAAAATTAATTATTTATTTAATTACTTAAAGTATAAAACGTCCAGGCAAAAAATTTACTATTTTCCCAAAATTTCTTTTTTTTTATTTCAATATTTTTTCATTAAAAAATTAATTATTTATTTAGTTAACAATATAAATCTGTGAGACAAAGATTTATTCTAAATAATTGATCTTTTATCGAAATTTTAAAAAAATTGAATTCTCTATAAATTTTTTGCAAAATAATTGAATTTTCTAAAAAATTTTGTTAAAACATTGAATTTTTATTTCAATGTTTTCATTAAAAATTATTTATTTCGTTAAGTACGTTTTTTCCCATATTTGTCATTTTTAAAGAATACAATTAAGTTTCTTAATAAAAATTTAATTATTTCTAAAAGTTTAAAAAAAACAAAAAAAGTTTTTCTACAAAAAAAAAGAATTTATTATGAATTTTCATTCAATTGGAAATTTCAATTCCATTCAATTTTTTCAAATAAATTTTAATAAAATTCCATGAAAGAATTACATTATTTTTCAATATTTGTACAAATTTCTTAAAAAGAATTCAAATAATTTTCAATACAAATTTTAATTAAATTTCTTAAAGTAAAAAAAAAATTTCCTCAAAAGAATTCAATTATTTTGAATAATTTTAATAAAATTCATCGCGAGATGATTCTTGCGAAGCAATCAATTAATTTCATAAATAACAAAAAATTCATCATTAAAATTCAAATACTTTTAATTCAATTTCTAAACAAACATTCAATTATTTTTAGAAATAATACAATTTTTAGCTAAAATTAAATAATTGAATTTTCAAAAAAAAAAAATTAAAAAAAATTCTTTTAAAGAATTAAAACCTGAATAAAATTTTTCAAAATAAATGAATCGTCTAAGAAATTTTGTAAATAAAAAAAATTTTCGATAAAATTTTTCAAAATAATTGGATTTTAAAGAAAATTTTGTTAAAGAATGGAATTTTAAAGAAAACTTTGTCAAAGAATTTAAATTATTGATAAAAATTTTTGAAAATAATTGAATTTTTGTTTAAAAAAATTGAATTATCAAAAAAAAATTCAAAATAATGAAACTTTTAAAGAACTTTTTTTTTTAAAATTGAAATTTGAATAAAATTTTTGAAAATAACTGAATTTTTGTTAAAAGAATTGAATTATCAAAGAAACTTTTCTAAATAATTGAATTTTCAAAAAAAAAAAAAAACAATTTTGAAAATAATGGAAATTTTAGAGAATTTTATTTAAAAACTTGAAATCTGAATAAAATTTTTTAAAATAATTAAATCGACAAAGAAATTTTGTAAAACAATTAAATTTTCCAAAAAATTTTCTAAAATAATTGAATTTTTAACGAAAATTTTGTTAATGAACTGAATTCTCGATAAAATTTTTGGAAAATAATTAAATTTTTTTTAAATGAATTGAATTATCAATGAAAATTTTCAAAATAATTGAATTTTCAAAAACAAAATTTCAAAATAATGGAACTTTTAAAGAATTTTTTTTAAAAATTGAAATTTAAATAAAATCTTTCAAAATAATTAATTCGTCAAAGAAATTTTGTAAAACAATTAAATTTTTGAATAAAATTTTTGAAAATAATTGAATTTTTAAAGGAAATTTTGTTAAAATATTGAATTTCCGAAAAAAATTTTTGAAAATAATTGAATTTTTGTTAAAAGAATTAAAATAGCAAATAAATTTTTCCAAAAAAAACGAATTTAAAAACAAAATTCAAAATAATGGAACTTTTAAAGAATTGTTTTTAAAAAATTGAAATTTGAATAAAATTTTTCAAAATAATTAAATTTTTAATAAGAGAATTCAAAATAATTGAACTTTTAAAGAATTTTTTTTATAGAATTGAAATTTGGATAAAATGTTTCAAAATAATTGAATTTTTTAAAGGAAATTTTGTTAAAGAATTAAATTCTGGATAAAATTTGTCAAAATAATTGAATTTTTGTTAAAAGAATTGAATTTTTAAAGACATTTCGTTAAAGAATTGAATTTTTGTTAAAAGAATTGAATTTTTAAAGAAATTTTTCAAAATAATTGAATTTTTGTTAAACGAATTGAATTTTTAGAGAAATTTTTCAAAATAATTATTTTTTTTTAAAGAATTGAATTGTTTAGAAAATTTCTAAAAATAATTAAATTTTTAAAGACATTTCGTTAAAGAATTGAATTTTAGTTAAAATTTTTAATAAATAAAAAAGTTTAATTTTTTTCACTCTTTTTAATTGAAAATTTCAATTTTCTCTCCTCGGGAAAGGAAAATAATTTTTCTTTTCAACTTTAATTAATTATTATTTAGCATTAAATTAATATTTTTCAGTATTTTAACTATTTTCCTTGTAAATTAATAAAAAATAAATTTTGCTATTAAAATATTAATTTCAGTATTAATTTAATTATTTCTCTTTCGGTCAAGAATGGTTTTTTTTATTCATTTAGAAGGAAAATAGTTAAAATACCGAAAAATATTAAATTAACGCTAAATAATAATAAATTTCAGTAATTAATAATAATTAGTAAATAATTTAGAATGAAAATAATAAAATTACTTTTCAACTTAACGACAAAGGAATTAATTTAATTCTCTAATTAATAATTAGTAAATAATTAATTTTGCATGAAAATAAAAATTTTTAACTCAACGACAAACGAATTAATTTAATTATCCAATGAATAAAAAATAAAAAATAATTCCATTAAATAATTCAATCATTCGAATAATTTTAATTCCCCGTTAAGTTAATGAAAAAAACACTAATTTCTCGTTTCAACTCGTTTACACAAACATCAAGATTCTCTAGCGGGAAAAAAATTCACCAAAAAACTAATCGTGAAAAAAAGCAACATAATTGCTCTAAACATGCAAAACATCGCAACTTCATCAAACGGGATTTTAGAATCGGGGAAAAAAAAATTCGCATAAACTTTCACTCAACACAAATCTCTTTTTTTTTCTCTCTTGCCAACCATCGCTTTTCTACGGTTGGAAAAAAAACTAATGAAAAAAAAAATTCCGAAAAACCACCACAACACGATGAGTAGTCACTTAAAAAATGTTTTTATTACCAAAAATCTCTAGTTCTTGAATGACATTTTTCCCGATTCTTTCTCACTTTAACTAAGAAAGGAATTTTCTCTGTTTAGGGGAGTGAAAAAAAAACTTCTGCACAGGCAAATTCAAGAGGTTATGGCACACTTATTATGACAAGTAAACAAAAATAACAGACGAAGAGCTGCGATTTGCGAATTGCGAAATGTATATATTTCTAAAGTCGCGTACACAGGCAGATGTGTGTGCATTGCAATTTTGCGCTTGTTTTTTTTACACAGTTGTGAACGCCACTTTATGTGAATTATGCACAAAAGGACAAAACATGGAAAAATGATTTTTATTTTTCTATTTAGTGTATATATTTTATATATTTAGTGTATATATTTTATATATTTAGGAATATATTCGATTTATAAGCATATTTACACCTGTGTATTTCGATTTTTTATGCATATATTCGATTTATCGTATTTATATTTACTGTAAATGCATCTTCGTTGGTATATATAGACATATAGACTGTATGCGCATTTTTATACACTTTATATACCTATAGATACTATATTACACCTATAGATGCTATATTATACCTATATATGCTATATTATACCTATATATAGTATATTATACCTATATATTCTATATATACCGATATACACTATATTATAGTGATACCTATATATATTATCCACATCAAACTTATAGACATAGTCAAAAAAGCATTTTCCCCCTTTTGACGCGAAATAAATGCAAAAATCCATTAATTTCCAATTCAGCAAAGAAAAAAATTAAAATAAAAGAATTCACTCGTATTTCCGGTTATGATGATGGAAGTCACGGTAATTATCACCGACGACGACGACGACGTCCCGCAGGACGACAGTAACATTCCTATTCTCTCTTTCTCTCCCCCCTCTCCTCTCTCGTCTATGTCCCGCTCACTAATTTTCTCTTTCTCTCTCTCTCTCTCGCCCCAACCTACAAGAACAAACACACAAAAGCGACACAATTTTGACGTCTCGACAAAATTAAGGTTATAACCGTTTGTGTTCTAAGGTTATGCGGAGACAAAATAAATTTTATAGGTTAAAAAAACCGAATGCCACTTTTCTTTTAGTATCCAAGCAAAAATATTTTCCAAAATTGTTGCATAAGAATTTATAAACACGACCGGTTCGTTTATTTGAATAATAAATTAAGAAATTGTTTCACGAGAAAAAGGGAAAATTCGTCTCTTTTGACAAAAGGCGATTATTTTTGTTTTTTTTTGTTTTTTTGTTTCAAACAACACATGAAAAAAAATGCCGAGTCGAGGGTGAGAAATTTGCCTCGGGTCTCTTTAGACGAATATAAAGAATCCGTTGTCGCGCACTTTGGGAATTTCCTCAGGTTTGAGAATTAAAAAATATTGAATTTTTTCCCCCCTCGTTTTATAATGATGGAAGAAAAAATGTTAAAGGCGTTTCTTTTTTTTTTTAACACATAATCACACACTCACACAGAAACTTACACACACGCGCGCGAACACGATTTATGTTTTCAAAAATTTATCTCTACTTACTTGTGGGGAAAAAAAATTGTAATGTTACTTTGTACACTGAAACAACTTTGGCTTTTTTTTCCTCCTTTGAATATTTTATTATTTTACGAAGGAGAGAGAAACCTAACCCAAAAATTAGTTGGTTGCGGAGATTCGAGAGCCACAAGCGTCGACCTTCGGTTGTTTTCAATTTCGGAGGGGAGGGGGTTAGAGAAGAAGAGGAAAATGGCCGCTTCTCGCCAGGGTTGGATCGTCAAGAACGCAAAAAAAAACAGTTATTTTCATTAAATTTGAAATTTTACTCAATTTTTAATAAGTAACGAGTGTTTCTTTTTCGAAAAAGTTAATTTTTTTGAATTTGCCATAAGTAAAATGTCTAATAACAATTCTTGGAACCCTTGGAACGAAAAAATTTTCCGTCGAAATATCCGAAGGGAAAATTAAGGTGACGTTCACAACCCTGCATTGAGAGGTTAAGCGCAATTCAAAAAATTCATTCTACAAAGAGTAAAATTGCGACGAATGGGTGAATTTAGTAATTTTTTTCGGAAAATAAACGATCGTGTTTCGATAAAAGGGAATTGGTTTTATTTTCTCGCTATTTGGAAATGATTTCCTTTGTTCGCGGTATTTTTCTCGCGACAGGCGAATGGAAATTAGCCGATGACACTTCGACAACCAATCAGCGCGCGCCTTCCATCTGGACGACCAATCGGAAACGTTTCTACCTTTCGCCGGGAGAAATTGAACCCTGAAACACTGGAATTCGAATCGTTCCACAATTTCCCTTCGTCTCGGGATATTTCAACCGTTTCAGTACGAAATCTTGAAAGAAAATAATACGAACCGATTTCGTGTGCGGTTTTCTTCTCGGACTAGAAATTTGTAAATAAAGAGACGTTTTTTTCCGATCGTTTTTACATCTTTCGTGAAAAGGGAAATTTCGCCCAAAATACGTTTTTTTAGGTTAGGCGCATTTGACAGTTTCTTTTGTTTTCAATATCTAATTTAGATATAGAAATGGAAATGATTTGTTTAAATAGAAATGGAATAAAAATGATTTGTTAAAATAGAAACTTGTGAAATTAGGTAATTTCACTATTAAAAAGCAGTGAATTTTATTTCTTTTTTGAGGGGGAAATAATTTTTGAAAAGTGCATCATCCCTTTTTTTGATGCAATTTGTCCCTGACCTTCAGAATCATCGATTTGTTGCACACGTGCACCAGAAGTAAAGAGGGAATTTTTATATATAGAGAATTGCAATGAACTTGAACTGAAGTTTGTAGTTTACGAAATACGAAAATATTTTTTTCTCTTCTCTTTTTTAATCTTTTTGTTTTTTTTTATTTTTGACAGAAAAATTGCAAAAAAAAACATTGTTTCGACGTAAAATCGTTGTAATTGGGGGAAAAAATTCGAAAAGTTTGTCAAAAACATTAAAAAACGAAATTTAAACGAAAAAAATTTTTTAAATCCGGAAATTTGGCAAAAATATTAAAAATTGAAATTTAAAGGAAAAAAAATTTTTTAAACTTTTTTGTTTCGAAATATTTTTAAATGAAAAATTATTTTTGAAAATATTTTAATACCAGGAAAAATTTATCAATAAAAAATATAAAAAGAACTTTTTTCACTTTTTCTTTCGTTAAAAATATATTTGAAATATAAAAAAATAAAATTACTTAGAAATATTAAAAGTTTGTGTTCAAAAAACTAAAAATAATTTTTGTTTGTTTTATTTTTTTTTTATTTTGTTTTAAAAATATTTTTAAATGTTAAAAATTCAAGAAAAATTTTTAATAAAAAAAAGGAAGAAACAATTCTCTTTTTTTAAAGTTAAAATTAAAAATATTTTTCTTTAAATTAAAATTATTTATTTTTTTAAATTAAAATTAAAAATATTTTTTTTCTAAATTAAAATTAAAAATATATTTTTTTTAAAATTAAAATTAAAAATATTTAAAAACAGATTTTTATTTTTCTTTATTAATTAATAATTTTTTTTCAAATTTCAGGGAGGAGAAGAATTTTGAAAAAATTCACTTTTCGGCGGCAAAAATCCGCTCGGATTGAAAAATGGAAATTTTCGCATTTCACGAGAGTTATTAATAAAAATCACGCATCGAAATGCAAGTCAAAGATATTTTGAGAGCAAGGTCACGAGCAATGAGAGAATTTTGCCCCAAAAATATTTCCCCAATGGGAAAATAAACAAAATTGTTAAAAACAAGTAAAAAAAAATATTGAAAACAAAAAAAATATATCGAAAAGAAAAAAAATTAACGAGAACAAAAAAAAAATTAACGAGAACAAAAAAAAAATTGGAAACAAAAAAAAATACCGAAAAAATTAACGAGAACAAAAAAAAATACTGAAAAAATAATAGAAAATATTAAGAACAATAGAAAATATTGAAAATAGTAAAAAAAAATTGAAAATAATAAAAATACATTGAGAATAAAGAATAAAAAAACTATAAAAAATTAATAATTAATAATAAAACAATAAAAAAAATATTAAAAGCGAGTAATAGAAAAAAATATTGAAAACAATCGAAAAGAAGATTGAAAACAATCAAGAAGAAGATTAAAAAAAAAATAATTAACAAAAAAGTGAATAAAAATAAGAAAAAATAAAGAAAAAAGCAAAAAAAGAAAATAAAAGAAAAGACAATAAAAATAAAAAATTAAGAAAATAGCAAAAACAGAAACGAAAAGACGATAAAAATAAGGAAATAAATTTGAACAAAAGAGAAAAAAATATTTTAATAGAGGAAAAATGGAAAGTGAAAGTGAAATGGCCGATGAGGTGAAGAGGAAAAATATCCTCCACTGGAATTATCGTGAATTGGACGAAATTCCAGTTGTCGTGAAGACTTACGGTGCGAATGTGAGGGAAATTTATTTAAAATGGAATAAATTAAAATCCCTGCCAAATTGGATATTCGAATTGGAGAATTTGCAAAATTTATATTTAGCTGGGAATTTTATTCAAAAATTACCAAAGGAAATTCAATATTCACGGCTCACTGTTTTAGATTTAAATTCAAATAAATTGGAATCCATTCCAAGCACTGTTGCTTCGTTAATAACTTTAAAATGTCTTCTACTTGACGATAATTTTATTACCAATATTCCATCTGGTAAGTAAAGAACGTTAAAATAATTTCTTTTTGTTCTTTACCAAAAAAAAAGTAGAAAATATTAATATTCTTTTCTTTTACAAAAAATTGAAAATATGAGTCTATTTTTTTTACAAAAAATTGAAAATATGAATCTATTTTTTTACAAAAAATAGAAAATATGAATCTATTTTTTTTACAAAAAAATAGAAAATATGAATCTATTTTTTTTACAAAAAATAAGATAATTTTCTGTTTTTATTCAAGACTTCAGTCAGTTGAAGAACTTGGAATATCTATCGATTTGTCGCAATCAATTGGAAATTTTGCCCGAATGGTTGGGTTCACTCGAGAAACTCGAAGATTTACTTGTCGACAATAATAATTTAGAAGAGCTTCCAAATAGATTAACTTTAGCTCCCGAATTATTGACTATTTCCGTTTGTTCGAATAGGTAAGGAAAAGAAATAGTTTCTTCTTTCTTTACAAAAAATAATGTTTAAATATATTTTAACAAAAAAAAGAAAAAAAATAATTAAAATAATTTTATTTGCAGATTAAGATATTTGCCGTTAAACGGATTTCTCTCGTCGCCATTTATTCGATTCGATGCGAATCGTAATTTAAATTATTTATCCTATTCACTATTGTGTCAATTGGTTTCAAAAATTCGCGACTCACTTGGCGGTGATTTGCGAAACGTTGTTTCTCGCGGGTGATAATTAATTTCTATATTCTTCATTTTTATAATACGTATAATTATTTCTTTCTATAATTTTTTCTCTTTTTCCTTCATTTTTAATAGAGAAATTTTTATAACTTAAATAATTGTAAATTATTATAAACTCTAGTTTTTGAAATTATAAAATAAGAATATTATAAAAATGAATTATTGGTAACGCAAATGCTAATGGCAATCGTAATAAAAATAATATTCCTTATTTGGAATGGATATCAAAAATACTAAAAACAACGACAACAATAATAAAATATTCCTTACTTGGAATGGATATCAAAAATACTAAAAACGACAACAATAATAAAATATTCCTTATTTGGAATGGATATCAAAAAATCAATAATAATTAGTCATTCGCAATCTACGTCACGCTTTTTGGGACTATAATTCCTCCCCCCCTACCCCCTTCGTCATATTTTTTTACATACAAACAATTTTTTTCTCCATATTTTGCCACACACTGCTTGAAACCTTCCCCTACCCCTTAAAATAATAATAATATTCTAAAATGAAAAATAAAATTGTTTTTGTTTGTGTTCATGTAAAGAAATTAATTTTTTGTAAATTTGGAATTAAGGAGATAAATATTTCAACAGGTGTTTTCAGAAAACAAGCATTGAGTCGAAAAATAGAAACCAAAAATTAAAAATTTCCCCTGACGATTATGAAGGAAGTGAAGAAGTAACAATCGAATTCCCTCCGCAACTATTGAAAATTCATAAGACTTCCGATAATGTCGTTTGTACACTTTACGAATTGGCTCTTCGAAAAGTCTACAAAAACAGGTAAACAAAAAAACAAAACAAGTAGAAAAATTATTTTTACACGCTTTTATTCAAAAAGAATTAAAATTCAATTTCTAAATTCGACTTTTCCATTTTTATGTTTCGTAAAAGGCAAAAAAAAATTAAAGAAGACGATTAAAACTTCCATTTTTTGAAAATAAAAAAAAAAGAATTTTAATTCTTGAATAGTTTGTTAAAATTTAATTCTTTTACAAAAATTGACCGAAAGAAAATTTTTAATTACAAAAAAATTTAAAAAGAAGAAAAAAATGGTTTCTTTCTTTTTATCTTTCTTTGTAGATTTCATCATACTTTAGAAAGAAGAACGTCCCCATTGGAATTAAATATGATCTACGAACCTCGAAGTCTCGGCAATGATTTTCAATCGTTTCGCCATTTTTTCCCAGCCACTTTGATGGAGAATGGTCCAGTCAGTATTTGTCTAAATGACTATTGTCAGGAGCCAATTTTCACCGAATCGTGGATTATATTTCGATTGTACTCTCAATTCTACGATGTTCCAACGTGTGCCCTCTTTTGCAGTTGCAGGTAAATTGCCGCCAAAAGGAAACAAAATACAAAAGGGAAAAAAATTTTTTTGAATCGCTTTTCTGTACCAAAAAAAGAAAAAAAGTAGGAAAAAAATTAATAAAACAATTTTCTTTTTCAGATGCGCTTCCAGATTTTCCAATTCTTTCTCCGAATCTAGAAAACGTTATTTCTTCAATTAAATCATCAATTTTGATACAAATTGAAAATAATTATTTTTCATTATTAATTTTAATTATAATAATTAATTTTAATTATGGAAATTAATTTTAATTATAATAATTAATTTAAATTGTGGTGATAAATTTTAATTATGGAAATTAATCTTATTTATAATAATTAATTTTAATTATGGGAATTAATTTTAATTATAATAATTAATTTTAATTTTAATTATGGAAATTAATTTTTAATTGTAATAATTAATATGAAAATAGTTATTTAACTTGATTCTCAAAATAAATTACAGGACGAACATTTTTTTCTTCAAGGAAATTTAATTCAAGAAGAAAAGAAAAAGATAAAAAAAAATTCAAGTGTCAAAAATGTTGAGTATGTAAACGAAAACGGTTTTATTTTTATAAAATATTTATATTATTTATTTATTATTTACTGTGTTATGTAAGACAAAAATATATTGAAATTGTTTTTCAAAAAAAATTGGTCGAAATAATTATTTTTATCCTCTTTATCTCCATTTGAATAGTAATTTTCAATGGAAAAAAAATCTTCCTTATTTGGAATGGATATCAAAAAACAAACAAGCTTCGAGCTCATCTACTAAAACCAACAATTTAACCTTTTTTTACGTTATGGAAATATTTGGGAACTTTTTTTAGATTTCAGCCACTATTTCTGTTTTGTTGTTGTTGAGAATTTCCTCTACTTTAAATTTGCTAATACTAGAAATAAAAAAAACCATTTGTGAAAATTAATTTTCCTTTATTTTCATTACATATTTTTTTTCTTTGTTTCTTTATTTTTTTGCCATTTTGTTTTTTTTCTTATTTTGTTTTTCACTTTTTTAAATATTTTTTTCTGTTATTTTTTATATGTTCCTTGTTTTCTCTTTTTTTCTTATAATTTTTCTTTTGGTAATATTTCTTTCGTAATTCTTTTCTTTTTTCGAAGAAAAAATTTTCTTTTCTTCTTTCGAATATCGAGAAGGAATTTTTTCTTTCTTCATTCGAATATTTTAGAAAGGAAGAAAAATTCTTCGAATATCCAGAAGGAATTTTCTCTTTCTTCTTTCGAATATTTTAGAGAAAAAGAAAAATTCTTCGAATATAGAAAAAGAATTTTCCCTTTCTTCTTTCGAATATTTTAGAAAAAGAGAAAAATTCTTCTAATATCGGAGGAAGAATTTCCCCTTTCTTCTTTCGACTGTAAAGAGAAAAATTACGTGATCAATAAATCGAGCGCCTTGTCACGATCGATATTACATTTAATTAACGCAATCGACGCTTGATCCTCGGAGAAGCCCAAATCGCGAAGAGTGGCTAAATTCTGATGAAACACTTTCGCCTTCTCCTGATCGAATTCCGTCAATTCCAATGCCTTTATTGCCGCCTCCTCACTGATTCCCAAATCATCCTCCAATGACTGTATCGCGAGTAGATATTCGACAATTTTTTTATTATCACTCCCACCAAGTTTGTGAATAGCGCGCGCCGCTCTCGTCAATGGAAAGCCCATGTCACTCAAGTGCCTCGCCAATTTCTGATCGTCCTCCGATAAATCCATGAGAATATTCGTCAATACCTTCGAATGACTCGGCGGTTTTTCATTTGTCACGCAATTTTTCTCAACGTCCAAATTCTCCACTTCCGCCCACGGTTTCCAGTTCTAAATCCAGAGAAGCAAAAAAAGCAAAAAATGAAAATTAAGAAAAAGAAGGAAAATATTTAATTTACTAATTTTTCGTTAAATTAATTATTCTGTATTAATTAATTAATTATAACTGTATTCTAGTATTAAATCGCTTTCTAGTATTTTAAATTATTGTTTTCTAAAATTCTAAGTGAAACTATTTGAAATTCTTTTAAAAATTTTTTCAAAATATTTTTCAAATTCTAAAATTTTCGGTATTAAAAAATTTGGAGTAGAAAATTATTTGCCTCTAAAATTGGACGCTCGAGTTCCCTCTGCAGTTCCTCGACGATTAATGAAACAATTCTTAGGGAATCAGTTTTACGCTCTATTCGCTCGTGATCGTCGGTTTTGTCGATTATCGAATCAATTTTCTCCTGATTGTGATTATTTTGTCCATCGTTTCCAATTGTCAGGTCGTTAATTATATTCTCCAATTTTCCCGATGGCTTCCAATGCGACGGTTGTAGAACCTAAAAAAAATAAAATTGAAAAATTATTATTAATCAATCTTTTACGTCCTTAAATTAAAACACTGCGTGTGAATTCAAAATTAAAACTAAAAAATTGTTAATTCAATAATAGGGAAACAATTTTTCAGTTTTAATTTTGACTTCAAAAATAAAGTAATAATTTATTTAAAAAAAAAAAAATAGGAAAAATAATCAACCTGGGCCAATTCTTCCTTGTCGTTTATCGATTTCAAAAGCATATTATCGAAAGGACTGCTCGTATCGTTATCAAAATCGGCATAATTAAGATCCTGGGATTTATTGTTACTAATTTCGTGTAAATCGTTCGCTGGTGGTGATAATGGTTGAGGTGTGAGTATCGTTGTTTCCGGTACGGGCGCCGTTTTTACCGGAAGTTGATTTGTCTCCTGCGTTGCTGTTGTTGTTGTTGTCGATGGCGATGAAGAAGTTGACGACGTCGACGATGACGCCGGTGGTGGTGATGGCGAATTTTCCTTTTTTCTCAATTTATTCTCCTCGAGACGTAATTGTCGTGCTTCACTATTCGCAAGTCGAGCTTTCCTCCATTCGGACATCTTAAAAAATATTTTCTTTTCATTATCATTTTTATTATTGAAAAAAGTACAAAAATTACTATTTTTATCAAAATTTTCAAAATTCCCTGACTTTTCCAGGTTTTTCAGATTAAAAAACAGAATTTTTCCAGATTTTTAAAACTATATTTATTATTAATTAGAAAATTATTGTAAAACATAAAAAACTTTATTTTTAAAAAAATATTTAATTTTTTTTAAATAAATATTTAATTTTTTTAAATAGAAATTAAGATTTTTAAAAATTTAATTATTTTTTTTTTGTAAACTTTTATTATTCATTCCTCAAAGAATTAAATTATCAAAAATTCCAATTAAATTATGTGACATTTCAATTTTTTTAAAAATAATTTTAATAATTCTTCGTAGAAATTTTTTTAATTTCAATTTCTCAAATTTCAATTATTTTCAATGTTTAACTATTTCAATACAATTTTACAAAATACTTCAATTATTTAAAAAGAAATTTTAATAAAATTAGTTTAAAGACATTCTAAAAATTGAATTTTCATAAAGAATTTTATCAAAATTTAATTATTTTGCTTTTTATTATTAAACAAATTATTATTATTATTATTATTATTATTATTATTTATTGTCAAGAGTTAAATTTAAAAAAAATTTTAACAATAATTTAATTTATCGAGAAATTTGAAGAAAATTTTTTATATTAAAAATAATTGAAATTCTACCAAGAATTTTATTAAAATTTTTGAAAATTATTGCCCTGGCATTGTTTTTTTTCGAAAATAATTGAATTTAAAAAAAAACAATTAAATTCTTCCAAATTGTTATTTTTTTCCAAAAGTAATTGAATTCCAAAAAATCATTTCATTATTTATAAAAATAATAATTGAATTCTTGAGAACGATTTTAATAGAAATTTTTTTTAAACGATTGAATTTCAAAGAAGAAATTTATTTCTTTTTGAAAATAATTGAATTCGTCTGATAAATATTTGTTACTTATGAAAATAACTGAATTTTGCAAACAATTTTATGAAAATGACTCAAATAAATAATTAAATGAAAATTATTGAAAGAAGAAAGAATTTTATTGAAATTTTCAAAAATAATTGAATTTCAATTGATTTTATTATAGTGATTATTTTATTATAATGTATAGTGTTTATTATAGTGAAAGTAATTGAATTATTGTGAAGAATTGTATAAAAATTTTATTAAATAAAATAATTCCAAGGCGAATTTGTTGTTCAATATTGTTATTTGTTCAAATTTGTTCGATTTGGACAATATTGTTGTTGTTTGTTTGATATCCATTCCAAATAAGGAATATTATTGTTGTTATTATTATGATTATTATTTTTATTGTACGATAAATAAAAAGAAATAAAAATAACTTAAAAAATTGAAAGATAATATTTTGAGGTTAGGTTAAAAAACGAAATTACTACCGACTTTTCAAATTTTATTTTCTACATAAAGAAAAAAAGTGCAAATTCTAAGAAAAGTAATAAAAAAAATAAAAATTAAGAATGGAAAAAATTTTGAACAAAATTAAAAGGAAAAATCTGATAAAAATTTTTTTCAATAAAGTGTCGGAGAAAAGATAAAAAAAAAATGTTTACATACCTTCTGCAAAACGGATCTCTCCAAGGAGAAATCATACGAATATCTCGAGGCATCGGGCAAACGATTATTATAAGCGGCAGGCAGTGCAATTTTTCTTGGCGGTTTATAAGCTTCGGCAATTTTAACATGAACACCGTCCATATAAGTTGCAACGGAATCGCATTGCATTGAACTTGTGGCTCGAGCCATTATTTCATTATTTGTAAATATCTATACAGTATTTGCAATTTAATATCCTTTGAATTTTCACTAGAGTATAAAAACACACTTTTTACACTTTTAAAATTACTATGTCACTATTCTTTTTTAAAATTATTTTATTTATTAAACACTACTATAAATGTCGTAACGATTCGAAAACAAAACACTGAAATGTCATTCGCAAAGTTTCAATAGTAAACCTAACCTCACTTTTTTATTTTATTGTCGATTGTCGTCTGTCGCGATCGCGTTATCAATAAAATAACACGAAAAGTTGAATTAATTATTTATTCACGGTGTTTTTTTTATAAAATATTTTCTTTTTATACTAAATAATAGTCACGAGATATTCACAATTTATTCACGAGTGATGTGATTTATGTTTCGGATAATTTTTTCCCTTTTTTTGACAGATCCGGACAGATCTATAAAAGGTCGGCCATCTTTGTTGTTTTTAAAGTTGGAAACAGGGAATTATTCAGTTTCTTTGTTCGTTTAGTTGGAATTTAATCGATTTTGTACAGGTGCAACAAATACTTATGATTCATTTTGAAGTATTACTACATTATCTCTTTAGTCTTTATTTCTATAGTTTCTGTATTTTATGCATTTTATGATTATTTTTCCTTTTTCTATTTTTGACAGTCGCTCAGGTGCGTACCTAGTCATTTTTACACCACTCAATTTGTGAACAATTTTCCATTCGAAATTTCATTCTATTTTCAATATTTTTATTATTCTTTTTCATTTGCGAGAAGTAAGAAGACAACTGGAAAAATTATTACTCAGTTATTTTCACCTCTAGTGTTTTTATTTTATTAAAAAAGCGATAATTTTTAAAAATAAGCACATTCCAGGGCCGTGACTAGAAAGTTCGAAATTATTTTATTAAAACAGGGCCGTAACTAGAAAACTAAAAACCACTTTCTTTAATAAAAATAGTAATAAATAGAAATATGAAATAATTACAAATAATTTTTTTCTGCTCGTTTCATTGAATAATTCACTGAATTACTCTGCACTCAATAGACGAAGAGTGTAAATATGTATTTTTTTAAAAATAATTTTCTATACATTGTATTTACAAACAATAACAAACAATATTAAATATAAACGAAACAAGATTTCGAAATTTACGTAATTTTTATTTTTAGTTTTGGCCTCTAATTAGAAAATTTAATTTTAAACTTTGCTTTCATGGAAAATTTTATTTTTCCAAAAACTCTTTCTTAATTTAAACTCGAAATTTAAATATTTTTTTGAAAATAAAAATTTTCTATTAATTCTATTTAGTTGCAAAAGTAAATTTTAAAATTTAAATTTGAATAATAAAATTAATAATAAAATTTAAATAATAAAATTAAATAAATTAAAATTTATTTTTAAAAATCACTTCCATTAATTACAGAAAAAATTTTTATTATTTTTTCCTAAATTGACCGTTTTTTATTAATAATTTTATTATAATTTTATTTATTAAAATATTATAATTTTATTTATTTAAATATTATAATTTTATTTATTTAAATATTATAATTTTATTTATTAAAATATTACTATAATTTTATTTATCTAAATATTATAATTTTATTTTTTTCAATAAAGAAAACATTTTTCTAAAATCAACATTTTTATTGTCAAATAATTTACAAACTTTTCATTCGCATTTTTTGAATATTGCGAAGAAAACAAAAATCTCGTTGCTTAGACTTTCAACAATAAATTCATTTTTTTATTATTATTATTTTTAAAAATAATATAATCTTAGTCAGGTATTTATATACTTTCACTAGTGGAATTCTTTTCTCAATACAAAAAAAATATCAACTATTATATTTTATTTTTTTTTTACTTTCAAATTTTCTCCATTTTGAGAGAAAATCACGATTATCAATAATTAACAATAATTAAATTTTATTTTCCTCCCCCCACTCTACTTTTTGAAAATAGGGTTGTGGAGAAAAAAAATATTTTTGTAATAAAAAAAAGCAGAATTACGTATATATTTATTTTGTACAATTAAATTTGTCTAAAAAAACAAAGAGACGCGTAAAAAAGGTAAAAAATGTTTTTAAATAAATCAAAAAATAAACTATTATAATTAAAAAGAATTCTTTTTTGTATGAATTTCGCGAATTATTCTGAGGAAAAAATATTTTTAAGCGAGTTTCCAATCTATGAACGGTCGATAAGGTAGGAATTGACTAAAACTTAGTTAAAGGGCGCGAAATTCAAAATGAGAAAAATACTTAAAGTATTCTAAATAATATTTTTTTAAAAAAAGGTTAAGAATAAAAAAAGGGTTAAGAATTTTAAAAAAAATGTTCGTTACGCGTCATCGATGTGAAATTTCTTTTTCTTTTTTTTTTTAAATTTTTTCCTAAAGCGAGCAATTATTAATGAAAAACAGAGAACCAATTTGTTTTATCTATTTTTGATTTGTCACTATTACTACTACTATTACTACTACTTTCAACAATATTATTTGCTTCTATTTTCATTTGAACGGGAATATTTTGCAGTCTCCTTGTTTCAAGGGATTTCATGTAAGCAAGAAACGATGTCCACATTAAACTGCAAATGCTCACGTAGACGACGCGATTTTTTTCAGGTACAAAGAGAAAATTCACTGTCTGCAATATCGGCCAAACGCAAACGCCAATCTATAAAAAATTCATTTTCTTTACAAAAATAATTATTTTTAAAAAAAAAAAAGTTGTTCAGTTATTCTTTTTTTAAATTTTAACCTATTCTTAATAATTATTTAATAATTTAATTTTAATAAAATAACTTATAATTCAATTTTAATAAATAATTTTTAAATCAATTTTAATAAATAACTTATAATTCAATTTTAATAAATAATTTTTAAATCAATTTTTAAAACTAACTTATATTTCAATTTTAATAAATAATTGTTAATTCATTTTTAAATATTAATTTATTTTTATTAATTAATTTATTTTTAATAATTATTTAATAATTAATAACAAAAAAAATTTTTTAAAGTAAAAAAAATTTAATTATTGTTAAAAGAAACTTAATTAATTTTTAAAAAACAGTAAATTGTTTAAAAATTGAAAAAATACCTTGTAAGTTGGCCAAAATTTTTCTCTCACTTGTTCAATGCACTCAGAAATTGGTTTAAATTCCAATAAACTTATGCCAAAGAAAAAGCAACACATTGCCGACGGCCCATAAGTTACTTGTTCCACGAGAGCCTGTAAATTTGAAAAAAAATTAATATATTAATTTTTTTTAATTAAAAAAATTTTTTTTTTGTAATTTAAATTTTTAAATGAATTTTTAAATTACATAAATTTTAAAAAAGTACTAAAAATATTTATTTAAAATAAAAAAAATCATTTTAATACCTTGGTAAGTGCGGATTTGAGATCAGCCCTGGGCCAAAGTCGGCTGGCAACCTTAAGCCAGGCATAGAGTGTTGGTGCAACGAAGAAACCCCCATAAATACTAAATCTCAAAGCTTGCAGATAATCCAATTTCTCCTTGCCAGTGATTTTTTGTTGAATTAAACTCGCCACCGGCCAAATTACAACGTACGACGCCATTCCCCTTGCGACTGGATAATTCTTCGTCACCGTTCGAAATTTCATAACAACCGCTCTCAATCCCGTCGTCATTTCTTTAAAAACATTATTTATAAATGTATTTTTTTTTAATTAGTCATTTTCACATGGAATGACCCAAATTTGTAAATAAAAAGGAAAGAAAATGAAAGTGTGTCATTTTCACATGGAATGACCCAAATGTGTAAAATAAATAAAACGAAAATGTGTCATTTTTACATGGAATGACTCAAATATTTAAAAAATAAAAGAAAACGAATATGTGTCATTTTTATATGGAATGACCAAAATATGTTTTAAAAAAATGAAAAAAAGGAATTTTCACATGGAATTACCTAAAGATTTTAAAAAAAGAAAATAATACATTTTCACGTGGAATGACCTAAATATTTAGAAAAAAAGAAAATAATACATTTTCATATGAAATGATCTAAATATTTAAAGAAGAAAATAATTCGTTTTCACGTGGAATGTCCTAAATGTTTAGAAAAAAATGAAAAAGAAAATAATATATTTTCACATGGAATGACCTAAATATTTAGAAAAAAATGAAAAAGAAAATAATACATTTTCACATGGAATGATCCAAAGATTTAAAAAAAAGAAAATAATACATTTTCACGTGGAATGACCTAAATATTTAGAAAAAAGAAAAAAGACATCTTCACACGGAATGACCCAAATATGTAAAAAAGAAAACAAAAGAAACAGTGTCATTTTTACATGGAATGACCCAAATATCTATGCGTGTGTATATATACATGTATACAAAATCAAAGTCCGTGAAACGTCACAATCAGCTGATTTCAAGCGAACACGTTTTCTACAAGCAGACGAATTTAATTTTTTTTTTGCGCGCGCGAGCCAGAAATAAATTTGATTTTACATGTTAAAAATGTCCACAACGTAATTAACATATATATATAAACAATATACTCACTTTTTTCCTCTCCCTCTCGCTATTTTTCGATTTCAAAAAAAAAAAAATAATAAACACACACACTGCTTTTTTTTAAAACTGAAAAAAGAAAAGTCCTGAAGAGTAACTTATTTTTTTTTTTGCACACTTTTCGATGATTTTTTTTTCCTTAAATTTCTCTCACTTGAAAAAAAATTTCAAAACAATAACTGTCATCACTTCTTCACTATTAAAGTGTTGAATTAACATTTTTTTTTGGTTAATGAGAATGATATTTCTTTTTGTTTTCTATATTATACCTTTTTATTATTTTTATTACTCTACACGCCCCCTTGAAAAAACGACGATGGATAGTGAAATATTGAAAAACGGTTGGATGTTATTGACAGTCCGCAAATTTTGCGGAATGTGACAAATTTCTCGTTGCATCAGGAAATAAATTCATTGTGAATAATATTTTTTTCATATACATATATATGTATATATAGTTAGTGTTAGATTGTAGAATATAGGTAAAAAGGAGTCGCGCGCATATTGGCAATCGTTATACTCTCATTTTTAAACACACACATTGGAAAGCCAGTAACGCACCAAATGATGACGAAATTTTTTGTGTTCGATTTCATTTTCTCTATTCTCTCTCTCTCTCCCTCTCTTTTCTTGTCTAAAAGTGTCCTTGACTTAGGCCTTAAAGAAAAATATATATTTATATTCAATGTGTACAAAACCTTTTCTTTATTATGCAATAAGTGTGTAATCTTTTTTTAAAGAAAAAACGAAGCCACGTGTTTTTTAAATTAATATCTAAATGTCAAAACGGGACGAAAACGTTGAAAATCACGCTTTTTGAGGTTATGTTGGCGGAATTCGCGCGGAAGAAGGAAAAATTGCTACGATTTGGATTTGGCAAAATAGAAAATATTTAATATTATATTCTCTTGAAAATCGGGAAAAAGAAAATTGATAAAGGAAAATGAAGAAAATTATTGAATTTAATTTTGACTATTGAAATAACATTTCAGTATAATATTTACATTAATGCGCAGGCTGCAATCGCTAAAATGCAATTTTGCAAATCGTAAAAGGTAAAGTCGGGTTTACACGCAAAACCTAAGGGTTCGTTCAAATTTCGCGCAAAGGCAAACTAATAAAGGTTCCTGCACACAAAAAAATCGAAAGAAAATTACTAATAAGTTGATAAATTTAATAAATTGTATAAACTGATAAAATCCATATAAAATCAGAGATTAAAATTATAATAAAAATAATTATAATATTAAAGGTCCGTTCACAATTTTCGTTATAAGAGAAAAAAAAATACAAAAAATTTATTGAAATGAATAAAAACTATAAACTTATAATAATAATATTAATAATAATAATAGATAACAAATAAAAAAGAACGAATAATGATAAATAATAAAGACCCGTTCACATTCCGCATAAAGGAGAAAAAATTTACTAAAAATTATTAATAATAAGGGTCTGTTTACAATTTGCACAAATGAGAAATAATAAATTTAGAAAAAAAAATGTAAACGAAATTAGTAACAGTTAATAAATTGATAAAATAGTAAAAAATATGATCATAATTATAATAATAAAGGTCCGTTCACAATTGGTACAAAGGAAAAACAATAATAAATTTGGAAAAAAATGTAAACAAAATTATTAATAACAGGTTTGATATATAAAATAGCAATAATAATATAATTATAATTATGAAAATAAAGGTCCGCTCACAATTAGCAAAGAAAAAAAAATAAATTTAGAAAAAAATGTGCACAAAATTATTAATAACGGATTGAAATAAAATTATTATTATAAAAATAAAGGTCCGCTCACAATTAGCAAAGAAAAAAATAAATTTAGAAAAAAACTGTAAACAAAATTATTAAAAACAGTTGAAAAAAACTAATAATATCAAAATGATAATAATAAGGGTGCGTTCATATTCTTACAAGGGTCCGTTCACAATTGTTACACAGGCAAAACAAATAAATTTTTTAGAACAAAATTGTAAAGAAAATTATCACGAGTTTTTTATGAAAATAGTAATAATATGATTAAAATTAAAATAATAAAGGTCCGTTCACAATTGGTACATAAGAAAAACAATAATAAATTTAGAAAAAAATATAAAATAATAATAATAATAATTACCAATTTTATTAATAACAGGTTAATATGTAAAAGCAATAAAATAACTATAGTTATAAAAATAAAGGCCCGTTCACAATTAGCAAAGAAAAAAATTAATTTGAAAAAAAATGTACACAAAATTATTAAAAACAGTTGAGAAAAAACGAATAATATCAAAATTATAATAATAAAGGTTCGTTCATATTCTTACAAGGTTCCGTTCACAATTGTTACACAGAGAAAACAAATAAATTTAGAATAAAAATGTAAAGAAAATTATCAACAATTTATAAAGAAAATAGTAATAATTTCATTAAATTTATAATAATAAGGGTGCATTCACATTGTTACAAAGAATTGAAAATAATTTTAAATTAAAAATTTTTGAAAAAATAAATTTAGAATAAATTAAAAGAAAAATTTAAAGAAAATAAGCAACAGTTTGTAAAAAATAGTAATAATATGATTAAAATTATAATAATAAAGATGCGTTCACATTGTTACAAGGAATTGTATATAATTTAAATTAAAAAAATTTGAAAAAATTAATTTAGAAGAAAAATTTAAGGAAAATAAGCAACATTTTATAAAAAAAATAGTAATAATATGATTAAAATTATAATAATAAGGGTGCGTTCACATGTTAGCAAGGGATAAGAAAATAATTAATAAGCATTTTTTTTTGTAAAAATTTCAAATATTTTATTTCTATCAAATCAAGAAAGAAGAAAAAAAAGTCGTTTTCAAAATCAAACATTAATGATGATGAAGAATAGTACAAAAATCTACTCTTCATTGTAGAGATATAATATATATAAATTTTTTTTTACACAATGAATCGCGACATCGCAAGAAAAAAACGATTAAAAATTCTAATCAACATTCATCGGGAGATAATACGAATAATAATAATATAATAATTTTAATAATAATAATAATAATAATATTAACATAAGAATATTAATATTAATAACATAAGAATATTAATATTAATAACATAAGAATATTAATGTTAATAATATAAGAATATTAATAATATCAATAGAATATTAATATTAATAATATAAGAATATTAATAATATTAATAGAATATTAATATTAATATTAATAATATAAGAATATTAATAATATTAATAGAACAATGCTATTAATAATAATATTAATAATAATAAAAATAATAATTAATTTTTACATAGAAAATTAAAAAATTTTTTTCTCAATATTCTCCCTTTGGAAAAAAACACAATTTTCATTTTTCTCATAAACATTCAAACATCATTCCTTGTATACTTACAACATTATCTAACATTCGTCTCACATTCTCGATCTTTTTTTCTCAATTTTTTTTAAACGCTTTTTTTTCTCTTATTTTCTTTATCTCTTTCTCTCTTTTTTTCTCTCTCTCTTTCTCTTTCTCTTTCTCTAAACTGATCTCAAATACAATTGATTATTAAGAAAATATTTTGTCAAACTAGCTGACATTACCTCTCGTTCTAATTTTTTTTTTCATACCCCCCTCCTCTCTTTTTACAATATTCTAAATGAAGAAACAAAAAGAAGAAAAAAAATTTGTAATATGTAAAAATTTTGTCGATTAAACCATTAAGAAAAGTAACTTCTTTTGTTTTTTTTTTTTAATATAAATTGTCCTGTTTCTAAACATTTAAACATTATGTACAGATATCGACAATATTAACTAATTATATTACAAGTTTTTTTTTTGGAGGAAAAAAAGAACAATTTTTTTTTTTTGCTATAAATATCGACAAAGTTTGATATAAAAAAACAGGGAAAAAAAATTTACTAATAATGATGATATTATTATTGTTATTAGAAATAAAAATAATTTTTTTCTGCTTTATTTTTCTTGCTAATAATAATAATAAAGTTTTATTATTCCTTTTTTCGTTTATTTTGTACTATTAATTATTAATAGTAAAAAAAAAATTTTTGCTGTGTATTTTTTGTCTATTATTAATAATAATAGTAAAAATAGTAATAATATAATAATAATAATATAATAATTAAAAATAATTAATAATATTAATATTAATTAATAATAATGGTTTGTTTTTTTAAAAAAAATAATAATAAATTGTACTTATTTTGCGGCAATGTCGAAGAGATCACAAAGACCCTCGTTTTCAGCGAGATTAAAGCGATAATCAGTTTCTCCTGGCGGTGGACTCAGCCTCACTAAAGGTCCACAAACTGGAAAAAAACAATTTTTTTTAGATACTATTTGTCATTTTTTCGATTCAATTTGCTTCAATTTGTTTCAATTATTTTAATTAATTTAATTAAGAAAATTAATTTAATTAGTTCTTTGAAAAAATTGAAATATAAAATTATTCAGCAAGAAAATGAGTTTCTCTTGAATAAAATTTAGAACGTCAAGTTAAAAAAAACAATTATTAATATTATTATTATTATTTATTAAGTTAAAAATTGAAAATTAAATTCTGATTCTTGTTACGAAAAAATTTTCGTGTTCAATTTGAATTAATTTTTTAATCTTCTTAATGTTCAAAGCACGAAATTAGAATTTCGTTTAATTAAAAAATTCAAAGCTTTTAAAAAGAAAAATTGCACTAATTTTTAATTTACATAAAAATAATATTCTGATAATTTAAACAAATAGTTTTATAAAATATAAGAAAAAAAATTGATAATTGATAATTAAGAAAACATAACGAAGGGCAAACAAATTTACCATCTGTGAAGAAATCGTCGCTCTCGTAATCCTGTTGACTGAAACCTGCCGGAAAAAAAATTTTTACAATTAGTATTTTTTTATATTTACATAATAAAAAAAAAACAATAAAAAACAAAAAAAGAAACCAAAAGCAAAAATTAATTAAATATAGAAATATTTAATTAATTTTTGCTTTTGGTTTCTTTTTTCGTTTATTTCTATATTTAATTAATTTTTACTTTTGCTTTATTTTTTTGTTTATTTCTATATTTACATAATTTTTTGCTTTTGCCTTCTTTTTTTGGTTTATTTCTATATTTACATAATTTTTTGCTTTTGCTGTCATTTGTTTATTTCTATATTTACTTAATTTTTTGCTTTTGCTTTCTTTCCTCCTTTTTGGCTTATTTATAAAAATAATTAAGTATTGAAAATTTTTTCTTCAACCATACCCGTTAAATTAATGTCCCGCAAAATAATTTTTGCGTCCGTGATATCTATTTCGCCGTCGTCCTCGTCGTCTGACATAATTTCAATTTTTGGAACTTTCGGCGGCCTAGAAAAAAAATTCTTTTTAATATTTATTTTCTACATTTCAAAAAATAAATAAATAAAATAAAAAATATTCGATCTCTACCAAAAGAAAATTTTCAAACTTAAAAAATTCCCTTCCCCGAGAGATCAATTTTACTCTGCGCTCCGTGCAGGCCGGAAGGGTGTATTTTTCCCTTCAGGTGCGAAAGGAGCGGAAAAATTTGACATAATTTTAGAGGGAGAAAAAAAATTAAATTTCAATATTCACCTTCCGGCTTTTCTTTTATTGGGTTTGACCTCCTCCTCCTTTTTGAAATGCTCCTCCGTCTCGAACTCTTCTTTACCGTAGTCGTCGCATTTCACGTTCTCTTGGAGCCTCATTTCCAGGAGATGAGTCTCATAATGATCGGCCAATTCGGGCTCAATCACAAGGACTGTTATTTCGCCCGACGAACTTTTCAAGGACATTTCGTAGTTCACGTTCATGCTCTCGTTCACTTCCAACTGGAAAAGGAAAATATTTGGATTCAATTTCAGTTTCAATTTCAATTTTATTTAATTTCAATTTAGTTTCAATTTAGTTTTAATTTTTTTTTCAATTCCATTTCCATTTATTTTCAATTTAGTTTCAATTTAATTTCAATTTGGTATCAATTAAATTTCAATTTATTTCCAATTTAGTTTCAATTTAATTTCAATTTAATTTCAATTTATTATCAATTAAATTTCAATTTAGTTTCAATTTAATTTTTACTTAATTTCAATTTAATTTTAATTGTATTTTAATTTAGTTTCAATTTAATTTCTATTTAGTTTCAAGTTAATTTTTACTTAATTTCAATTTAATTTTAATTCTATTTCAATTTAGTTTTTTTCAATTCTATTTCCATTTATTTTCAATTTAGTTTCAATTCTATTTCTATTTATTTACAATTTAGTTATAAAATTTTATTTTTAGCTTCTATTTCTATTTATTTTCAATTTAGTTTCCATTCTATTTCTATTTATTCTCAAATTTTAATTTTTAGTTTCTATTTGTAATTATTTTCAATTTACTTTCAAACTTTTATTCTTAGTTATTTTTAGTTTAGTTTCAATTCTATTTCTATTTATTTTCAAATTTTAATTTTTAGTTTCAATTCTATTTATATTTTTTTTCTATTTAGTTTCAATTTAATTTCAATTTAGTATCAATTAAATTTCAATTTAGTTTCAATTTAATTTTTACTTAATTTCAATTTAATTTTAATTGTATTTTAATTTAGTTTCAATTTAATTTCTATTTAGTTTCAAGTTAAATTTTACTTAATTTCAATTTAATTTTAATTCTATTTCAATTTAGTTTTTTTCAATTCTATTTCCATTTATTTTCAATTTAGTTTCAATTCTATTTCTATTTATTTTCAATTTAGTTATAAAATTTTATTTTTAGCTTCTATTTCTATTTATTTTCAATTTAGTTTCCATTCTATTTCTATTTATTCTCAAATTTTAATTTTTAGTTTCTATTTCTAATTATTTTCAATTTACTTTCAAACTTTTATTCTTAGTTATTTTTAGTTTAGTTTCAAATCTATTTCTATTTATTTTCAAATTTTAATTTTTAGTTTCAATTCTATTTATATTTATTTTCAATTTAGTTTCAAATTTTAATTTTGAGTTATTTCTAATTTAGTTTCAATTCTATTTCTATTTATTTTCAATTTAGTTTCAAATTTTAATTCTTAGTTCCTATTTCTATTTATTTTCAATTATATTTCTATTTATTTACAAATTTTAATTTTTAGTTTTTATTTCTATTTATTTTTAATTTAGTTTCATTTATATTTCTATTTATTTTCAATTTACTTTGAAACTTTTATTCTTAGTTATTTATAGTTTAGTTTCAATTCTATTTCTATTTATTTTCAAATTTTAATTTTTTGTTTCAATTCTATTTCTATTTATTTTCAATATAGTTTCAAATTTTAATTTTGAGTTATTTTTAATTTCTGTTTATTTTCAATTATATTTCTATTTATTTACAAATTTTAATTTTTAGTTTTTATTTCTGTTTATTTTCAATTAAATTTCAATTCATTTTCAAATTTTTATTTTTAGTTTCAAATTTTAATTTAGTTTCAATTTTAAAATGACTTTAATTTCTTACAATTACAGACAGAAATCAAATGTTTTTCTCAGTTTTCCCCTTAACTGAAATTAAAATTTTTTTAATTAAAAAAACAAAACAAAAAAAGATGGTAAAATTCGATTTTTATAGAAATGAATAATTTAAATAAGGAAAATAAAGAAATTGAAGAAAAATACCGATGAGTGATTTGGAACGCTGAGTTTTGTGTCCGTTGGTGCTTTAATTGCCAGAATTACATCGTCATTGTAAATCTCCTTTAAATCCTCGTAGGACAGAAATCCAAACCTTTTAGTCGTCGAATCTGTCTCGCCATTTTTAATACTTTGTTTAATCCATTGTGTGTGTTTATCCAATAGTTTCTCATGGTCCTCCAGTAATCTGATTTCGTCCTTTAAATCGGCCAGTTTCACCGCAAGTTCCTTTGAATTGCAACCGGGTCCAGCGCCTCTTTTTGTTTTCAAGGTGGAAAAGAAGAAAAAAATTAGTTAAATTCTATTATAAATATTAAATGTAAATATAAATTAATTTTCTCCCACAATTTTGGTTTTAATTTCAATTTTCGTTTTAATTAAAATTTCTATTTGGTTTCGAGTAAATTTCAAATTTCGACTCATTTTCAATTTAATTTGAATTTAATTTCAATTTAGTTTCAATTTAATTTCAATTTTCGACTCATTTTCAATTTAATTTTAATTTGGTTTCAATTTATTTTCAATTTTCGAATCATTTTCAATTTAATTTGAATTTAATTTCAATTTAGTTTCAATTTAATTTCAATTTTCGACTCATTATCAATTTAATTTTAATTTGGTTTCAATTTATTTTCAATTTTCGACTCATTTTCAATTTAATTTCGTTTCAATTTAATTTGAATTTAATTTCAATTTAGTTTCAATTTAATTTCAATTTTCGACTCATTTTCAATATAATTTCAATTTATTTTCAATTTTCGACTCATTTGCAATTTAATTTCGTTTCAATTTAATTTGAATTTGGTTTCATTTTAGTTTCAATTTAATTTCAATTTTTCGACTCATTTTCAATTTAATTTGAATTTGGTTTCAATTTAGTTTCAATTTAATTTCAATTTTTCGACTCATTTTCAATTTAATTTGAATTTAATTTCAATTTAGTTTCAATTTAATTTCAATTTTCGACTCATTTTCAATTTAATTTCAATTTACTTTCAATTTTCGACTCATTTCCAATTTAATTTCGTTTCAATTTAATTTGAATTTGGTTCAATTTAGTTTCAATTTAATTTCAATTTTCGACTCATTTTCAATTTAATTTGAATTTAATTTCAATTTAGTTTCAATTTAATTTCAATTTTCGACTCATTTTCAATATAATTTCAATTTATTTTCAATTTTCGACTCATTTGCAATTTAATTTCGTTTCAATTTAATTTGAATTTGGTTTCATTTTAGTTTCAATTTAATTTCAATTTTTCGACTCATTTTCAATTTAATTTGAATTTGGTTTCAATTTAGTTTCAATTTAATTTCAATTTTTCGACTCATTTTCAATTTAATTTGAATTTAATTTCAATTTAGTTTCAATTTAATTTCAATTTTCGACTCATTTTCAATTTAATTTCAATTTACTTTCAATTTTCGACTCATTTCCAATTTAATTTCGTTTCAATTTAATTTGAATTTGGTTCAATTTAGTTTCAATTTAATTTCAATTTTCGACTCATTTTCAATTTAATTTGAATTTAATTTCAATTTAGTTTCAATTTAATTTCAATTTTCGACTCATTTTCAATATAATTTCAATTTATTTTCAATTTTCGACTCATTTGCAATTTAATTTCGTTTCAATTTAATTTGAATTTGGTTTCATTTTAGTTTCAATTTAATTTCAATTTTTCGACTCATTTTCAATTTAATTTGAATTTGGTTTCAATTTAGTTTCAATTTAATTTCAATTTTTCGACTCATTTTCAATTTAATTTGAATTTAATTTCAATTTAGTTTCAATTTAATTTCAATTTTCGACTCATTTTCAATTTAATTTCAATTTACTTTCAATTTTCGACTCATTTTCAATTTAATTTGAATTTAATTTCAATTTAGTTTCAATTTAATTTCAATTTTCGACTCATTTTCAATATAATTTCAATTTATTTTCAATTTTCGACTCATTTGCAATTTAATTTCGTTTCAATTTAATTTGAATTTGGTTTCATTTTAGTTTCAATTTAATTTCAATTTTTCGACTCATTTTCAATTTAATTTGAATTTGGTTTCAATTTAGTTTCAATTTAATTTCAATTTTTCGACTCATTTTCAATTTAATTTGAATTTAATTTCAATTTAGTTTCAATTTAATTTCAATTTTCGACTCATTTTCAATTTAATTTCAATTTACTTTCAATTTTCGACTCATTTCCAATTTAATTTCGTTTCAATTTAATTTGAATTTGGTTAAATTTAGTTTCAATTTAATTTCAATTTTCGACTCATTTTCAATTTAATTTGAATTTAATTTCAATTTAGTTACAATTTAATTTCAATTTTTGATTCATTTTCAATTTAATTTCAATTTGGTTTCAATTTATTTTCAATTTTCGACTCATTTTCAATTTAATTTCAATTTGGTTTCAATTTATTTTCAATTTTCGTCTCATTTTCAATTTAGTTTCCATTTAATTTCAATTTAGTTTCAATTTGGTTTCAGTTTAGTTTTCATTTAATTTCAGTTTAATTTTAATTTAATTTCAATTTGGCTTCAATTTATAATTGAAACTAATTTTATACTTATTATCAAATTTAATTTCCAGTTAATTTTAATTCTTCTTTCTTTTTAATTTAAATTTTCCATTGTTTTTTTTTTAAATACAATTTCGAATTAAATTAAATTTTTTAATATTCACTTAATTTTAATTTTTCTTCTTCGTTAGTTTTTCAAAATCCCTCAATTTTTTCATTTATAAAAACAAAATTCGATCGAAAAAAGTAGAATTAAAAACGATTTTATATTTTTCGAAATTAATGAACAAAAATCAAATCCTCTAGGAAAAATCCAAAAAAACTTTCGTCTTTAAATATTAAAATTTCAGGTTTCAATGTTTACAAAAATAAAATTATTTATCGCAAAGGAAAAACTTACTTCCATTGAATACTGTTTTTACTTTTTTTCTCAATGAGTCCAATTCCCTCCAAAACATTCGTTATATCGTAAATTCGTCGTTTTTGTCGCACCTCCAAAATATCCGCAGCCTGAAATTTTATTTTCAATTCTACAATTAGTTCTCAATTTTCAATTCAAGCAACAAATGTAAAAAAAATAAAAATAAATAAATAAATAAACCAATTGTCAATAACGTCGGGAAAGAATTGAGAATTTTATTTTCTATACCCAAGATATAATTATAAAATCCAAAAGAAATTATTGTTGACCTCCGATTATTTTCACATTCGAAAAAAAATTCAATTAATTTCATAAAATCGAAAAAAGACTCTTTTTTTGCTAAAATCCACTGAGAATATTTCGATAAAGTAGAAAATACGAAAAACAGAAAAATTAAAGGCAAATTTCTCTCAAGAAATCGAATTCGGAGAAAAATATTATCGAAAATTAATTTTCGGCGGGTAAAAATGGGGGAAACGAAACAATGTCAATTTTTTCGTCTCTTGTTTCAAAGAAAGAGGTTAAGTTTTTTTTCCAACTCGAGTTATATCTGTGGAAATTTTCGCCTCTTTGTCCCCCGGGTACGCGGAGACGATAGACGCTTTTTGATTAATTTCCCCTTTTTTTGAAGACAAAAAGTTCGTAGAAATAATAAATCAATTCTGTAAAAATCGGAGAGAGGATTTTTTCTTCTCTCTGTGGAAATAAAAAGAAAAAACATATTTTCTCTTTCAAAATTTCCCGCAGCCTTGTATGTACGTATATTGTATACATATATATATAAATAAATCGCGCACACACACACACAAATGTCGAAATTTTTTTGAGGTTATAATCGTCCGCGACGAGGTTTAACAAACACACAGCACCCAGCACGCAATTCATGAACTCTCTCACCACTTTTAAATCCAGTACTCCATCCTTGGCTTTTTGCAGGAGTGTTACGAAACGCGTTGTCAGCAAGCCGAGTGATTTTTCAAATCGACTATGCTGATTATCTGCCATTATTATTGGCCTGATCGTTTTTGATGTCAAAATTATTTTCAAAAAGCACCTCCGACTCGACTGCCACCGACCCTTCGAAATTGCCGCACCAGCTTTTCTTTACATTTAACACCGCCATCAAAAAGCGACATCTGCGATCTGCTTTCATTAGTTTTGTAAACAAAAATAATACCTCACGATCTACAATTTTTACGCTTCGGAAATTTTCAAAATTTACAAACACAATTTTAACCTCTAAACTTGTTTAGAAAAAAAGAAAATATTACCCAAAATTGAATTTTTTTCCGCAAAATTATTTTATTATTTTCCAAAAAGAAGTTTGAGAGAAAGAAAAATTGAATCATTTCCGTTAGATCCTCGAGAAGTGCTTTTGATTCGTGGGCGTGACGTCACTTTCAGCGCGGGAAAATTCAAACAGAGCGAATTGAAGAAAATGTTTTTATTATCACAAAAACGGAAATTATTTGGAAAAAAACATTTTTTTCCCTTCGAAAAAGGAGAGGAAAATAATATACAGATTTTTCGGAGAGATATTTAGATAATAAGGGAGAAAAATGTAATAATACAAAATAATATAATAATATTTTTCAATAGTAAAATAATAAAATGTAATAATAAAATAACTTAAGGAAAAATTGGATTAAAAATAAAAATTTGGATTTTAATTAGTGGATATTAATGGTAAGAGGTAATTTCACCTGGCCTGGGAGAAAAATCAATACAGCGAAAAAAGAGGTAAATATGTTGAGAATTATAATGACCGCCGACGGGAGAGGAATTTGATTGGATGAAAGTGACCAATGCTGAAACAATGTCAAACAGTGCCGTACGCTTATAAAATAGTAGCCCCTATTATTTACACAGTGAAGTATCAAGACGATCTGATTTTTTTCTTTCAGAAATTTTTTAGAATAAAATTATTTATTAATTTATTTATTTTCTTGTGGCAATTTTTCTTGAGTTTAAAGGTAATTTAGAAAAATATGGCCAAATGGAAACATAATTCAAAATGTTTTCAAAATTCAAAAAAAATTAAATTTATAAAATTAAAATTAAATTTAAAAAAATGAAAATTAAATTAAAAAATTAAGGAATTAAAATTAAATTTCAAAAATAATTAAATTTTTTACAGTCATTTTATTATTTATGAAAATAATTGAATTTTTTTAAAAGTATTTTATTATTTAAAAAAAATAATTTGTTTTTTTTAAAAGTATTTTATTATTTAAAAAAAATAATTTGTTTTTTTTATAAGAATTTTATTATTTATCAAAATACTTGAATAGTTACAAAAATTTTATGAAAATTTATGAAAATAATTGAATTTTTTTACAAGAATTTCATTATTTATGAAAACAATTGAATTTTTTAAAAGAATTTTAATGTTTTTGAAAATAATTGAATTTTATTATTTTTTGAAATACTTGAATTTTTTATAAGAATTTTATTATTTTTGAAAATACTTGAATTATTTATAAGAATTTTATTATTTTTGAAAATACTTGAATTTTTTATAAGAATTTTATTATTTTTGAAAATAATTGAATAGTTGCCAAAAATTCTATAAAAATTTTAAAAAATAGTTGAATTTTTTTTACAAGTATTTAATTATTTATGAAAAATTGAATTGGTTTTTAGAAAATATTTAAATTCATGCTTAAAATTTTAGCAAAATTTTTTTCGAAAAATTGAATTTTAATGTAAAATATTATTACAATTTTGAAAAATAATTTAATTTCTATGCAAAAATGTACTGATTTCAAAAATAATTTAATTCTTTAAAAGAATATTGTTATTTATTAAAATAATTGAATTTTTTTAAAAATTTTTATCAACATTCGTTATAAATAATTAACTTTTTTCAAAATATAAATATTATAAAAACTTTTATTTTAAATAATTGAATTATTACGGAAAACTTTATTTATGAAAAGAATTGAATTTTTGGTTATCAAAATTTAAAATATTTTTAAAAAATTAAAATTTTTTTGATAAGTTTTATTATTTATGAAAATAATTCAATTGTTGCTTAAAATTCAATAAAAAAAATTTTTTAAGTTGAATTTTCATGAAAAATTTTGTTTTTAATAAAAGTAATTGAATTATAGTGAAGAATTTCTATGTAAACTTTGTTAAATAATTGGTTTTTTCGCAATTTTTTGTTTTGATATCCATTCCAAATAAGGAATATTTTTATGTTGTCATCAACCGACTGTTTCGGCCTTTTCACTGCAAGATTACTGAAACAAAATCAAAAGTTAGCAATTCAAAGTCTGGAAAGAAAACGAAAACTTTTACCTGTTTGTTACTATATTTTTCAATATATTATTAAAAATACGTTACAATTAACAGTACCAAAAAAACCCCCGACGAACGTAACCTACAAAAAAGAGTACGAAAAAAATTGTCTAGAAAATAACCACTATACAAACTGTTCAAAGTCACTGTACAAAACTAAATGTTTCCCTCAAGTAGGAAAATTAAATTCACTCGTCGATGTCGTGGCATCTGGACTTGGACTCGAACTGGCCGAACTTAGCGTCTCTTCCTTAACCTTTAAACCCTGATCCTTAGTCTCCTTCTTTTCCTTCCCGCCTTTTTCTTTTTTCTCCTTGTCCTTGCCATGCTTATGATCATGCTTATGCCGATGTTTATGCTTATGTTTCTTCTTATCCTTCTTCTTCTTCTTCCCCTTCACACTGTCAGTCTTACTGTCGCTCTTCTTGTGCTCCTCGTCCTTCTTGAACATTCCCGGTTCGAATCCAACCGGTCCTTGACTCTCCGTAATACCAGGCAATGATGCCGAATTATCGCTGTAGAACTCCTTAACCTTACCATCTAGCGGTAAGGGCGTTTCCTTCTGCACCTCTGGCTCGCTTGTCTTTATCCGCTTCGCCTCTTGCTCCACGATGTCTTTGTCGGGCGACGCTTTTCGTTTGTTCCCCAAATCGACCTCTTGCACTTCGGTCTTGATTTCTGTCTTTATTTCCCGTTCCGGAGTTTTCTCGACTTTTTTCGGTTTGAAGAGCATCTCCAGCTCCTTGATGGGGAGGCAAAGGGGTCGTTTGGAACCGTAGAGAGTGTAGTAGAAGTCAACCCAGTCGCAGCGTAGTTTGGCGTCGTGGGAGAGTTCGTTGTTGATTAGGGCCCAGACGGTTTCGACGAGATCGGGTTTGTCCAGGGCGTGCTTGTGGGCTCGTTCGAACGGTGGATGGTCGACCAGGAGGCGGACTAGTCGGTGACGAACTCCTGGATGTTTGTCATTCTTGGCGATGTTCAGCAGGAACTGTAGGTCCTCCCATTTGCCGTCGGCTTTTGTGAAGTCGACCAAGGCCTCAAGGGCCGCGATTCGGACGTCTAGGAACTGGCCATAGGTGGCGTAGGCTCGGAATATGTGGGGATTGCTGGGTAAGTGGCCGTACTTTTGGAGAATTCGGATGACTTTCAAGCAGGCGACGCTTACCGTGTATTTGTAGGAGGGGAGAAGTTTTTCTAGGTTTAAATGTCGGGTGACTTCCTCGAGGATTGCTTTAGTGTCGATGGAGAGCGATTCGGCGGTGATGGCCGTTTGGACACTGATTACTGGAGTGACGGTAGAGCCTAGGGCTTCTATCAAAGCCGCCCGGTAGTAGTTGTCCGAGTAGCGATTCTTGGAGTTATCGTTATACTTGAAGAGGTCCATCAAAAAGGACAGAACTTCGGGAGGGCAGATACCGTGGGCGTTACGGAGGCCAGCCATAGCGACCGGTATGGTTTTCTGCAGAAAGTAGTGTTGGAAGTTCTGAAAGTTGTTCTGTTTGATGATCCTTCGACACGACGCGGAGCCGAAGAGTTTGCGGAAGATTGCCAACATGGCGGGTGGACCGGCCCAGGTAGCAACCATGGCATTCGCCACTCGGGTGAGGCAGTGAGCGGCACGAAGTCTGACCTTGTAGTAACAGTGCTCGTTCTCTATAGTGTCCGTAAGGGCCAGTCGAGTAGCAGGAGTGGAATGATTCTGCAGGGCTGCGATCGCCTCCGTCTGGGCTGTAACGTCCCGTTCGTGACGTAGCTGATACTGCCACTGATAATCCGGTTGTTCGATTTGAACCGCCCTTAGAAGAGTCATATCCGGATCTAGACGAATCCAAAGCACTGGCGAATCATCCATAGCCGATAGGTCCATATCCACTTCCTCCCCGGTGCAAAGCGGGATCTTTTTCTTCTTGTTCCGTCTGCTCTTGCTGTGGCAGGTAATGTCCGCCTTAGCAACAGTGCCCTCGATCTGCAACGTATGTTTGAACGGACCGTCCAATTCCTGAATGTTAACCAATAATGGTCCGACGTATTTCCTGATACCATGCTGATGAGTCGTGTCCTGCCGGATCTCCAGCTCGACCGTGTTCCGTTTGCGATTAAACACGAAGCTGAGATTGAACTTCGCGTGGCCGCCGGTCCGGACCCATTGATCGATAAACACGGCCATGTCCTTGCCAGTGACGGTGAAGATCGCCTTTGTGAAGACGTTCGTACTGATGAGCATGTGGGACCAAAGGCCTGAGTCGATACGCTGTTGGGCCGCATTAGCAGCTAGGGATAGTTGTTTATTGAACACTTGGAGCAGCAGTTCCTGGCCGATACGATGCTCAAGCATGCGTATCACGAGATGCGCCTTCTTACGCAGCACTTCCAGATACCTTGGTGACATTGTATGGAGATTTCGAATCGGGAAATAAAAACCCGGGTCAGGGGTTCTTGGTTGGGGAATGGGAGCATTCCCGGCGATCGGTAGCGGCGCTGGCGGTTGCGATGGATCTAGAATAATCCCCCCGAACTGTTCCTCATACTTAACGACTTCCATCAATTCGGACTGAATCCAGTCCCTGTATTCGTTGTTTCCGAAGCACTTTTTTGCGTATAATCCCGTGAGGTAGGTGGAGATGCCTTTGGGTAGCCAAGTGTCGGACCAGTTTTGCATCGAAATGAAGCAGCCGAAGAATTGTTCCGCGATAGCTTGGGCCATGGCGCGTTTCGTTAGGTAAACCTGATCGATTATTGGCGACGAATGAAGGAGATTTGTATTGAGGATACTCATCGTCGCGTAGGCACTAATGTTCTCATCGAGTTCATCGACAAAGACCTGCTTGTAGCAAGAATAGGGATAGCGATTCGACAGCGTTTCCTCGTAGAATTCAAAGGCCTCGTGGACGTATTTCGCGGAGACCTTCAACGATGGGAGCAATTGCGGTAGGCAAAAGTGCGCAACCTCGTGCATATTGGGATCCACGTAGACCTCGAAGGGACCAACGGCCATTGCAATATTGGGAGCGCTCGCCGGTGTATTGAGAACGTAGTGATAGGTCTTGCGACGCATATCGGGCGTGTATATTGTCTCGACGAGATCGCCACACGAAATTGCGATCATTGAGACGTCGACGGTGAACTCGAGTTTCCAGGTGCAGGGCTCGGCGAATGAATCGACACAGGGGAACCAGAGACGCGAGGAATTCTCATAGCTATAGGTGTACATGTGTGAACCGCGTTCCGCGTGTGTTCGCGTGTCCTGATCACTTTTCTTCGGCACTAGGGCAAAATGAATGCCACCCTGAGGATTCTCCAGGGAGAATTCAATGCCAATTCGAAGCGGTCGTCCTTCGGCGATTAAATGTGCCGCGTGCGGTGGTACTTGGACCATCAGCTCACCAGCATTGTTGTCTGGGTCGACTTTTTGCGCCGCTGCAAGATGTTGCTTCGAGAACGCCTCCAACGAACGTCTGGAATATATTTTTACTTTGTTATTCCCTATTTCTATCTCGCGTCAGGGTAAGAGGTTACTCCTGCTGAGAGTTAGAAATTAAAGAACTGGACTTTATACTCCTTTGGCCATAAGACGTTCATTGTGGACAAGCTTTTATGTACTTAAAGGCAATAAGGCTTTTAGTTATGGTTTTAACTTTAAGCTCCAAGTTTGTGGATTTAAGGTAACACCGTAAACTTAGAGCTTTAAGATAAACCCATAACTAAAAGCCGTATTGCCTTTATGTAGATAAAACTTAACTTTAAATTTAGCTTAAACCCCTAAGTTTATGGATTTATGGGAACCCAATAAACTTAAAGCTTTAAGTTTAAATCAAAAACTTAGGGCTTTAAGTTTAAACCCTAAACTTAGGGCTTTAAGTTTAAATCAAAAACTTAGGGCTTTAAGTTTAAACCCTAAACTTAGGGCTTTAAGTTTAAACCATAAACTTAGAGCTTTAAGTTTAAACCTTAAACTTAAAGCCTAATGGCTTTAAGTCAAGCTCTAAGTGTATTAGCTTTAGGCTCTACGGGGAATTTAAAGGGGCTCCACAGTCGATTGGATTTTCCCGCACTTAAGCTCAATGTAAAAGTCCAATCAACTGTGGAGCCCCTTTAAATTCCCCGTAAAGCCTAAAGCTAATACACAAGTGGATTCGCGAACGCAATGCATGAGGTAGAAAATGGACTCTTACCACTGTCCTTTTCTATGCCACGCATTACGTTCTCGAATCTCCATTCAAATGTGTACCTAACCTTAAAAAAACAAAACCAACCAATATAAATAAATATTTAAATCCTAATAATAATAATAATAATATTGAATTTTTGTCATTCGTTATCATCAGGATTGTAAATATTTATAAATAGTTGATTTTGATTTGATAATTAATTTTTTTAAATACAAAATTTGAGACAAATTATTAAATTTTTACTCACTGCTCGATGTCGCCTTGACAAATATCGAGAAATGGATCGAAATATTGAAAAGGTGCCTCCACAGTGTCGTTGAGTGAGACACGATAAATTCGGCATTGTTTCGCGTTCACTTGAATGCATCTTAATGTGTCTTTTAATGGAATTATTGTTAATTCAACGAAACCCTATTTTGAAAGGAAATAAATATTTATTAAATTTAAATTACATTAAATTTATAAGTATTTAATTATTAAAAATAAATTCTATAATTTTTAGCCTTTTAAGTTTGCCTTAAGGTGTGTTCATAGACTAAGTAGCGCCTTTTCTTGGAAATTTTACTCCCTCCCTTTCTTTTGCTCTTATTGTAAACAAGGCCTTAACTTCTAGTCTTTTTAAAAGGCTACGTAGCTTATGAACGCAGCTTTAGTTTTTAAAGTAATTTTTAGAAAATTCAACATTAAAGAAAGATTTATTTTATTATTAAATTGAACATTAGAAAAAATAATTCAATCGTAGTTGATAATAACGACAAAAAAAAATAATAAAAATAATAATTAAAAAAATGATATTAATATTATTAATAATAATAGAAAAACAAAAAATAATAATAGAAAATAATTCAAAATAAATAAAAAATGAAATAATAATTAAAAAAAATAGTAATAATATTATTAATAATAATAATAGAAAAACAAAAAATAATAATTCAAAATAATTCAAAATAAATAAAAAATGAAATAATAGAAAAAAAATAATTTCAATTAATTTATAAGAAAAAAAAACAAAAAAAATAGAAAGAAAATTAAAAAAATTTTGAAAAAAGACAAAAAAACAACAAATTTTCAAAAAAACATTAATTTTAGTTAATTAGAAAAAATTACAAGAAAAAAAAGAAAGAAAAAAAGAAAATAAATTTTTTTAAATGTTTAAAAAGACAAAAAGTGACAAATTTTAATAAAAATTAATTTAAAAAATTTGAATCAATAAAAAAGGAAGGAAAAAATAGAAAAAATTAAAAGGAAAGAAAAAAATATTTTAAAAGAACCAAAAAGTAAAAAAAAATTTCGAATAAAAAATAGAAAATTAATTTTCATTACTTAAAAAAGAAAAAAAAGGGAAAAAGAAGGATGAGAAAAAAATATAAAGAAAAAGGAATTAAAAATTAATTTTAATTAATTAAAATGAAAGCAAGTGAAAAAATAGAAGAAAAGAAAAAAAAGAAAGAAAAGAAAAAAATTGCAAGAAATGGAAAAATTTTTTTTAATAAAATAAATATTTAATAATATTGTTTAATATTAACTTTTAATTAAATAAGTCGAAAATGATTAAAATATCGAAAAAATTAACTTTAATTCAACGAAAAGGAATAAAAAGAAAAAGGAACAAAAATTTAAGAAAAAGAGTCGAAAATAAACACATTTTTTGAATAAAAAATAATTAAATACTCACAATAATGCTCCGTCTGTCGAAATTAATTCCCGTTAAACTCAAAATTTGATGAGCTGTAAAGAAAACGAAATTTTTCACGTCATTAAAATGTAAAGAAAATGTTTTCCACTCGCACTTTCTTTTCTATTTACTTTTCGTAAATGCAACTTTAGAAAAATTAACTAAAAACTAATTAGAACCGCTAATTAAAAATTTAGCAACAACACAATTTCCATTTATAATAATTTTTTACACAATTTCACCAAATTTTATTAATAAAAACCTTTTTTTCAAAATGTTTGTTTATCAAAATACAGAGTTTTTGACAACCTAACCTAAAAAAACGACAAATTACTCCGAGAAAAATATTTATTTATATAGAAAAATTTCCTCTAGAGTAACGAGTAAATATGTAAAAACTCAAAAAGAAAGCAATTTCGAGAAAATTGTAAATTTCAAATGTAAAAAATCGACATGCAATAATAAAAAATAAGAATATAAGAAAAAATTGGAAAAGATACTTATAATTTATAAGGCCGACTATTGTCGGCTGTTTTCTCCTTTTTCATGATTTCATTAGTTTTTCACTTCTAGAAACTTAATTTTCTCAACGATATTTTTTCTTTCAAAGAAGAAGAATTCTTTTTCTCCTCATTTTTGTTTCAATTTTTTGACAACTGGAATTTTTCTGTAGACGAGAAAAATCTGTTTTCGTTTGGCGACTTGGCGTAAAAACATAACCTCAAAAAAAATCTTACAACGCATGCGCTCAGTCTGTCAGGAAAAGTGTTTTCCTTTCACAACACACGAACAGTGAATGGAGTGAACAGAAAAGTAAAAACTGTGATGACAATTTTGTGTTCCTAGAATATTTTTTAAAAAAATAGGAGTGGAAACTTTTCAACTAAACGAGAAAAAGTTCTTTCAAATATGATGTCTACTTCGTGAGTATTAATTCTCTATTATTGATATCGAATTCTTCTACAGTAGAATAATATAGAAATTGTCGGTGCTTTTCTTTTTGGTTCGCGAATATTTATCTTCTTCGCCTGACATTGTGATATATGGCTTTATAAACAATGTTTTTATATTTACTAATTTTATTCCAAGGGGGGAATTTATTTTTATTTATTTATTATAATTGTTCGTAAATTTGTAAGACTTTTGAAAAATATTCTCACACTTCCGGGGGAGGGAAAATAATTCTTGTCGATTTTGACACAAGTTTTTTAACCTATAATTATGGGAAACTTTTTTCGCAACGGGAAAATTTTAGTTTTTCAATCGAAATTCAAGAGGGAAAAAAATTGATCGAATTCGAATAATAATGGAAAATAAAATTGTTAAAAGTATTTAAAAATTTATCAATTACGTTCTTAAAATTAAAATATACGATTCGTAAAATAATTCGAATTTGTTTCCAGAATTTTTATTTTCAATTCTTTTTTTAGGGAAAATTATGTATTAATTTCGAACTTTCCTGAGGGGAAAATTATTGAAAATTTCTACCTTTAATTATTTATTTCTACTTTTATTTATTTATTACTACTTTTATTTACTTATTTCTAATTTTATTTATTTATTTCTACTTTTATTTATTTATTTCTACTTTTATTTGGGAAATTTTTTCTATTCCTTTTTTAAGTATAATTATTTATTAATTTCGAATTTCCCAAGGGGGGAAATTAGTGAAAATTTCTGCTTTTATTTACTTCTATTTTTTATTTATAGTATTTTTTCTATTAACCTTTAATAAAATTATTTCGAAAAATTTTTTTATTCTAAAAATTATTTAAAAATTTTCTACTTGTAAAATATAAAACTATTATTAAAATTTTGATCTTCTTTTCTTTTTCTCTTGAAATCTTAAATGAATTTAATTTAATTTAACGTTATATTAATTTAGAAAAAAAATAAAAATTAATAAATAAATAAATTAATTAATAAAATAGAAATTAATAAATAAATAAATTAATTAATAAAATAGAAATTAATAAATTAATTAATTAATTAATAAAATAGAAATTAATAAATAAATTAATTAATTACTAAAATAGAAATTAATAAATAAATTAATTAATAAAATAGAAATTAATAAATAAATTAATTAATAAAATGGAAATTAATAAAATTAATAAATAAATTAATTATTAAAATAAAAATTCGCTTTCTTAGTAAAATAATTTCAAAAAATAATAATTTTTGTTAAACTTCGAATTCGAAAAATAATAGAAAATAAAATTGTTAAAAGTATTTAAAATTTTCTTAATTACGTTTTTGAATTAAAAATGCGATTCGTAATTTGAGTGAATAAATTTTAAATTCAATTTTAATTTCCTCTTTTCAAGGAGTCAACAAGAAGATGACAAAATTCCGGAAGTTGTGGCAGAATTAGAAATGCTCACATTTACAACGACAATTCAAGAGACAAAACGAGTTCTTCGAAGACGAATCCGAAATTCAACATGTGAAAAACGAAGGTGAATAAATTTTTTTTCTTAACCGAATTCTAAAAAATAAAATTTTAAACAAAAATTTCCGTAAATATAATTTAAAAACGAAAATATTTTTCTATTAACTCATTAAACAAAATTGAATTTACTTCATTGAAAAAAGTCGAATTTAATTCATTGAAAAATTGAATTTATAATTGAATTCATTGAAATTTAATTTAAAATTGAATTTAAAATTGAATTTAAAATTGAATTCAAAATTGAATTTAAAATTGAATTCAAATTTGAATTTAAAATTGAATTCATTAAATTTAAAATTGAATTTAAAATTGAATTTAAAATTGAATTCATTGAAATTTAATTTAAAATTAAATTTAAAATTGAATTCATTGAAATTAAATTTAAAATTGAATTCATTGAAATTTAATTTAAAATTCAATTCAGAAAAAGTGAAATTCAATGAAGCAAAGAAGAGAAAAAATTTGTTATTTTTAAGAAAAATTCAATTTTTGACAATAAATTTAAAATGAAAAATATAATAAAAACGAACGGAATTTCTTCTATTTCAGAGTGAAATTGAAGCCAGTGAAACGGACCTTCAGCGAAATGGAGAATGAAGACGACGCTCGTCGATTGTATTTGAATAAATCGGTGAAGGAATCGCCGCACACATTGGAGACAATTTACGAGGAGGACGAGCACATTGCGATTGATGCAAATGAACAGCCGCAAATGAGTACAAAGCGTTTTAAGCGAATGATTAATTTCCAAAGGAAGCCAAACGACAGTAATAAGCAAAAGAAGCGTCGTTTGAAAATAAAAAAAGTATTCGGCTCAAAATTGTCGAAGCCAAGACGAATGGAATTAAAGGACGTGCTCAAGCGATTAGAGTCGATTCATCATTCAAATTCATCGATGGACACCGAACACAATAACGAATAGTTACTTTTATTCTTTTAAAGCATTTTTTTTTAAAGAGATTTCCTTTTATTTTTATTTTTTTGTATTTTTCGTTTATATAATTTTTTCCTTTTTCTCCGTTTTTCCTGTTTCTCTGTTTTTATTTTTCTTTTTTCTGTTTTTCCTGTTTCTTTTTTTCTACTTTTTCCCTTTTCTCTATTTTTCTTTTTTCTCTTTTTTTTCTGTTCTTCCTGTTTCTCTATTTTTCTGTTTTTCTTTTTCTCTTTTTACTGTTTTTCTTTTTCAACTTTTTCCCTTTTCTCTATTTTTCCTGTTTCTCTATTTTTCTTCTTTTCTTTTTTTGTTTTTACTGTTTTTCTTTGTCAACTTTTTCCCTTTTCTCTATTTTTTTCCTGTTTCTCTATTTTTCTTTTTTCTGTTTTTCTCTATTTTTTCCTGTTTCTCTATCTTTCTATTTTCTGTTTTTCTTTATTTTTTTCATGTTTTTCTATTTTTCTTTTTCTGTTTTTCCTGTTTCTCTATTTTTCCCCCTTTTTTGTTTTTGTTTTTCTACTTTTTTCCTTTTCTCTATTTTTTTCCTTCTTCTCTATTTTTCTCCTTCTTCCCCTTCTTTTTACGTTTTTCCTTCTATTTTCCCCAATTTTTCCTTCTTCTCAATTTTTCTTTTTTCTCATTTTCTTTGTCTTTTTTCCCCAAACTTTTTTGATATTTTTTTCCTGTCGTCATTTTCCATTTTTCGTCGTCGTTTTTTTAAAAGTTTTTTTTTTATTGTTAACGAGAATGAAATGTGATTTTGAGATATATTTTTTTTCGAAAATCTCACTCGTAAATAATTATTTATAATAAGAAAAGTATTTCGTGATGAGAAACGAGGTTTTTTTTTTAATTTTTGCGGGCAAAAGATTAGCGCGTGTGTGTGTAGAGAGAGAGCGAGAAAAAAACTACGTCTTGCAATATGTAAAATAAAAGACTTTTTATTAATTTTTTTTAAAAAAACAGTATTTTTCTTTTTACATTTTCACAAGTTTTTCAGAGACTAAAATTCGGGGTTTTTTCATTCAATTTTTCAATTTGATTTCTTTTTAGTAATTTAAAAGTTGGGTGTAAATTTTAATTTAAATGTAAATTAAAATTTTCTTTTCTTTCGAGACAAAAATTCTTTTTTTTATTCGATTTTGCAATTTAATTTAATTTGATTAATTTAATTTAAATACTTGCAATATTTTTAAAAATATTTTTTATAGTTGAAAATATTTTTAAAATGTTATTTATAGTTGAAAATATTTTTAAAATGTTATTTATAGTTGAAAATATTTTTAAAATGTTATTTATAGTTGAAAATATTTTTAAAATGTTATTTATAGTTGAAAATAGATTTAAAATATTTTTTATAGTTGAAAATATTTTTAAAATGTTATTTATAGTTGAAAATATTTTTAAAATAGTTTTTATAGTTGGAACTATTTTTTAAAGTATTTTAAAAACATTTTTAAAAATATTGTAAAAATCTTTTTTATAGTTAAAAATATTTTTTATAGTTGAAAATATTTTTAAAATAGTTTTTATAGTTGGAACTATTTTTTAAAGTATTTTAAAAACATTTTTAAAAATATTGTAACAATCTTTTTTATAGTTAAAAATATTTTTCATAGTTGAAAATAGTTTTAAAAATATTATTTATACTTGAAAATATTTTCTATACTTGTAAATATTTTTTTACAATCGAAAAAAATTTTCACACTTTAGAATATTTTTAAATAGTCGCATTTATCCATTTTCTACATTCTCATTAAAAAATGAGAAAGATTCTTGAATTTTTTTTTATATACATTTATTTTTTTTTCTAAATAAAATTTACAAATTTAATAAACTTTCAACATTTTTTTTTACTCTTGTTCGATTTTTAGTCCTATTTTCTCTCTTTTTGTTTAAAAAAAGAAAGAAGAAGAAAAATCCTTTTTTTTCTCCTTCTTTCTCTACTTTTTTCTATTTTTTTGCAATATATTATTTTCTTTATATATATTTTTTTCACTTCTTTTTTTTTCTTTAAATCTATATGGACGGCAGAGTTTTCTTTCGTTTTTTTCTCTATATATGCTTTTTGAGAAAATATAATTAATCAATTTTCAAGAATTATTTGACAGGAACTGGAATCTCGAGGGCATTCGATGAATTCGCGAAAATTTCCATTATTCTCGCGATATTCGCGACTCTTGAGATTCACGCAGGCACAACGGTGTTGTTTCGATGATGGATTTTCAAAATACATTCTTGGCACTCCAATCCAGTCGCGATGAATTCCCCCACTGGAAATTGAAACAAAATTTTTTATTTTTTAATTATTTTAACAGCAAAAAAAAAAATAAATATAAATTTATTTATAAATTAGGAAATTTTCAAAAAAAAGAGGAGAAAAAAGAAATTTGTGTAAAAACAATAAAGAAAAAATAGTTTTTCATTACAAATTAAAGAACAAAATTAATCTTCTGATACTTTTACGATTTTTGTTACTTTTTCATTTTCGATGCAAAACTATTCCTTGATTTCCACAATTTTAGTTTTTTTTAAACGATTTTTCTAGTATTTTCTATTTTCTTTTTTAAAACAATTGTTCGAGTATTTTCTATTTTCTTTTTTAAAACAATTTCTCGGATATTTTCTATTTTCTTTTTTAAAATAATTTTTTCCAGTATTTTCTATTTTCTTTTTTAAAATAATTTTTTTCAGTATTTTCCATTTTTCTTTTTAAAAGAATTTTTTCCAGTATTTTCAATTTTTTTTTCGAAAATATAAAATCAAAGACGAAATTTTTGTAAAAAAGGGAAAATTCCAGAAAACTCCCTGAAAAAATAGAAAAAACGCTGCGATTTTCCAAATTTGGTCAATTTTCAACAACAAAAAAAATCAAAATCTCTCGAAAAATGTACAAATTTAAAAAAAAATTAATTAAAAAGCACCTGGAAGTTGTGCACCAAACACGAGATCCAGTTTCCGCTTTCCATTCGACATTGCAAGGGGGAAAAATACGATTTTTCTCAGCTTCCGCCGAATCATTTTCCTCGGCTTGCTTCAATTTTGCCTCGAGATAGTGAAAACCAGCGGCTGGACTTCCATCGGAATTGTAAAAATTTCCAACCAATTTTCCTGTTGAATTAAAAAAAAAATTCATAAATAACATTAAATTTTTATAAAAAAAAAAATGAAAATTAATTTAAATTGATACCTAATTTATTGATTGTATTTAATATAATTCTTCGAAACAATTCAATTATTATTTTTTTTTGAATTAATTGAATTTTCTCAGAGAATTTTTACCAGTTTTTTGTAAAATAATTGAAATTTTCGAAAAAATCAATTATTTTTGAATTTCTTTTTTCTTTTTTGAATTAATTGAATTTTTTTCGGTGAATTTTTACAAGTTTTTTTGTAAAGTAATTCAAATTATCGAAAGAATTAATTATTATTTATCTTTTTTTTGTTGAAATAATTGAATTTTCTCGGAGAATTCACCAGTTTTTTTGTAAAATAATTGAAATTTTCGAAAAAATTAGTTATTATTTATCTTTTTTGAAATAATTGAATTTTCTCCGAGAATTTTTCAAGTTTTTTGTAAAATAATTGAAATTTTCGAAAAAAATCAATTATTATTTAAATTTTTTCTTCTTTTTTGAATTAATTGAATTTTCTCGGAGAATTTTTCAAGTTTTTTGTAAAATAATTGAAATTTCTCAAAAAAAAAAAATCAATTATTATTAACATTTTTTTTTCTTCTTTGAATTAATTGAATTTTCTCGGAGAATTTTTACAAGTTTTCTGTAAAATAATTTAAATTTTCGAAAAAATCAATTATTATTAAAATTTTTTTGAAATAATTGAATTTTCTCGGGGAATTTTTCAAGTTTTTTGTAAAATAATTGAAATTTTCGAAAAAATCAGTTATAAAATTTTTTTTTCTTCTTTTAATTAATTGAATTTTCTCGGAGAATTTATCAAATTTTTTGTCAAATAATTGAAATTTCTCAAAAAAAAAATCAATTAAAATTGTATTTAAAATACAAGTGAAATCCTGACAAGAATTTTATTATATTTATAGAAAAATAATTGAATTTTTTATTCCAAGATTTTTTATATTATTTAGAAAATTGACTTTTTTCGAAGTATTTTTTTTTTACGAAAACAATTATTGACAATAATATTGAAAATTCTTCGTAAAATTCAATTATTTTGAATATTTTCAGTAAAAATTATTTTCACCTTTGTAGGAATAGGATTTTTTGTAAAAATCCACCCACGAATTGAGAGCTTTTATTTGTTGAGGCTTTAAACTCGAAATGTCGTCTTTCATTCCATCTTCGGAAAAATCTCCAGTTATAAAAGCTAATGAACCATCGCGGCCTGAAAAAAAAATTTTGTTGTTGTTATTAACAGTCAAAAAAAAAAAAAAATTCAAATACAAATTAAATATAAAATTTTCTTCAAATTTCTCGAAAAATTAAATTATTGTTAAAAGATTTTTTTAAATTTGTCTCTTGACAATAAATAAAAATAATAATAATAATAATAATAATAAAAAAAAAATAATAATAATAATAATAAAAATAATAATAAAATAAAAATAATAATTAAAATAATAATAATAAAAAAAAATAATAATAATAATATTGTTATGTTTAATAATAAAAAACAAAATAATTAAATTTTGATAAAATTCTTTATGAAAATTAAATTTTTCAAAACATTCAATTATTAATTTAATAAATTAAAAAATTTAATTAATTTTAAAATTATTTTTATTGTCAAATAATTGATTTCTTTTAGAATTTTCTAATAAATATTAATTTAAAAATAAATTTCAGTTAAAATTTTCCATCATAATTGAATATCATATTCAAAAATATTTATTAGAAAATTACACGAGAATATAAAAATTTAACTTTAAAAATAAACATTTTATTAAATAATTGAACTTTATCGACAAATTTTCAAATAATAATAATTGAAAGCTTTTAAAAAATCTTAATACAATTTTTAATAATAAAAGATTAAAAAAAAAATAATTGACTTTTTGAAAATCTTAATTTCTACATGAAAAAATAATAATAATTAAATATTTATTAAAAAAATGAAGTTATTGATGTTTTACAATAATAGTTGGAAAATATTTAAAAATAGTTAGAAAATATTTAAAAAATTTTAGAAAATATTTAAAAATAGTTGAAAAATATTTAAAAATAGTTAGAAAATATTTTAAAATAGTTACAAAATATTTAAAAATAGTTAGAAAATATTTTAAAATAGTTAAAAAATATTTAAAAATAGTTAGAAAATATTTTAAAATAGTTGAAAAATATTTAAAAATAGTTAGAAAATATTTTAAAATAGTTAGAAAATATTTAAAAATACTTAAAAAATATTTAAAAATAGTTTTAAAAATATTCAAAAGTACTAAAAAAATATTTAAAAATAGTTTTAAAAATACTTAAAACTTAATTAGTAAAATTAATTTTCTCAGCAATTAATAAAAATAGAAATTACAAAAAAAACTCACCAGTAAATAAATGATAAGTTTCGCCGGGTCCATAATGCTTCACTCCTTTCGTGACGTCGAAAACATTACCCAAAATTGCCAAATACAATCCATTTTCTAAATTATTATATTTCTCCAATTCCTCGCGAGTCCAAATTCTCTCTTCATTATTAACGTCAACAAGAATATTTTCCTTCACTCCATCGTTATTGTTTTTTAATTGCTCTTCATTATTATCCTCATTTATCAACTGTGTAAAATCGTCGAGGCACTTTGTTAAATACTTTTCAATTGAAACTAAACAATCACTTGAAAACACAATATAAACACCGACAACAATTGGTAGAATCCATAAAAAACGAGTAAACATATTTGGTATTTGGTAACTGATTTTTTTCACGAATTCGTTTTTTTAATTCAAAAATATAGTTAAAAAATCATTTTTATTATTCTTTAAATAAAAAGTAAGGAAAAAGGGTTAAAGAAGGGCTAAATTTTACTAAACTAGTGTCAAACTTTAATTAACCGAGAAAATATAAGGAAAAAATACGAGGGAAAAAGATTTTTTTTTTGAGGTTATGTTAAACGTCAAAAATGTCAAGGATGTCAAGTCAGCGGTAAATGTCCGGCGCATTTGAAATGAAGTTTTAATATAACAATTCTCACATAATACAGGAAGATTTTCCCTCGTTTTGTTCTTAAAACAAGAACAACAAATAATTTTTTCGAAAAAGGAATTCTAACCTCAAAAAAAGGAAAAATCGAAAAAAAAACAAAAATTGCAAGAGACGCACTTTTTTCTCCTTTAAAAAAAACCACGTGCATAAAAACACTTTATTCCCTTTGTCGATAAGTTAGACCTCTATGTTTATTGCCACGTGCCGAATTTTATACAACAACCAACAACCGAAATTGAAAAAATTACAAAACAAAATCAAATTTCCCTTTTGTTGAAAAGAAAATCTCAAATTTTCCCAAAAGGAAAATTGAAAGAAAGAAAATAGATGAATAAAAAAAAAATCCCTTGAGGAAAATATAGAAAAACCTTGTGCGTGATAAAAAAAAAGTAGGTGGGGCAAGAAACAGGGTTTCCAACGTCTAGAGAAGGGGTGGGTAGAGGGGAATTATTTCCATCGGGGCGGAAGTGAAAGAACGGAAAAGAACACAACTCGAGAATAAATTTCTTGTTTGTTGCAAATGGCAGACTTGTGTGACATTATATTCATTTTTCTCATTTTCGAAAAATAGAGAAAAGAAAAATAGTGTTTTCTTTGTTTGGAAAAAAAAAAGAAAATAATAAATACAAAAACTCGTGTTTCTTTTAAGGAAAAAAATACTCCCCCCCCCCTTCTTCGTCGAATTGCGGCTTAATTTTCATTATATCTATCGCTATATCTATAAGGGACTGAAAGTTGAAAATTCCAGTTTTTCTTTAATCAGTGCGCGAAATAGTGATATATAAATTTTCCGAATAATAAAAAGAAAAGAAGAGAATAAAGTGTCGTGAAATGGCAAAATTAGTGGATATTTGGCATGGTGATAGTCCAACTGAATTGAAACGACGTCAAATGCCATTGGATATCGATGAAAATTTAACGGTAAAAAGAAAAAGAAAATTATTTTTTTCCAGGGAAAAGAGAGATGTTGTTTTTTCCAATTAGGGCAAGAGGGGGAAAAAATTTAACCCTACTATTTTTTTTTTTTTGCTTTATAATTAATATGCTTTAATAATTACGTAATTATGCGTCAATGTTCGTATGCGTTTTGTAAACCTAACCTAAAAACAATTTTCGTGTATAATTTATATAAATTTTTGAAGCTCTTTTTCCCTGTAGTTTCGTTCTTATTATTCTGGTAAATTCAAAAAAGGGTTTTTTTTTGGAGGGGAAATGGAAAATTTTTTACAAGTTGAAATTAGAATGGAAGTGAATAGAGAAAAAGAGAGAGAAAAAAAAATTGATTTTCGATGTTTTCGATGACGCCTTTTTTTTGCGGCGAAAATATCTATTGGAGGATAATTTTTTTCGGGCGGTTTTTTTTTGCAGTTAATTATGGATGCTAATGGTTTGGGAGCAATTTGTGATAGTCCACTTGTACGTGGCAAGGAACTCGAGGATTTTACGAGAAAATTAAATACACTCACGAAAGAGGAATTAAAATCTTCATTTGAGGTGACGTGTAAGGATTTCTTGTCAATTCTGGGACAAACAATTCCTTGCGTTGGTTGCAGAAAAAGGTGATTTATAGATTATTTTGTTGTTCTTTTTTTTATTTGGTTTATTCGATTGTTTATTTCGATTATTTAATTTTTTCCTATATTGTTATTGAAATAACTCGTTTGTTTTTTTCTACTCTTTTTTCGATTGTTTTTCTTTTGTTATTTGTTTTGTATTTTGTTGTTGTTATTATTATTGTTATTGTACTTTAATCAGTATTTTTCTATTTTTGTTTTTTTAGTTTTAATTCTTTATTTTTTTCTATCTTTTTCTTTTTATTATTTTTTCTTCTTTTTATTTACTTTTTTTCTTTTCATTATTTTTTCTTTCAATTTATTTTTTTCTTTTTATTTAATTTGTTTCTTTTCATTATTTTTTCGTCTTTTTATTTAATATTTTTCATTTTATTATTTTTTCTTCTTTAAATTTATTTTTCTTTTTATTTAATTGTTCTTTACATTATTTTTTCTTCTTTTTATTTAATATTTTTTTTTCTTTTTTTTCTTTTTTCAATTTATTTTTTCGTCTTTTTATTTAATTGTTTTCTTTTTATTATTTTTTCGTCTTTTTATTTAATTGTTTTCTTTTTATTATTTTTTCTTCTTTTTATTTAATATTTTTCTTTTTATTATTTTTTCTTCTTTCAATTTATTTTTTTTCTTTTTATTTAATTTTTTTCTTTTCATTATTTTTTCGTCTTCTTATTTAATATTTTTCTTTTTATTATTTTTTCTTCTTTAAATTTATTTTTTTTCTCTTTATTTAATTTTTTTTTTATTTAATTTTTCTCTTTTCATTATTTTTTCCTTTTTTTTATTTAATCTTTTTGTTTCTATTCTTTTTTCTTTCTATTTAATTCAAAATTCAAAGTTTTACATTGAAGAATTTAATTATTTAAAATAAAAATCTCCAAATAATTATTAGGTTTCCAAAAAAAATTAATTATTTAAAACAATTTTCACAAATTTAAGACTAAGAATTCAATTATTTTTAAAAATGTAAATAAAAAATTTTTCTCACTAAAATTCAATTCTTTTAAAACATTTTCATTTAATTATTTGAAAAACCAATAGATTTCTTCATGAAAATTCAATTATTTGAAAAAAAAATCATAAAAATTGTTCCAAAGAAATCAATTATTTTAATTTCAATATTAATTTAATTCTTATTTTTGTGAAGTAATTCAATTATTTTTTTTTTTAATTTAAAACAGAATTTTTGCCAAAAGTTTTTGTTATTTTTTTTATTTTTGCCAATTATTTACAAAAAATAATTAAATTATTTCTCGATAAATAAGTAAATTCTTCATAAGAATTCAATTATTTTCAAAAATAATTGAAACAATTCAATTATTTCGGAAAATTTTAGAATTTTCCACAGGAATTGAATTACTTTCTATATAAACAAAACAATTTTCATCTAAAGAATTCAATTATTTTTAAAAGTAATAATTTTATTCTTTGAAATTCAATTATTTAGAAAAATTCTAATAAAAACGAGAATTAAATTATTTTTTGATTTAATTATTTATTATAATTTAATTATTTCCAATAATTTCTATTGTTGAATATTTATTTCTATTGTTATTTTATTATTATTTGATTTTTTATTTACTTTTTTAATTCTTTTTTCGTTATTAATTATCTTTATTATTTATATTATTATTTTTGTTTTTTTATTTTTATTTATTATATTAATTACCAAAGTCTAAATATTCCTTTGTTGAGCCATTTTTTTTCCTCCTCATGAAAAATGAATAATTGAAATGGTTTTGGAATTAAATTTCTTTTTTCTAAATTGCAGTGCGGAAAGATTGTTCTTCGATCTCTTGGAAGCAGGACATCCGGTTTTAGATCCATTAATGTTCACGACAGAATATATATTAACCTTAAAAGATGAAGTTCTCGAATCGCCCCAAATGCTTTGCACAATTTTACACAAACACAGGTGAGAGAAATAATGTAAAAAATAAATAAAAAAATTCCCGAAGCAAAAAAAAAACCGATAAAAAAGAAAATTGAATGTTTTTTATTTTTTTCCCTTTTTTCGGTTTTTTTTTTGCTTCGGGAATTTTTTTTATTTCAAATTTATTTATTTATTACATTTGAATTCAAAATTTTTAAATTTTATTTAGGCTTAAAAATTAAATTGATTTTTATTGTCGATTCGAAGTGTTTTTTTCCTTGTTAAGTAATTTGAAAAAATAATTTGAAATTTAGAGAAAAATTAAATTTTTGTTTGTTAATTTATATTAATTTTACTAATATTGTGAAAATTTTCATTTGAAAAATCACTTTATTCAATTAGTTTATTGAAAATTCTTAGTTATAATTTTTTCTTTAGTTTTAATTTTTTATTTGGTTTCAATTTTAATTTAGTTTCAATTTTCTTACTATTAATTTTTGTTTAGGTAATTTTTTATTTTAAGTTTCATTTAGTTTCAATTTTCATTTAGTTTTAATTTTCATATAGTTTCAATTTTCATTTAGTTTGGATTTTAATTGAGTCTGAATTTCAATTTAGATTTAATTTTAATTCAAGTTTAATTTTAGTTTAATTTGAATTTAGTTTTTAATTTGATAAATTTAGTTTTAATTTCCATTTAGTTTGAATTTGAATTGAGTTTGAATATTAATTTAAATTTAACTTTAGTTTAATTTGAATTTAGTTTTTAATTTTATAAATATAGTTTTAACTTTCTTTTAGTATGAATTTCTATTCAATTTTATTTTCCATTTAGTTTGAATTTTAATTGAGTTTAAATTTGAATTTAGATTTAATTTTAGTTTAATTTGAATTTAGTTTTCAATTTTATAAATTTAGTTTTAATTTCCATTTAGTTTGAATTTTAATTGAGTTTGAATTTGAACTTAGATGTAATTTTAGTTTAATTTTAATTTACTTTTTAATTTTATAAATTTAGTTTGAATTTAAATTTAGTTTTAATTTCCATTTAGTTTGAATTTGAATTGAGTTTGAATATTAATTTAGATTTAATTTTAGTTCAATTTGAATTTAGTTTTTAATTTTATAACTTTAGTTTTAACTTTCATTTAGTTTTCATTTTCATTTACTTTGAATTTCTATTTAGTTTGAATTTTAATTGAATTGAATTTAGATTTAATTTTAGTTTAATTTGAATTTAGTTTTTAATTTTATAAATTTAGTTTTAATTTTCATTTAGTTTGAATTTCATTTAGTTTGAATTTTAATTTAGATTCAATTTTAGTTTAATTTAATTTTAGCATAACTTGAATTTAGTTTTCATTTTTTTTTTAAATTTGAATTTAGTTTTAATTTTAGTTGAATTTGAATTTAGTTCTTAATTTTCTAAATTCAGAATAATTTGAATAAATATGTAATTTTTTTCCTGTTTTGCTTTCCAATTTAGCGCTCGTTTGAGTTCATTTGTGGAAAAACAAACGAGGAGCAAAAAATCGCACAGATGCGCGTTACATACATTGGAAGTGCAACGAATGAGGCCACCTCCTAATGCATGTAGAGAGGTCTGGGAATGCATGAAACAACCGTGTCGTCAGGAAATCACTCTAATCGAGAGCGAACGTTTGGACGCCACTCTCGAAACTTACCTCAGGAAACACAGGTTTTTTATTATTCCAAATAAAATACAATTTTCAACTTATAATAATAGTAATCATAATAATGATAATAACAATAAAAACAACAACAATAATAAAAATAATAATAATAATGATTTAGAATTTTGAATCTAGAATTAGAATTAGAATTAGAATTCAGAATTAGAATTTATAATTTTGAATTTAGAATTAAAATTTCAAATTTAGAATTAGAATTTAGAGTTTAGAATTTTGAATTTAGAATTAGAATTCAGAATTAGAATTAGAATTAGAATTCAGAATTAGAATTAGAATTAGAATTTATAATTTTGAATTTAGAATTACAATTTCGAATTTAGAATTAGAATTTAGAGTTTAGAATTTAGAATTTAGAATTAGAATTCAGAATTAGAACTAGAATTTATAATTTTGAATTTAGAATTAAAATTTCGAATTTAGAATTAGAATTTAGAGTTTAGAATTAGAATTTAGAGTTTAGAATTTTGAATTTCGAATTTTGAACTTAGAATTTAAAAGTAACTAAATAATTTTTCTAAATCTATTTTTTCTGTCTTGTCTTTGCAGATTTTGTTCGGAATGTCGTACAAAAGTTTTACTAGCCTCGTCCCTATTGATGACGGACGCGGATCCATCCAAGGAAAAAGGATTCGTTCCCACATTATACGCGGGAATAAAACGTTGCACTGCCGAAAGTCACGTTCACTTGCCAATAAACACCGAATATATTCACACAATAATTGGCCGAGCTCAGCCAGAAATTATCGGAAGGTGCGAGAAAAAACAAAAAAATCAGAAAAAAAATTCTCCGAAGGAATTCAATTATTATTTTCATAAATACTTTTCTCATTTTTATTTCAATTATTCTTCTGTTCATTTTTTCATTTTGATTTCAATTATTCTTTCAATTTTTCATTTTGATTTCAATTATTTTTTCAATTTTTCATTTTTATTTCAATTATTCTTTAAATTTTTTTCTGTTTCTTTTCATTTTAATTTCAAATATTCTTTAAATTTTTCTTCTGTTAATTTTTCATTTTTATTTCAATTCTTCTTCTATTTATTTTTCATTTTTATTTTAATTATTCTTTCAATTTTTCTTCTGTTTATTTTTCATTTTTATTTCAATTATTCTTCTGTTTATTTTTCATTTTTATTTCAATTATTCTTCTGTCTATTTTTCATTTTCATTTCAATTATTCTTTCAATTTTTTTTCTGTTTATTTTTTCCTTTTTATTTCAATTATTCTCTCAATTTTTCTTCTGTTTATTTTTTTTTCATTTTTCTTTAAATTATCCTTTCATTTTTTTTATACTTTACTTATAATTTTTCCATTTCATTTTTGTTTTAAAATAAATTCTAATATTGATTATTTATTTTCAAATTTTTACAGGGAACGTCATGCGAAGACTTTGGAAATAGCTCAAGAGGAAGTTGTTACATGTTTAGGAATTTGCGTAGCGGAAAGATTACTAAAAATTTATCGACGCCTCAAGGAAGCCGAGACTATTTGCAAAGTTCTCGCTGCTGTTGCCGTTGAAGCGCTTTCCAGAAATTTCGAGGTGGGCTTTTATTGCTTTGTTTAGAAAAAAATTCCTAATTTCGATCTAAAAATTTACTTCTTTAAAAAAAATGTTGTTTAAGCAAGTATTTGTTTATAACTTATTTATTTATGACTATTTATTTATAATTTATTTATTTGTTTATAACTATTTATTTATTAATTTTACTTAACAGATGGCTGTCGAGGCCAAGCAAGGAGTAACGAAACTTGAACTTCTCTTCGAGGAATTAACGAGAAAGGAAATAGCGAAGCAACAAAGACAGGAAAAATTAAGGCTGAAACGAAAAAAAAAGAAGGAGCGCCGCTTCGAAGCTGAGGAGAAGGAAAATACCTGCGAAGTACGTATTTTTGTTCACTAAATGCAAAAAAATGAGTTATAAATTTAATTTCTCAAAGAATATGAAAAAATTAACTAAATTTCGAATTTTCAGTGCTCAAGTGAACGCTCAAGTAAAGACACCTGCACTTGCTCAGATTTAAAACCCGTAACGCAGAGTATGGACAGGAACAAGGTATTTTTCAAACCCAATTTTTACATTTAACCAAAAAAAAAAAAAATCACAATTGTAATTTAAAATAAAAATTCTTTTTGCAGTTACAAGTTCTCGATCCAAAAAATAAAGGACCACCAACCTGTAAATGTCCCGATTGCCTAAAAAAGTCAAGCACCGAAAAGACACAAAACTCGAATCCAAAAAAATCCCTAGCCAATAGTAATAATAATAATAGTAGTAGTAACAATAACAACAACAACAACAATAATAATGTTTCCAATAAAAAACACGAGAAGGACTCGACGAAAAAAAAGACGTCCGGTAATAAAATGAAAAAGAACAAGTCAGAGGCAAGAAAAACAAACAATGAAACATCGTCAACATCATCGTCAATGAAAATAGTTAACGACAAAAAAGAATTAAAATTAAATTCCACGCTTATTAGTAATGATAAGGATAAAAAATTACGAGTACAAATTGAGCAGGAGGAAAGTGTTAATAATGTTGTTACGGAAGATAAGGTTAAAGTGATAGTCGAACGAGAAGAAAGGAATGAAGAAGAAGAAGAAAGGGATGAAGAAGAAGAAGAAGAAAGAGAAGAAAGGGATGAAGAAGAAGAAAGGGATGAAGAAGAAGAAAGGGAAGAAGACGACGATGAAGAAGGAATCGTAGAAGTAAATCAATGGAATTTACCCGAAAATTCAGTTGACGATTTAACCAACGTATGGTTGGATCGGCCAAATAATATGTGGACCGAAATGAAGGAGCATATTATTGCAAAAATGACTGATAGAAATTGTCGTTCATCAAGTGAACATTCATCGCGTGATCGTGGCTATTCATCGGAAAATTACGTGAGCAGCGGCTCATTCTCATGTACACCGGAGGGCTCCGATGTTGCCTGCATCGATGCACTCTGTAATCACGATGAAAATTGTGGCAATCGTTTAACCGAGAAATTACTGTCGAGCAACAATGTTCATTCGAATTCATTGCGAGTTCATCGATGCGAGGGGCCGACACTCATGCAAATGCTCGAGGTAAGAAACTTTTCTTCTATTTCCACTTGTTTCTTTTCTTCACAATTTAATTGTAAAAATTTTAATTTAACAATTTAATGATAAAGGAATTTACAATTTCTTCATCTTTTTTTCTTAATAATTTAAAAATTCTAATTTTCTCCAAAGTATCTTGTATGTCGAAAACCTTGGTTTATTTCTTTCAATTTTTCGAGAATAATTTTAAAATTTTACCGTTGGATTAAAGTTTTAGGGTATTTTCTCCTTTTTAAGGTGTAAATAACGGTTCTGCGCATGTTTAAAGTATAAAACAATGTTCTGCGCATGTCTAGAAGGCGTAGAAGTCTTCTGCGCATGTCTAGAAGACGTAGAACTTCTCTGCGCATGTTTGAAAGGCGCAGAACTCTTCTGCGCATGTCTAGAAGGTGTAGAAGTCTTCTGCGCATGTTTCGAAGGCGCAGAACTCTTCTGCGCATGTCTAGAAGACGTAGAACTTCTCTGCGCATGTCTAGAAGGCGTAGAACTTCTCTGCGCATGTCTAGAAGGCGTAGAACTCCTCTGCGCATGTTTCGAAGGCACAGAACTCCTCTGCGCATGTCTAAAAAGCGCAGAACTCTTCTGCGCATGTTTAAAGTACCCCCAAAGTCATTGCGCATGCCCAGAACTATTTCGCGCATGTGCAAAGCCTTCCCATCATCTTCTATCCTTCTCTTTCTCATATAAATTCATTTTTTCGCCAACTTAACCCCAAAAAACCAACAAATTCCAATTTTTTTCCCCCAACATAAACAGAAAATTAACCTCTATTCTCTTTATTTTATTTCTAAAAAAAGGACTCGAATTCAGAGGACGAGGGCACCGAGAGTTACATACCAATGGAGGATGTGATGGAATTCCAGTCGAAAATATCGCAAATTCTCGAAAAGAGACAGGAGCTTCGTGAGAAACTGAAAAATAGTTTTGAAATGCTGTGCAATCATCGTAAACCTTTCATTCCTCATTGATTGTTTTCTTTTTTTAATTTACAAAAAAAGTAACGCAAAGCAGCTAACTTTTTTTTTAATCGATATAAAATTATAAATTGACTTCTTTTTCCATTGAGAATTTTTTTTTTTTTATTATTTTAGTTTTGTTTTCTTTTCGTATTTTTTTAAATTTAGGTTTTTACTAGGTTTTTTTTATGTCTACATACACATATTTTGTTTTTTTTTTAAATATTTTTTTAAAGTTACTTTTTTTTTGAAGAATTTGTGCTATATAAGAGAATTTAATAATAAAAACAAAAATGCACGATTAATAACGCATATTGAAATGAAAAAGAATATCATCGTTGTAATAAAAAAACAAACAAATAGTCATTTTATTGAAAAACAGAAAGAAAAAAATTTAATATAAAAAAAAGTAATAATAAATGTTGCATTCCAGTGTAAAGTATCTTTTCGTTTTTTTGAATTGATTCTTGAGCAATTTCTTTGTATTTTTTTTCTTCTTCTTCTCTTTTTTACAATTTTCACTTTTTTATTGAACAAAACTAAAAGAAAAGACAAAAAAAAATTATGCGTACAAATTTTTTTTTAATTAAAAGTCATTTTTTTAACACATTGAAAGATTATGACGGAAAAAAGTATTTTATAATTTTTTTTTATCCTGTATTTATAGGTTATTTTATTACTTTTTGAAATGCTTTTATTACCCTCACAGTATACATTCTTTTGTGTTACTTTTACCCCGTGAGTTTGATTAATTTTTTTCCGTCGATTTTTTTTCCTTCAAATAAAATGGATTTCTTACATTTTTACGTACCTTGCGAGAAAAAAATTACATATTTGTACTGTCTTTCCTTTATTGTCGTACGTATGTTTTATATATATAAATATATAAATATAAATATTATATATTATATACATAGTAAAATGAACAAAAATGATTTACGATTTTTCTTTAAATTCCCCTTGTTTGCTCCTATTTTTTCGGTAGGCTGTTGCCAATGGTTTTTTTTCACCAAAGTGTAAATTAAGACCAGTACTTACTGTATTCAGAGTGCTCAGTATATGAAAATGTAAATAAGAATTTTTTGATTTAATAACTTTTTGCAAAGCGCCAGTGTTCTAACGTCCCCTCGTTTGTCTTTTTCTCTCAACGCATGCGCAGAAACGACTTAACAGTATTCTTCGTTTCTGCGCATGCGCATTTAGAGAAAAGAGACGCTACGTCCCCTGTTTGAGTAACGCTTCAAGTTTCATACTTTTATCTAGTCTTCCACGTGATGAAGGGAGAAAGAAAATATTACCTGGGTTCTCGAGGTTAATTCTCATTTACAAAGACTAGGAGTTTTAATAAAAATATTCTAGTATTTTATTTACAATAACATGGTACATAAACATATTTTCAAATTGTAACATTTTTTCTCTATTTTACAATATAAACTCCGTTTCTTTAAAATAAAAAATTTACTTCTTATCAAACATAACCTAAAAAGTATCATTCGCGATATTCGGCCAAACAGAGGCAGGCGTTTGTACCACCGAAGCCAAAGGCATTTTTTAAAGCCAAACGCCTTTCTCCGATTGGCCACTCCTTGGAAACGTTGGGCACAAAATTCAATGACGAACCCTCAGCGTCTAGATCGTGTAAATTTATCGTAGGCGGCAAAATTCCCTCTTTTATCGCTAAAATTGTGAATGCAGCCTCTAAATTCCCCGCTGCACCCAATAAATGACCGTGCGCACCTTTTGTACTCGAGACAAAGACATTCGACGAGTGCTCGCCAAATAGTGCTTCAATAGCGCGCAATTCAATTGCATCGCCTAGTGGCGTTGATGTGGCGTGTGCATTGACAAATGTGACATCTGTCTTCTCACAACCGGCGTCTTTCAGTGCTCTATCCATTGCCAATAAGGCACCGCTGCCATCCTCTCTTGGCGCTGTCAAATGGGCCGCATCACCTGACAAACCATAACCTAAAATTTCAGCGTAAATTTTGGCATTTCTTTGGAGAGCGTGATTCAGGTCCTCAATGACGAGAATTGATGAACCTTCGCCCATGACGAAACCGTCACGCGAACGATCGAAGGGCCTTGATGCCTCGTGTGGAAAATCGTTACGTGATGTACTCAAGGCACGGAGACGGCAGAAGGCTGCAATTGCTAATGGTGAGATACACGATTCGGCACCACCGCAGAGCATCACGTTTGTCTCGCCACCGCGCACGAAACGAAAAGCGTCACCTGGAAGTAGTGGGGGACTTTTAAAAAAAATTCAACTTTAAACTTTTAACAAATTTAAATTAATTAAAATGGAGAAGTTTTAAGTTATAAAACTCTTGTTTTTAAGAAATAAAAAAAAATCGATTTTTTATAAATAGTCTTAATCGGCAGTTAAACTATCTAAGAATATTCCCTAAAAAATTTCAAGTCGATACGTGCATTATTTACGAAGTTCTCTGGCTTTGAAGTGGACATACATATATTTTTTATTGTCCATTTCTTATCTTCAAACATTATATTAAACTGTCATAAAAGTTTAGAAGCGTTTCAAATTTTTATACCCGAGAAAACACTTTCTGAAAATCGTGCATTTTTCGACCGTATAAAGGAGGTTTCCCCCTTGACTAATTAAAGTTTATAATTAAAAAATTAAGAATGTGGGATATTTCATGATTCCAAATATCTAAAATTTATTTTAAAGATATTAAAAGATACCTATTAAAATTTTAAAAGGTATGTAGCTGTTTATTTTTTTTATAATTTTATAGTTAAAAAATAATTTAAAGTAATAGTTAAAAAATAATTTAAAGTAATTCAGGATAATTTCAGTTATTCAAAATAATTTAGAGTTATCGAAGACAATTGAAAATAATTCTACATAATTTAGACCAATAAAAGTTGATTTAAAGTAATTAAAACATTTTAAAAAAAGTTTAAAGTTAAAATGACAATTTAAAGTAATTCAAGATAATTCAGAGTAATTTCAAGTAATTCAGATTGTTTGAAATTTCAAAATATCAATTCGAAATCAGCGACTTTAGAAAATCTTATTAGCGGAAAAAATAATGGTTTGTTCGATTGACAATTTCACTGTAAACCAGTGTAAAGATAATTTAAATTATCCTCTAGGTTTATGCTTTTTACCATATTTATGACTTGTTTGTTTAATTCAACTAATTGATGTTTATAATTAAAGAATTAAGAATGTGTGATATTTCATGATTCCAAATATCTAAAATTTATTTTAGACATATAAAAGATACTCTTAAAGTATCGACAGCCTATGGAGAAGTCAAATCCATGCTTTAAAATTCTGTCAGAGTAATTCAAGATATCTTAATATTCCTTCTGTTTTCTATCAATAAAAAAATTATCGATAGATAGCAAAGAGAATAAAATAAAAACATCTCATTTACCAATGGAATGAGCACCAGTTGCACATGCCGTTGAAACGCAATGATTTGGTCCACGAAATCCATATTTTATGCTAATTTGACCAGCGGCCATGTTTGGCAATATTCTTGGCACAAAATATGGACTAACTTTGCTGTAACTTTTTTTTAAAGTCTCATACGTTGTGCAAACATCAACGAGATCAATCATTCCGACACCGACGGCAACGCCTGTGTCTTGTCGATCGTTTTCATTGTCAGGTCGCCAATTTGCATCAATTAGCGCCTCCTCAGCTGCAATTAATGCGTATGCCGTCGCTCTACACATTGTTCGCAGTTCGCTTTTTGTAAATTTCGCCTCTAAATTCAATTCACCGGGCTTATCACCCTTTGGCACGATGGCACCTGAAAAACGTGAGGTTATGTTGATTAGTTTTTCGAAAAATTTCTTTCGAAGTAAAAAAAAGTACTATTTTACTGAGATAAACGAAGGTTCTTTAATGTTACTCGAAAGTTTCGAAAATCCACAGATTTTCATCTTCGGGGAGTCGAATTTGTAAGAGAGATTAAACTGAAAATGCGTCAGAAAATAAAAATTGCTACACTTAATTTGGTGCTAAATAAAAAAATTAATGATTCAAATAGGAAAAAACAATGAATATTGAATAAAAAAATTAATTAAGTTGCGAAAAATAATAATCTTACCAATTCTGCATGGAAGTTTTTCGTAATCCGGACCCTCGAGTTTCACAACGCCGGATCTACCGGCAAGTAATGATTTCCAAGCTGTCTCAATGCCGCAACCGAGAGGAGAGACAATTCCCATTCCAGTGATAACGACTCTTCTTCGCGATCTCACTTGATTCGACAGTTTTCGTGTTATTTCCAAAAATTTACCCATTTTTCGATTATTTTTTCGTTTTCTTTTGAGGTTAGGTGCAAAAAAAATGATTTAAATAAGAAAAATCAGAAAAATAACGAAAGTGTCATTTTCCAATTAGTGTTAATAGTAAAAAGAAGGAAGAAGAAAAATGTTCTTTTTCGAGTTATTCAAGTTAGAAACACGTTTTTTGTAAACATTTCGGAGATTTTTTTTTCGACAAGAAGAGAGTTGTCGAACTGCGAAGGCAGATTGTGGCGGGAAACCGGAAGGAGTATTTAAAGGTGATTCTACAGTGGAGACTGGGAGTAAAAAATAGCAGGGATGGACAGTTCAATGTGAGTAAGTTTACGAAAAGTTTGTTTAAATTACTGATCAGTGGTTTAAATATATTATTTACAAACTATGATTAAAAAGAAGGGAGAATTAAATACAAAAATAATTAAAATGACTTTATCACAGGTAAACAATTTTTTTTCCTCCTCTTCTAATTTCTCTTTTTTTCTATTCTAATTCTATTGTCTTTTTCGTCACATAATGTTTACCACCTGTTTCGATTTGTCGTGCTAATTTCTCCTGTATTGGACACTGTCCTTCACTACTGTACCAGGCGAATATATTTTTATAAATTTTTCTCACTACATTTTTTCCGTGCACTAATCGACATAAATCACACATTACATTGTCGTTTGACGTTTGAATTTCATAATATTTCTTCCATCGAAAATATTTCACGTACTCTGAATGTTTCGCTGTTAGATTTAGTAAATAATTTGCCAATTCTTCGGGCGAGTCGAAGTCCAATGCGTTTATATAGGAATTCGGTGGTGCAAAATTTGTGTAATTCGCTGCACCATAAACAATCGGCACGACATTGTATCTGAACAAAGAAATTATTAATTTTTTGGTGGAGTAAAATTTTTTTTATTTGCGGAAAAATTACAAATGTGTTTTTAAAGCTAAAGGTTGATGTTTGAAAAAAATTTATAGGTTATGTTTGTCTCAACGGTCAAAAGTATAAAGTGGAGAAAACGTTTTTTTTCGTGAATAAGTGTATTGTACATTAATAATAAATAAATAATAATAAATAATAAAAACAATAAATAATAATAAATAAACAATAAAAAAGTAATTAATAAATAATAATAAATAAATAATAATAAATAAACAATAAAAAAATAATAAATAAACAATAAAAAAAATTAATAAATAATAATTAATAAACAATAAAAAAATAATTAATAAATAATAATAAATAAACAATAAAAAATAAACAAAAAAATAATTAATAAATAATAATAAATAAATAATAATAAATAAACAAAAAAATAATTAATAAATAATAATAAATAAATAATAATAAATAAACAATAAAAAAATAATAAATAAATAATAAATAAACAATAAAAAAATAATTAATAAATAATAATAAATAAACAATAAAAAATAAACAAAAAAATAATTAATAAATAATAATAAATAAATAATAATAAATAAACAATAAAAAATAATAAATAAACAATAGAAAAATAATAAATAAACAATAAAAAAATAATTAATAAAGAATAATAAATAAATAATAATAAATAAACAATAAAAAAATAATTATAAATAAATAATGAATAAATAATAATAAATAAAGTTAAAAAAATAAATATAATGTTAATTATTGTTATACAATTCATAATTTTATAGTAATAAAAATAATAATAATAATTATTATTGAAATATTAGCTTTCTTAAAATTAAAAAAGCAACGTAAATAAAAAAACTCACTGCAGTGCCGTGAAAAATTTCTCAGTAACGTAGTCGTGGCAAAAAGAATTTTCGAAAGACAAATAGAAAAAGTAATTCGGTTCAACAATATCAGCGAAGCAATTTTGCCGTTTCGAACAATATTTATCCGTGAATTGACAATTGCCAATTTTATCAACTTTTATAAACTTCTCCAAATCTTCAACATAATTTTCCCGACCACTTTTCGTGTTGCAATTGCTTCGAAACCAGACTATCATTTTTAATTTCCTCCTCACTGCCTTCATGACAATTTCATCATCCTCTTTATCTATTTATTAATTGAATTAATTCAAAAATTAATAATCAATTTTTTTTCTCTTGTTACAGGTGAATCGAAAAAGAATTTTTTTGAGAAAAAAATTACTTTCTTCTACTGTCTCGATTGTCTCCGCATTTTATAAAATGTGATACACAATTCACGATGTATTATTATTTAAATAATAATACAAAAAAATGGACTATTATTTTAATAATACACGAAAAAATTATTTAAATAATAGAAAACAAATATTATTTTCGTAATTTAAGAGAGTATTATTTTAATAATATAAAAAAAGGGTTTTTTCTTCATGTCGCTGTATTAAAAAACATGAAAGTATACAATAAGTAGACGTATCAAAATATTTAGTAATTATTGAAAAAATAATAATTACATCTGATGGATATTACTGATTATTTACAACTGGACATAATTTTTCAAAGATTTTAGGGAATTTTGATCGAAATCCTGGAAAATTGTTATTTTTTTTTATTGTATTTATTCTTAAAATCTAATTTTACTTAAAAATTCAATTAAATTTGTTTACAAAGGTAATCTAATTCTTCCCTAAATATCAATTATATTTGAAAGATAACAAAAATTCTTGTCAAAATTAAAATTTTTCATTTAAATTTTAAATTGCCGTTTAGATATTAAAATTTTTCTCTGAAAATCAATTATTTTCTAAAAAAAAAAATTTAATAAAACTCTTGCCAGAATTTCAATTATTTTTAATATACAAAATTTTTTTCAAAAAATGAAAATTATTTTAAAAAATAATTATCCAAAAATGAAATTACTGTTAAATTCTTTTTTAAATTTGTCACTTGACAATAAATCATAATAATAATAATAATAATAATAATAATAATAATAATAATAATAATAAAAATAATAATAATAATAATAATCATATTAGTTATGTTTAATAATAAAAAACAAAGTAATTAAATTTTGATAAAATTCTTTATGAAAATTCAATTTTTAGAAACATTCAATTATTATTTAATAAATTGAGAAATTAAATTTAATTAACTTAAAAAATATTTTTATAGTTAAATAATTGATTTCTGGTAGAATTTTCTAATAAATATTGATTTCAAAATTAATTTCAGTTAAAATTTTCGATTATAATTGAATATCATATTGAAAAATATTTATTTATTAAAAAATTACCCAAGAATTCATATATTTAACTCGAAAAATAAACATTTTATTAAAAAATTAAACTTTATCGACAAATTTTTAAATATTAATTGAAAGCTTTTACAAAATTTTAATAAAATTAAAAAGAAATAATTGCACTTTTTACAGAGAAATTTGATGAAAATTTTTGTATATATTAAAAATAATTGAAATTCTGACAAGAATGTTATAAAAATTTTTCATAAAATAATTGAATTTCGGGGAAAAATTTTATAACTTTTAAAGATAATTTAAATTTTGACGAGGGAATTTTTGGTAATTTTGGAATATAATTGGATTTTTGCAAACAATTAAACGTTACCTTCTAGAATAATTGAATGTCTTTAAACTAATTTCATTAAAATTTCTTTTTAAATAATTGAATTATTTTCTAAAATTTTATTGAAATAGTTAAACATTGAAAATAATTAAAATTTGACAAATTTTTGAAATTAACTAAATTTCTACAAGGAATTTATTAAAATTATTTTTAAAAAAATTGAATTGTCACATAATTTCAGCGGAATTTTTGATAACTTTATTCTTTGAGGAATAAATAATAAAAGATTAGAAAATAAAATAATTAAATTTTTGAAAATCTTAATTTCTATATGAAAATTTTTTTTTCTATAAAAAAAATTAAATGTTTATTAAAAATTAAAATTATTGATGTTTTACAATATTTTTCTAATTAATAATTAATATATTTTTAAAAATCTCAAAAAATTTTGTTTTTTAATCATGGAAAACTTGGAAAAGTCAGGAAATTTAAAAAGGGTGAAAGCGTGGAATTTTTTTTTTTTACAAATCTCAGGGAAATAATTAAAAATACCTTCATACGTTGTATTCCACTTGACTGCTAAACTCGGTGCAATAATTACTTGACTTGTTCGATTTACAACAGTTGAATAGGGCCAAAAAATGTCACTTTTAAAACTATAAGTCATTGTCAAATTAAAATAGTCCTTTGGAAATAATTCAAGTACATGTCGATTTGCCGGACTCTCCAAACTCACAAATATATAATGTTGAAAGTACAATCTCTCTATTGGCAAATCATTGTATTCTAAATCGTTGATACCGTGAAATAATATAGCATCAAATAATTCTTCCCTCATTAAATTTCTATTGTACGTGAAGAGACATTTTTTCCTTTCATTCAAATGTGGACAATTTTTCAAATTATTCTCCAAATTAAAGTAAAAATTTCTATTGCCAAACATTGAATTCCAGAGGAGAATTTTTTTTATCGACGAATCATTTTCATTTATAATATTAATTACTTGATTTACATTATATTTCCGTTGTTGATGAAAATAGAAATTTTCCGTTATCAGTTGAAAAAATAGTGTTGAATAGTAGATGAAAATTAGTGAAATAGTTGCAATGAAGACAATTTTTTTCCAGTTCATTTTTTTAAGTAGAAAACTTGTTAGAAGTCGTATGAAAATTATTAACGTGGGAATAATTTTTATATTCACATTTTTTTAGTGAATAATTCGGTCTCTATCACAAAAGTGTCTTTAAGTCTTCATTTTCTTTCTAAAGTTAAAAATACTTCGTGTCCTTAAAAAAAACACACTCTTAATTTTTTCTATTTTATAAGAAATTTACATTACAAGATTAAATGTTTGAAAAATTTTTAATTTTCTTAAAACATTTAAAAAACATTTATTTTTTATATGTATAAACTCCTTAAAGAATGGAAACTATATTATTTTACGCAACGTTCTGGAAAATAATGAACATTGAATATCTAAAAAAATTATATGCAAATGCTTCCTCAGATAAAAAAAAACTAGTTATTACTCACTTTGATAGAAATCAATTTTCCATTTATGGAATAGCAAAATTTATTATAGTATCTTATTTACAACAAAAAATTATGTTTTAAAAAGTAAATGTATTTTTATAAAATAATTTTGCATTTAAAGTAAACACGTTTGTTTCTAAACGTTCAAATTTGAGAACATAATTTTTGTGACGTTTTTTACATTTGTAATTTTGTGATAAATTTTAAAACACATGTCGCAAGTATCATGTCACAGTGAATCACACTTTCAATCTTAATTCACTGCAACTTGATCCATTGATGATAATTATGAAATATTCTCATATTCACTCACTTCTTGTTACACTATTCCTCTTGTAAAAACGAAAAAATATTTTCAATTTCATTTTCAACGATTTTTTTCTAAAAAAAAAATTGTTCTTCTATTGATTATTTATAATACAACGTAAACAATTTGTTTGCTATGAGTTTTGAATTTTACATGCAATGCACTATGCAATTGAGGAGAGACAACTCCTATAGCAATTACTTTCTAGGTGAGAATCGTACTGCAAGGCCGTTGGGGAACTAAAGAAGGGGAAAAATAATTTTACAACATTTTTCTTTCTTTTACATTCACATATAATAGAAACTGCTGCTGGGGAAAAAGGCGAATTTTCAAACTAGATTCTAAAAATAGGGTAGAAAAAAATAGTTTTTGCAATTAAAAACATTTTTTTTAATTTTATATTAACGTTCAAAGTTAAGAATTTCATTTTTTACATTTTTGTTTTTATAGAAAGAGGGAGAGAAGAAAATAAAAATCAAAAACTTAACGTATGTACATGAAAATTTGTGGATATTAATTATTTACAAAACATTTGACTCAGTTTCTTCATTTCGTGCTTTTCTTTTTCTCTAATGGCATCGGAAAATAATTGCAATTCCTTTTCGACTGCATTCTTTAATAATGGATCTAATTCAACGGCTCGATTTAAATCGTCAGTTGCTTCTTTTTCATTCCACACTGCAATGTGTGCCTTTCCTCTTCTGTAAAATGCCTTCACATTTTCTGAAAAATTTTAAATATGAAAAATTGTTGAATTTTAATATAGTAAAAATTAAAAATAAAAATAATAATAATAATAATAATAATAATAATAATAATGATAAAAGTAATAATGATAAAAGTAATAATGATAAAAGTAATAATGATAAAAGTAATAATAATAATAATAATAATAATAATAATAATAATAATAATAATAATAATAATAATAATAATATAATTATAATATTAATAATAGAATTTTTGACAATGACTTATAATTTATAATTCTAATAATTGTAATAACTGAATTTTTTTTTAAAATGTTTTTAAATTATCATATTTTTTGAATTTAAAAAAACATTACTTGGCTCGTATTTTAAAACCGTCGTGCAATGCTCAATCGCAGCGTAATATTCTTTTAGAAATAATTTGCATTGGGCAAAATTTAAAAGTAAAGGAATTTTCATATTGTTCAATTCAATCCATTCCTCGTCATTTGGTTTTTCCCTGAAATTTTCAAATTTAGAAATTAAATTCATTTAAAAAGTAGAAAAATTATTAGTAATTACAGGCTTGCTACGGGTTTTACTCTTTTTCAATTCCCCGACTTTTCCAGGTTTTTCAGATTTAAAGAAACAGAATTTTTCAAGATTTTTAAAAACTATATTTATTATTAATTAGAAAATTATTGTAAAACATCAATAACATTATTTTTTAATAAATATTCCAGTTTTTTTCATATAGAAATTGAGATTTTCAAAAATTTGATTATTTTATTTTGTAAACTTTTATTATTCATTCCTCAAAGAATTAAATTGTCAAAAATTCCGCTGAAGTTATGTGACAATTCAATTTTTTTTAAAAATAATTTTAATAAATTCCTTGTAGAAATTTAGTTAATTTCAAAAATTTGTCAAATTTTAATTATTTTCAATGTTTAACTATTTCAATAAAATTTTAGAAAATAATTCAATTATTTAAAAAGAAATTTTAATAAAATTGGTTGAAAGACATTCAATTATTTTCGAAGGTTTTAATTCTTCGCAAAAAATTTAATTATGTTTCAAAATTACCAAAAAAATTCCCGCGTTAAAATTTAAATTATCTTTATAAGTAATAAAAATTTTCTCCGAAATTCTATTATTTTCAGAAAAATTTTAATAAAATTCTTGTTATAATTTCAATTATGTTTAATTTAGAAAAATTTTCATCAAATTTCTCTGTAAAAAGTGCAATTATTTCTTTTTAATTTTATTAAAATTTTGTAAAAGCTTTCAATCATTATTTAAAAATTTGTCGATAAAGTTCAATTATTTAATAAAATGTTTATTTTTAGAGTTAAATATATGAATTCTTGGGTAATTTTTTAATAAATAAATATTTTTCAGTATGATATTCAATTATAATCGAAAATTTTAACTGAAATTTATTTTTAAATCAATATTTATTAGAAAATTCTACAAGAAATCAAATATTTAACTATAAAAATATATTTTAAGTTAATTAAATTTAATTTTTAATTTATTAAATAATAATTGAATGTTTATAAAAATTGAGTTTTCATAAAGAATTTTATCAAAATATAATTATTTTCTTTTTTATTATTAAAACATAACTAATATTAATATTATTATTGTTATTATTAGTATTATTATTATTACTATTATTGTTATTATTATTATTATTATTATTATTATTATTATTATTATTTATTGTCAAGAGACAAGTTTAAAAAAAATTTTAACAATAATTTCATTTTTCGAGAATTTTGAAAAAAATTTTGTATATTAAAAATAATTGAAATTCTGCCAAGAATTTTATGAAAATTTTTCAGATAGTAATTGAATTTCGAAGAAAAATTTTATTACCTAAAGGTAATTTAAAATTTAAATGAAAAATGTTTATTTTGACAAGAATTTTTGTAATTTTTCAAATATAGTTGATATTTAGGGAAGAATTAAATTACCTTTAAAAATAATTGAATCGAATATTTAAGAAAAATTTAGATTTCAAGAATAAATACTATTAAAAAACAACAATTTGCCAGGATTTCGATCAAAATTTCCTGACTTTTCAAAGTTTTTTCAATTTTTACATAATTCCCAGACATTTCCAGGTTTCCAAGTTGCGTGACAATCCTGAATTAGTAATATTTAATTAATTATTTAACTAATTATTTAATAATATATTAAATATTTATATTCATAAATATTTATTAAATATTTAATTATTTAACTTATTAAAAATAATTATATAATATAATTATTGTATTTAATTATATTAAATTATAATTAGTAGAATTAGTAAACTTAGAAAAATTATGAAATTAAAAATTTTTTTCTTCAAATTAATGAAACCTAAAGTAAAGAAACTTACGCCAGCATTAACTGTTCTAAATAAGAAATTGCTTTCGCATAAGTCTCAGCGGCTGTCTCGTAATTTTTTTCCTTAAATAAACAATTTCCCTTTTCTCTTAAATCGGGTATTGATTTTAATTTTTCCGACTCTGTTAATTGCCACGATTCCTTCTCGTAATCACTGGGCGGTATTACGGACGTTAATTCTACAAGAGAAATGTGATTATTTTTATTAAATTCAAACTAAAATTGCGAATTTTAAATAAATTTAGATTTCTTTTTTTATTAAGGATTTTAAAAATATTTTTTTTTTATTAAGGATTTTAAAAATATTTAGATTTCCTTTTTTTTTTTTTATTGGAATGAAAATATTCACCAATTGTAAATTCGAGATCCTGGGGATTTTTAATGAGTTCATTTAAATCATCATAACCAATTCCTTCGTTTTGTAATGTAACTCCACAGCAGTGATGACTACGTTTTCCCGGTTTGCCAACTTCTCGCAATGTTTTCGATATAAATGGATACGATGTGACTAGCTAGAACAAAATTAAAGTATCTTAGCTCGATAATCCTCTAAAATCTTACAACTTTTTGTTAAAAACTATTGAATTTAAATTAATTTGTTTTTAATTTGAATTCAAATAAATTATAAATTTATTCGATTTTCTATGATTCATTAGCTTTTGGAATCATTGTTTTAATAATTATTATTATTAATTAAATAATCTTTAACGTCCGAGATATTTTATAAATAAGTCAAATAAATGAAAACGAAAACATTCGGACAATTATTAATTATTCATTTAAATCTACAATATTCACGATATTAATTATTAATAAGTAAAATAATAATTTATAATTAATAAATAAGTATAAATTGAATTATTAATTATTAATTTAAATTAATAATTAATAATAATAATTAAATAATTAATTTTAATTAATTATTAAATTATTAATTCACGATATTAATTATTAATAAATAAAATAATAAAATAATTAATAATAAAATAATAATAATAATTATTATTATAATATAATAATATTATATAATAATATATATATTTTATAATTAATAAATAATTATAAATTAAATTATTAATTTATTTATTAATAAATAATATCGTGAATATTGTAGATTTAAATTAATAATTAATAATAATAATAATAATAATAATAATAATAATTCAATTTATAATTATTTATAAATTATAAATTATTAATTTATTTAAGAATACAATAAATTTGCTAATGAAAAAAAAATGGTTTAATTGAAATTTATCTAAATAAACACTTATTTTTATTTTTAAATACTTTAGTTATAGAACTATTTTTTTTAAATTTTTGTTATCTTTAGAATAGAATATTGAATGATATTCACACTGCTGTGGACACGAAAGGCTGCGACTTCATTGAGAGCCATTTTTTGTACAATAACTTCCCACACTTCGAGTTTAAATTTCTTGCCCAAAACCAATTCCATGGCATTGCCCATTGTTCTGCTATCGTCAATGACTGTCTTCTCATTATTGCACTTTGTCGTTTTAAAATGAAAAACAACCTGTCGAAAGAATACTTTTCTTTAATCCAAATTTTCACATTTTCTAAATTTTTTAACCAAAAATTAAGTTTCAATTTTTGATAAAAATAAGGATCAGTTTTTTTCAAAAAACGTGTTTTTTTCCCCCCATTCGCTTACTTTCGTTCCTGGAACGAATGGAACTGCTTTAGTTCCGGCGTGAATTATCGTTTTGACAATTTTTCCCGAGTCCTCCATTTGTTTAAATATTTCTTTTTATAAAATTATTTACAAATATTAAAGAAGCAGACGGATTTTTTGTTTTGACAGGAAAACGTAACCTAAAAAAATGACTCAGTGTACTTTATAAAGGCTGGTACACAAGATACATAAAGTGCAGGGATGGGAGCGACTGTGCCAATGAGTTAGAGAAGGACCGACTTTGAAGTTGTGTCGCTTTCTATTTCACAAGGTCGTGACGAAATGAAAGATAAAAACAATAAAAGCTTCACGAAGAGGCGCATATATTGCAGTCTACTATCTGTTCTCGAAGAAACCGAAATAATCTGAAGGTAAGGAATTTTTGTATTTTACGACTTGAAAAACAGTGTGGCTACTAAATTTTGCAAAAAAATTCAAGTCATTCAAGTTTCATGTCTTTTTCAAGCTTTTAAGAACAACTTTGATTTTTTAAGGTTATAAGACTTGATTAAAAAAATTTTTTAAGCAAATTGTTATTATAAAAATACTTTATTTCGTCACTAACATGTGACGAAATCCTGCAATTTCCTAGAATCAGAATTATTTCCTAGAAAAAGGACAAAAATGCAAGAATATTATGTAAAATACAAATGACGGTCTGTTACAATCTTTTTGGCTTACATACGTGTTTGTGAACGTGGCATTTCCGCTAATTTCTTTTTAGTTCGTGGCACGTTTTTTTATTGCACCTTAGTCACGAACTACAAAGATTATGATAGGCATGACGTGGCTTCAAAACTGTTTTTAACATTTAAGTTTTCGTCTGTATAAAAACTTATAACTTTTCTAAGAATTTTTTCATTCTATATCTTACTAATTCTGGTAATTATTTATATTAATTACCATAAAGGGGGCATTCAGACCTTCTTATGCAAAACTTATGCATGCAGGTTGCCATAGTAGCGTTCAAGAGTGAGAGAGATAGAACAATTTCCCATCTCTCTCACTCTTGAACGCTACCATGGCAACCTGCATTCATAAGTTTTGCATGAGATCGTGTGACTGTATCCTTATTCTTTCTGAAAAATAAAATAACCATTAAAGACAATATGACGTTTATTTTTAGGTTACTTCTCCAACACGATACCTACCAGAGTTTTGTTAGTGGCGCCACTATCAAGCACAACGTAACAGAAAATAAAAGCAATCATAACATAAATAATTTAAGAAGAGGTAATTTAAGATGGAGTCTACAGGATTAATTTCACCTGTGGTAAATAATCAGTTTATTACTGTGTGTCACTACATCTCGACATTGGGAATTATCTTGAATAACAACAACCAGCTTTCAAGTCAAGTGGAAAATGACACTGTACCCGTGCTGAATGCCTTTTTCGAATATCTAAACAAGTCGACTAATGAGACAGAGGCTAAAATTCATCTTTTCGAAGAAATGCGAAGTAAAATTAAAGCTTCTGGCCATGAAGAGCTGAATAATTTTCCGAATATTGACAAATTATGCGAGTACATTGTTAATAAGGGTTTATTTGCCCATTATGGGAATGTTGAAGGTTATCTACGAAATATTTACCAAAATAACAAGAATTTGAGCCTTTCTCATCTAGAGGAACTATTGTTTCATTTCGCAAATAACCTCACTATGAAAAATATTTGCTCCTCGAGAAAGGAATCCGAAAAACTTACTTCTTTTGCAATTAAAAAAATCTTTAAACACTATGTTGTACCTGTTTTTACCGACATGTGGAAAGAAAAGGAAAATTTTAATCCGCAACGAAAGGATTTGCAAATTTTAAAACGGTCTAGAAGGCAGCAGGATGAATCATCGTCAGAAGACGGTGACAGTAATTCTGTAGCAGTTGTTGAAAACAGACCTGAAGAAGGGAATGAAGAGATTGCTGTTGGAGGAATGGATGAGGATTCACCTGCAGTAGAGGATTCGGTTAAAAACTATCGCCTTAAATATCTATCAAAACTAATACATCAGGGTTTAACAGTTTTAAACGAAAAGGGAAATTTATTCTTAGATATAGTAACAGATATCGCTCTTGAAAATAGAAATGATGATCCACTTGAACTCTGGTTTCGATATTATACAAAAGATTACAAAGATTCCTTATATTTCACCAATTTAATAGGATTAACATTTACCTTTGATGATTTCGAGTTGGCAACTAGCGATACATCAGGTAAAGTGCCTTCTGATAATCGAAATCCCCAGGCGACAGAAGAGATGTACGGTACAGCAATAGTTTATCACATAACAAGTGAATCACTTAACGGTTTCGTTGATCTAAATCAGTACAACATTCCCAATCTCTATATAATATTTCCACATGTTAGATTTACAGTAACGAATTGTACGGAACTTGAAAATAAAATGTATGTGGATTTGAAACGCGATGATTTGTTGACTGAATCGTGGATTAATATTGTTATGAACATAAAACACAGAAAACATTCTAATATAAGACATTCGAGTAGGATAAATGCTATTGAAATGGTTGCACACACCATCTCGAAGAATATTTCAACGTTTACTGAAGTTAGGAATATGTTGAAGAGTTACATTTTGCCTTTAGATGCTAACAACCAAATTTTATCATACGATCAAATGGCTAAAAATTTGTTGCAGTCCAACATGGATATAAACCTATATTCAGCTTGGAAAATTGATAACACCAAATACATAAATGATGTTCTTTATGAATCAAGGTTTTATTTTCATCATAGCCATACTCGTTACTTGCATATGAAGAGAATATTTAATAACTTATCAATATCGACTTTAAAATTCTACCATGATATGTATTGCATAAATTTAAGTTACTTACAAAGGAATATTCGGTTTGAAGATTTTCTTAGAATTGGCAAATTTTTAGACGAAAAACAAGATAAAAATACGGCACGCGATTTAAATGTTGCAGCTTTGAGAGTTGCTCTCAGACAATGTGATGAGGAATTAATCGAAGTGCCAATTGATCTCTATCAGGCTTTTTATGTGCCCAATACTCCGCAAGACATTGACTTATATACAGGAAACTCTGTGACTTTAAGATTAAATGTACCATGCAGTCGACATCGTGATTTCCTACTCTCAAAAGTCTTAAATGACACTATGGATTCAGAAATATTATTTTTTTTCAAAATAAAAATTAATAATTTTTGTGGAGTAGCAGACATTTCTCAATTTTACAACAATAATACAAATACGTTAGATTTTTTACTTACTAATGAAAAATATGAACATCTTGAAAAATTTGAAAAAGAAGTTGGATTTCAGAGAATATTTTACATCACCGTTAAACCCATCGAAAAAAAGACAAATGAAGAAAAAATAATTCACATTGTAAGACAGCTGAATAATATTTATTCTTCTGGGCGGAAATATTTTGTGAAAGAAAATTGAAATGAAATTAAATAAAGATTACTTCATTTACTTCTAATATTCAAATGTGTCTATTATTAAATTTGCGATTAAAAAAAAAATTCAGATTCCTCAACTCAATCCGCGTTTCGTTATTTTGGAAAGCGGATCATAGGGATTAGAGCGTATAACATTTTAATTAAGACTTTTTTGGCATTTGTATTTAAATGTTTAAGAAGGTAATTATTTTTTAAAAATAAAATTTTCGTTGTAGTGGATCTTAAGAAAACAAATATTAAACGCGTGTAGTCACGATTTTGAGATAGTAACTTACTTTACTGCCATTGCAACTATAAAAGTTTCACGAAGGGACGCATATTTTACAGTTGTATGTACTATCTTGTTTTCGAAGGAAACGAAATAAGAATCCGAAGGTAAGCAATTTCATATTTTATGACGTTAAATAAAAAAACAGTGTGGCTACTAAATTTTGAAAATAAATTCAAGGCGCTTTCATGTCTTTTTCAAGATTTTAAGAACAACTTTGATTTTTTAAAGTTATTAAGACTTGATTAAAAAAAAAATTTTCGACATTAGTAAAATGCGTTATTCAAGGTCAATTATTTTGTTCTATGTCTCAGTTTTATAAAAGTGAAAAATATGACAAAAAATTAGACTCCGTTACTTACCTGTAGAAGTAAAAAAATCCTATTTACGATTTGACCTTGACGTAGAGAGAGAAGATATTTACTGTTGTCCTGAAACAAAAAAAAAAATTACGTAAAATACAAGTAACAATCTGTTAAAGTCTTTTTGGTTTACATACGTGTTTGTGAACGTGGCATTTCCACAATTTTCTATTTAGTTCGTGGCAGGTCTTTTTATTGCACCTTAGTCACGAACTACAAAGATTGTGATTCACATGACGTGGCTTTGAAACTGATTTTAATATTTAAGTTTTCGTTTGTATAAAAATTTAGAATGTACTTCAAGAATTTATCCATACAAATCTTACTAATGGCACGGTCACACCTCAGCTGCCTGCCTGCCTGCGCAGGCAGCCGCCACGGGAGTAGGAGAGAGGAGACGAATAATTTAAATTGTCTGACCCTCTTACTCTTATGTATTGCCATGACGACCTGCAGGCAGGCAGCCGAGGTGTGACCGTGCCATAATTCTTTTTTAAAAATAATTGAATAATCAAAAAAGGAAACATGACACTTATTTTTAGGTTACTTGTCCAACACGATACCTACCAGAGTTTTGTTAGTGGCTCCACTATCAAGCACAACGTAACAGAAAATAGAGGCAGGCATAACATAAATAATTTAAGAAGAGGTAATTTAAGATGGAGTCTACAGGATTAATTTCACCTGTGGTAAATAATCAGTTTATTACTGTGTGTCACTACATCTCGACATTGGGAATTATCTTGAATAACAACAACCAGCTTTCAAGTCAAGTGGAAAATGACACTGTACCCGTGCTGAATGCCTTTTTCGAATATCTAAACAAGTCGACTAATGAGACAGTGGCAAAAATTCATCTTTTCGAAGAAATGCGAAGTAAAATTAAAGCTTCTGGCCATGAAGAGCTGAATAATTTTCCAAATATTGACAAATTATGCGAGTACATTGTTAATAAGGGTTTATTTGCCCATTATGGGAATGTTGAAGGTTATCTACGAAATATTTACCAAAATAACAAGAATTTGGGCCTTTCTCATCTAGAGGAACTATTGTTTCATTTCGCAAATAACCTCACTATGAAAAATATTTGCTCCTTGAGAAAGGAATCCGAAAAACTTACTTCTTTTGCAATTAAAAGAATTTTTGAAGAGTATGTTGTACCTGTTTTTACTGATATGTGGAAAGGAAAGGAAAATTTTAATCTTCAACGAAAGGATTTGCAAATTTTAAAACGGTCTAGAAGACAAGAATCATCGTCAGAAGAAAGTGATATTGATGTTGTAGGAATAGATGAGGACCCACCTGAAGAAGAGGTTGTAGAATCATGGTCAGAAGACAGTGACAGTAATGCTTTAGTAATCGATGAAGACTCACCAGAAGAAGAGGATCCATTAAGAAAATTTCGTCTTGAATTTTTATTAAAACTAAAAACTAAGGGTTTGACAATTTTAAACGAGGAGAGAGATCTATTCTATGATATAGTAACAAGTATCGCTCTTGAGAATAGAAATGATAATCTAAATGATCCACTTGAACTGTGGCTTCTTGACGTTACAACTAGTATAGATGATGTCGAAATTTTAATTAATTTGAAAGGATTAACATTTTCCTTTTCTAATTTCGAGCTTGTAACTAGTAACCCATCAGGAGAAGTTCCTCCACATATACTACATTCCCAGACACAGTTGCAGATGTATAAACATCCAACACTTTATCACATAACAAGTGAATCACTCAATGGTTTTGTTGATTTAAATCCATACAACATTCCCAATCTGTACATACTGTTTCCACATGTTAATTTTACGGTTACAAATGCAAAGTATGAATATATTGAAAACAGATTAATTTTAATTGTCCATCTGAAAAGAAATGATTTAGTAACTGTTTTTTGGCATGATGTCATTTATCAAATAAGACGAAAAATTCTTTCTAATGCAAGAAATTCCAAGAGAATGATGGCTATTAGAAGTGCTGCAGAATACATCTCGTCGAATGTTCCAATGACAACATTTACTCAAACTGTGAATACGTTGAAAACCTACATTTTGTCTGTAGATACTGACAATCCCAATTTACCAACATATGATCAACTGGCTAAAAACCTTTCGAATTCCATGCCTATGGACTATTATTCACCATGGAAAATTACTAACAACAAATACATTAATGATGTTCTATATGAATCAAAGTTTTATTTTGAAAAGAACAATTTTAATTATTACTGGGAATCACAACTTGCAATACGATGGAAATTCGTTTTCAAAAACTATTACCATACATACAGCGAAAACTTAAATTACCTTCAAAACAAACTTCGTTTTGAAGATTTTTATAGAATTGGTTGTAAATTAAACCAAACAAATGTTGGTTCTTTATCAAACCATTTAAGAATTTCACTTTTGCAGGGCTGCCAGTGACTCACTTTTCTCACTTTTACTCACTTTTTTTCAGGTCACTCACTATTACTCACTTTTTTAAAAAAAACTCACTTTTCTCACTATTTTTTGTAAAATACCTTATTTCTCAATTTAAAAAAAATAAATTTTATTTAAGGGCAAATCCAAGTTGAAAAATGTAAAACAAACAAAACAGTAAACAAACCAAAACACTAAAATCACAATTGTTTGGAAGCCTTTTTTCCCATAAAAATTAACATTTCTACACTTTCTATACAAAAATGGTAAATTAGAGTGTCAAAGTTTGCAATGAAACCACATTTGACTATGAGTAGAGAAGGGTAGATTATGAGATTGCATAATTTTTAAACTCGAGTAGAAAAATTATAATATTATGTTAATTCATGTTTTAAACCTTTAACAACAAGTTCTTAGAGTGCATAATACTTCATAATTTTTACTGATTGCATAATTTTACTCTTTTTGCATAATGATTGCATAATAGGATTAAAATTTCCAAAATAGTGTTTCTTTAACTAAGCAATGTAAATTTTTTTTTCAATTTCTTTATTTTTTAAATAAAGTAATAAATAGGTAAGTTTTTAAACTGTTAATCGTAATATAAATTTTTAGTTTTAAAATTTAAGAGTTATTAAATTCTAAAAAAGATGTACTTACATTTCTTAAAATAATAAATGAGTAACAATACTAAAAATTTAGATAATATTTCTACTTTTAGCTTTTATTGTTGGTTGTGATTATTATACGATCAATCATAGAATATCAGGAAAAAATATGAAATATAAAATTTTCAGGAAAACGTTTTACGCTACATTTTCGCTTATAATAGAGTTGTCGAAAATGTAATTTAAATTATCAGGAATCAGGAAAGTTTGAAGCTAAAATTTTTTGGTAAAATTTGACTATAAACATTTATTGAAGTGCGAGAAAAATAAACATGACTGGGTACTGTCCAGACAGGAATGGTTCCTGTCCAAAAAAAAACAATTGAGTTTGGCAGCTGTCAGTGCTGTTTGGACATGAACGATTAATGTCCAGACATTACTGATTCCTTTATAGACAAGAATAGTTCCTGTCCAGAAAGCAAAGAGTTCTAATTACAAAGTGTCTAATTACAAAAATTTTTTTTGACAGGAACCACTCCTGTCTAGACAGTACCCAGTCATGTTTATTTTTCTCAGTGTGGGACATTTAAGGGGACTTTTCTGGTTTGGAATAGACAAAAAATATACTTTCATAAACTTTTATTGTGAAAAAAGTATTACAGTTTTTCCCAAAATTCTTTTTGGACATTGTAACACATTACGCGAAAAGAATGTTAAAAACTTTTTGAAGTAAATTTAGTTACGTTTCGCAGATGTAAATGTCTTCTAAAAGATACATTTTTCGGGGAGTAACTTTTCGAATGACCAGTAACTCATAAATTGAAAATTCAAACTGGATTCTGTTCATAAGTATTTGTTCTAGGTAAAAAACCTAAAAAACGATTTTTAAATGTATTTTTTAATATTTTATAAACATTTTACTTAAAAGTCGCAAAAAACCGCTACGTTTTAGGGTCAATTTACCTCCGCATAGAAAAGGGGGTTTGACTGTGAAATCGGTTTGGTAGATTTCGAGAAAAGATTACTCCCCGTTTAAAGTTTTCATGTAATGTGTACCTCTACTACAGTCCGTTAAGAAACGGATATAAAATTGCTATAACTTTTTTCTTTCGCGTATTATTTCAGAATTTTTTTGGGAAAATAATTTTATGATACTAAGTAACATTTTAAAGCAAAAAAAGGAAAATTGATTTTTTCAAATCCTAAACTAGAAAGTCCCTTTAAATCTTTGGACAATTTTCACAAAACTTTGCAATAAATTTTTCAAAGTTTGCAAGTATGTACATCTTTAATAAATTTTTAGGAAAGTTTTGGTGCTGTGTAGGAATACTCATATTCTAATATGGTTTCATTGCCGACTTTGACACTCTATTTTGCGATTTTTGTTAAAAAAAAATTAAAAAAAAGAAATATGGATGGTAAAAGTATTAAATATCTGTATTATTTATTAAATTGAAAAGAAAATTGATATCACAGGTTAATTATTAATTTAAATTTTCAAAAATATTCCAAAAATAACTTCACTTTTTACTCACTATTTTACTTGTAAATTCGCTATTTACTCACTTTTTCCATTCAAAAACTCACTTTTTTCACTACTTTTATCCTCTAAGTACACTGGCAGCCCTGCTTTTGAGAATGGCTCTTAGACAATGTGATGAGGGATTGACTGAGGGACCAATTGAACTCTATCAGGCTCATTATGTGCCCGACACTACTGAAGGAAAACGTCGATTTTTACAAAACTTTGTACCTTTAAAAATAGGAGTACCATGCAGTAGAAATCGTAGTCTTTTACTATCGAACTATTTGAATAATAATTTTGGCACGAAAGTATTATTATTTTTCGACATAAAGTTAGAAAATCATTGTGGATTGGTGGACATTTATCAAGTTTACAAGAATGAAGTCAAGTCACATTTCTTACTTTATGATACAGTATTTAAAAAAATTAGAGTATCTGAAAAGACTACTGATAATAAAAAAGTCATTTATATAACCGTCGAATTCATCGAAACAATCACGAAAGAAGAAAAAATGATCAACATGGTGAATGAACTGAATGCTCATTATGCGGAAGGAAATTTGTATTTTGTTGATTAATTATACACAGCAATTATATCCAATTTGTTATATGTAAGGAAAAAAGTGAAAGTATTTTAAGAGCGAAATTATTTCCAATAATTTAGAAATGAAAAATCATGTTCTTTCTGTAAAGTAAAATTTCCACCTTTATAAATTATTATTGTAAAAATAAATTAAAATATTTATACACTCAGATGCATTAATGATGTCCTTCCGGTTTAAAGAAATTTTGAAAATTCGTGTCATTTCTATCAAATATTCTTAGTTCGTGACATACGAATGTTTTCATATGTCATGAACTGAAAACATTTTGACAGAAATCATACACCTTTGCAAAATATCGTCAAACCGGAAGGACAGCATTAATGCATCTGAGTGTACAAAAAATAATATATTGCTTTGGGACTGGTCAATGGCTATTATTTTTTTCCCCTTTGTAAATTTATTTAACTTTGTATTGCCAAAAAAGTGTAAAATCATTTAGGGTTAGGTCAGATCTCCGCATGCAGGTTGCCATGGTAGCGTTCAAGAGTGAGAGAGATAGGAAATTATTCTATCTCTCTCATTCTTGAACACTACCTTCGCTTCACTTGATTTTTCCTGGTGCTCAATGCACAAGGTTTACATTGTCTGAACTCACCCTTAGGGTGCTAGCACCCCCCACACAGTGTCTCTCTCGCCTCTACAGGCTGACCAACCTTGAAAAATTGCAAACTCCCTAGAATCTCGAGTCGTTAAAAAAGAGACAAGGCACTTTATGAACGACCCCCAATAATATTACTAGAAACATATTTTATGAACTTGTTGCTATCCAACCTTGGCTCTATAACTCGAACAGACGCCGCGAGGTCTAGACCCAGTGAAATACACAAATCGGGACAATTTGATTTACTTATCAGTTGTGTTTCTGTCGTTGTGCGAGAAGGTTAAGTGTTTTTCATCATTTTCAAAAGTGGCGTCCCGGTAAGTTACTCATTGATTTTCCACTTGAAAAAATACTTTAATAATAATAAAAAATATAATTCTTTTCTTTACAAAGTAAATAATATTTTAATAAAAAAATTTAATTTTATCGATCATTATTTTTTTTGCAAGAATTTTCATGTTTTGTTTTTGTAAACGAATTTTGTTTTGTTTATCTATTTTATTATTTTTCTTTTCAATGGCTTTAAGTTGTTTAAAATTGGAAATTTATGAAATTTTCTCAGTAAACGATTTGTTTTGTTTTTGTTTTGTTTCTTGTCATGAAATAGAATTTATCGTTGTAGTACTTTAATTACACTGGGATACAAACTTTTTTTTTAGTTAGGCGGCAATATTTTTTTCGAACGTCGTTTTGGCGGGACGTTAAGATTAATGATTCGCGACCATCATATATATATACTATGTGCGGAGAAATTAATGATGGACTTTTACCATTGAAAAAAAACACTTTTTTCCTCATCTTTAAAAAAAGTAATGCTTTTTTCATTGTCGACGGGAATTATTGTATAATAAAACAACTGAAGTGGGTAATAATTTTTGTTTTTATAAAAATGAAAATAACTTTTTCAGACCTTTAGTAAGTTTTACAATAGTTTTTAATTTAATTTTTTTTATTACGAAAAAAATTTATTTGGTAAAAGCTTTTTTATTTAATAAACATTTTTTATTTAACACAAATTTTTTTACTCAATTAAAATTTTTTGATTTTATTAAACAATTTTTATTTAATTAAAATTTTTTTATTTAGTTAAAAATTTTTGTATTTAATTAAAAATTTTTTATTCCATTACAATTTTTTTATTTAATTAACAAATTTTTATTCAATTACATTTTTTTTATTTAATTCAAAACTTTTTATTCAAATAAGATTTTTTAATTTGATAATAAAAATTGTAGAAAGAAAAATAATTCCGTTACTTTTTTTCTAATTAAATGAACAATAGAATCAAATTAACAATTTTTATAGTAAAAAAATGTCATTTTAGTTTTAAAATGTTTGAAACATAATAAATTGTAAAATGTTTAAAACTTAATAAATTTAAATATTCTTTAAGTTTAATAAATTTTAATTTGTTTGAAACATAAAATTTTAAAAAATATTTAAAACTCAATAAATTAATAATTTTTTTCAATTTATTTTATTTTACAATGTTTAAAGCAAAATAAATTTTAAAATGTTTTAATTTAAAAAAATTTGAATTGTTTAAAACACAAAAAATTCTTAAATATTTAAAACTTAATAAATTTTAATTTCTTTAAAACATAAAATTTGTTAAAAGAATTTAAAACTCAATAAATTAAAAAAATTTTTTAAATCAATTTCTTTTAAAATGTTTGAAACAATTTCAAGAAAAAATTTTTAAATTAGTAAATTTTAAATTTTTTGAAAGTTAATGAATTTTAAAATGTTTAAAACTTATTAAGTTTAAAAAAATGTTTAAATTTGGTAAATCTTAAATTTTTGTAAATTTAATGAGTTTTAAAATGTTTAAAACATAATTCATTTTAAAAAGTTTAAAACAGAATAATTAGTACAATTTTTAAAACTCAATAAATTTTAATATTCCTTCAGTTTAATAAATTTTCAATTGTTAAAAACTTGATAGACTTTAAAATGTTTAAGACGTCATAAGTTTTAAAATTCATTAAATTTAATAAATTTTATAATGTTTAAGTTTTAAAGATAATAAATTTAAATTTGTTTAGAACATAAAATTTTTTAGACATTTAAAACTCAATAAATTAAAAAAATTTCTATTTAATTTCTTCTAAAATGTTTGAACCTTAATGAATTTCAAAAAGGTTTTTTAAATTTGTTAAATTAAAAATTTTTGTGAACTTTGTGAATTTTAAAATGTTTAAAACTTATTAAGTTTAAAAAAATGTTTACATTTAGTAAATTTGACGAGTTTTAAAATGTTTAAAATATAATTAATTTTAAAATGTTTAAAACATAATAAATTGCAAAATGTTTAAAACTTAATAAATTTTAATATTCTTTAACTTTAATAAATTTTAGTTTGATCCAAAAATAAAAAATTTTAAAATATTTGAAACTCAAGAAATTTAAAAATGTTTTCAATTTCATTTCTTTTAAAATATTTAAAACTTAATAAATTTTAAAATGTTTAAAACCCTTTAGATTTTAATTTGTTTAAAACATAAAATTTTTTAAAATATTTAATAATCAATAAATTCTGAATTTTAAAATGTTTAAAACTTAAAAAATTTTAACATTCTTTATATTTAATAACTTTTCTAATATTTAAATTTAAAACTTAATTAATTTAAAAAATCTTAAAATTTTAATAAGGTTAAAATTTAGTATTAATAATTTTACACACTTGCAAGAGGAGTAATATAAAAATGTTTTCAACTACAAAAATTCATTTAATTAGAAATTTTATGAAAAAAAATTACAAATATATTTTTTGCTAGAAAATGATTTTTTTGGAAATTTTTTACTTTTTCGGGTGATAAAAAATTGTTAATTAAAGAAAAAAGGAAAAATTGTCAAATGCCAATCACAAAAGGACTGGCAATCAAAGTTCTAAAATAACTGTCAAGGTTGAAGTTTAAATTTCCAATAGTTACCACTCTTGGTTTTTAAAATATTGATGCGATTGTTTTTTCTATTTTTGTAATAAAGCCTCTTTTTTTCTCTCGCTTTCTCTCTATCTCATCTCCTAAGTGTATTCTTTTTTTTTATATATATTTAATTTGCAGAAAAAATAAAGGTCGTCATAACAAGACGATTGTGGGTCAATCGTCAACAGATTATAATTATCACAAAAAAAGAACTTGATCTACTTTCTTTTTTAATTAAAAAAAAAAACCTCCTTTTTCTTTGAAAAAAAGGGGAAGATTTTTTTTTCTCATAATCACTTTAGGAATTTTCTACCCTCAATTTTTTCATTTCCTATGAATACAGTGTCTTAATTTGGCATAGAAAATTTATTTTTGTCCCTTTTTTTCTATTTTTCAACATTTTACTTGATAATTTGAAATTATCTTTCCATTGATTGGAGAATATGTTCCGCTTCATCCGTCTCGATGAATTTCCTCTCTGTCTCTCTCTCTCGCTCATTCGCTTGTTCGGTATTTTCCTCCAGTATTATCTTCATTCTCAATTACCTAAGAAATCAAATTCTATGACAAAATGTATTGAATGCGAGATACAATTCTCGAGGAATTTATATATATATTCGTGAAAATTAATTTTCGAATAAATTTTCGATATTTTCTATTATTAGTATTTTCATGTATAAATTTATATTAATAAATAGGGTATTATCGAATTTTCCAAATATTCACTTAACGATAGTGAATTTTCAAGTTAATCGAATTTCCCACGAGGTGAAAACAAATTTGATTGAAATGAATTTCAGTATTGAGGGGAATTTTTATTTTTAAAATTCATTTTAAAGGCATGAAAATGAAATTGAAAAATTGAAAATTTTTTATATTTGAAATCTTTTTGAAAATTATTCAATTAATTAAATATAAAAGTAAATGTAAGATTTCAAGAAGAATTTTCATTTTTTTCCATTTTGGAAAAAATTAAGTTTTTTTAAATTTCTAATTAAATTTATTAAAACTTGAAAATTTTATTTAAAAAATGAAATTTGAACCTTTTGATGTTCAACAATTTGAAGAGCCGATAGTAAGAGTGGTTTAAACAAATTTTTAAATTCATTATTTTAAATTGCAAATTTAAAATTCAATTTTTTAATTTTTAATTCAATTTTTTAATTTTAAATTTAAATTTTTATTAATAACTTTTTATTATGTTTATGATTTCTTATTATTTGTTTTCAGAAGAAAATTTTTGTTAAATAACAATAAACAACTACGAAAACGGAGGACATACTTTCCACTATACTATTGAAGATAATTACCTAGAACTCATTGTTCATTGTAATACAAAGTGTGGATACTTACCATTATACTACTGAAGATTTTTTAAAAATATGGATCATGAAAAAAATGTCCACCTGAACAAAAAATGTGGGAATACTTTCCACTATACTACTGAAGATATTTTTAAAACTACAATTTAGTTTAAATTCACAAATTGAAGATGGGGGTACTTACCATTATACTACTGAAGATTTCAAAAAACATTTATTAATATTAAATAATTATGAAAATAAAAATGGTGTACTGACTATTATATTACTGAAGATATTTTTAAAACTGCAATTTAGTTTAAATTTATAAAATCGAGATGGGGGTATTGTCTATTATACTACTGAAGATTTTAAAACATTTTATTGTTTAATAATTATTAAAAGGGGGTACTGACTATTATACTACTGAAGATATTTAAGAAACTACAAACTTCGTTTAAATTTATAATTTAGAGGTGTGGGTACTTACCATTATACTACTGAAGATTATAAAACATTTGATTAATATTTTTAAAAACTGGGTTACATACCATTATACTAATGAAGACTTTAAAACATTTAACAATAGTTACTAAGTGTTTTAAGATGAAAAGGTATACTTACCATTATATTACTGAAGATATTTTTAAAATTACAATTTAGTTTAAATTTATAAATTCCAAATGGGGGTACTGACCATTATACTACTGAAGATATTTTTAAAACTAAAATTTAGTTTAAATTCATAAATTCCAAATGGGGGTACTTACCATGATACTACTGAAGATTTAAAAGAAGTTTTATTAATATTCAATAATGATAAGAAAGGGGGTTCTGACTACTATACTACTGAAGATAACATTAAATTTAAGAATTCTTAAAAAAAGTTAACACCTACCGTTATAAAATGAATCTAAATGAAAAAAAAGACTAACAGAAAACTTCCCCCGCGTGAGAATATTGAATTGTAGTTAAAGAATCGATCGTCATGTTTCTAGAAAAATCATTCTTTATTGCTATTTTTTTCTTTGTTTTTTATTCAACCTACGGAACATAAGGTAAATAAGTCCCTCTTCTGTATATTACATGTATATAAAAACTTAGGGTTGTCGTCCGTTTAGTTCTCCCTTCCCTATCGCGCCCTTTTTTTCTCTCTCTCCCTTTTTTTCACTCTTTCCTACTCAAGATCGTCCATTACTTACTTTATAAGTGAGCTTTTTATCTCACGCTCACTTACGATCGATTTTCTTTAAAGAGTCAGAAAAGAGCTTTCCGTTGCTTTGAAAAAGATTGTCGTTGGATTTCCTTTTAGTCATTTCGAAAATGATTTTTCCAGCCGAGAGCTTAGACTTTACCAGATTCCATCCATTCTAAACGAAGAAAATAAAAGAGAGGCACTGCCTTATTCTTTTCTTTGCTTCATTTTGTAATTTCTTATTCAATTGAGGGATTTCTTTTTTATTGATCTCGTTCGTTCTTTTTATTTTTATATTATTGTAATTGCATTTTCCGCAGTTGTAATGATTATTATTAGAATGTTAGTTTCTAGTTTTGAGTAGTTAACCTTGTTGTAGTTTTTTTTCTACGTTAACAATGGTTTCGTATTTTGGATCCGTTTTGATTTTTTTAAAATTAAGAGTACCTAGAAACTTCTATTCGTTCTCAATTCACTAAATTTGTGTATTAGGCTTATTATTCAAGCCCATTGTTTCCTGACAATTTGAGATGGTATTTTTAAATGTATATAAAATTTTTTTTTAAATATATAAACTTTTTAAAGGTATATAAATTTTTTTAAAAATGTAAAAACTTTTTAAAATTATATAAACTTCATTAAAAATATATAAAATTTTTAACAGTATATAAATTTTTTTAAAATATATAAAATTTTTAACAGTATATAAATTTTTTAAAAATATATAAATTTTTTTAAAGTACATAAATTTTTTAAAAAATGTATAAACTTTTTAAAAGTATATAAATTTTTTAGAAAAAATATGTAAACTTTTTAAAAGTGTATAAATTATTTAAAAATATGTAAACTTTTTAAAAATATATAAATTTTTCAAAATTTATAAATATAATATAAAATTGGAGATTTCTAAAGCTTTGTTGTTTCAATAAAGTTGGAGTAGAGCGTCAGAGGCTTAAATTGTGTACATATATATTGCGATCGCAACTTTCGCTTCATAGAACAATGCTGCATCGGCAATAGCACACATGTTGCATCGACATCAAAGTTCTTTGAACTAAAGTCCGGAGAGAAGGAGAGATGAAGTGAACTTGCTAGAGCAATATAATCAACAGAGAAGACCCCCTATATCGTATACATATATATATACTTTTTCTTCTTTTTTCTATCTTTTGCGCAATTTAGAAAAAAACTACAATCTCAAACTCTCGGATATACTTACTCGAATAATTCTAATAGCACCTATAGACTTAACAATTTGGATTCTTTTTTCCACTCTAGTCTAATTTATTTAACACTTTTCGTCTATTTTTCTTGACGTATGTCACAAAGATTAGGCCTTATTTATTTATTTCTCGAAGGCTGAAAAGTCTATAAATAGGCTGGGGAAAATCTATACCACAATCTGTACACATAAAGATCATTGTGAATATTGTTATAAAGTCTGCAAATGCTTTAAATTTAGAAAATGGTTCTAAAGTATAAATGATTTTTATTTACAAAAACCCCTTTTTCAATTGATTTTGGTCTTTAAGTTTTAATCAAATGTTGAAGAATCTACAGTAGCATAAACGTCTGTATCCCTTTTTTCTTTTAAAAATTTATTTATTTTATTTATTTAAAAATAAAAAAAATTCTTAATTCTTAAAAAAAAGAATTAAAAATCTTTAATGTTTAACAATCTTCTGTAATAGAATGTTAGGGACCCCCATTTCTAATTAGTAAATTTTATCTAATTCGCAGTTCTAAAAATTTCTTTCGTAGTATAATAGTCAGTACACCCTTTTGGAATTTATAGATTTAAACTAAATTGTTGTTTTAAAAGAAATCTTAAGTAAAAGTACCCCATCTTTTAAAAATATTAAGCAAATGTTTTATAATCTTCAGTAGTATTATGGTCAGTACCCCCATTTGGAATTTATAAATTTAAACTACATTGTACTTTTAAAAATATCTTCAGTAGTATAATGGTCAGTACCCCCATTTGGAATTTATAAATTTAAACTAAATTGGTTTTAAAAATATCTTCAGTAGCATAGTAGCCAGTACCATTTTCAATTTACGAATTTACACTAAAATTTAACTTTTTAAAAATATCTTCAGTAGTATAGTGGTAAGTACCCCCATTTGGAATTTATAAATTTAAACTAAATTGCAGTTTTTAAAACATCTTCAGTAGTATAATGGTCAGTACCCCCATTTGGAATTTATAAATTTAAACTAAATTGCGGTTTTAAAAATGTCTTCAGTAGTATAATGATCAGTACGCCCATTTGGAATTTATAAATTTAAACTAAATTGCAGTTTTAAAAATATCTTCAGTAGTGTAATAGTCGGTAACCCCCTTTACTGTTTCGAAAATCAAAAACCAAATTCTAGGTTCAAAAGAATCTTGAGTAGAAATTTGGGAACTATCTAAATTTTTCATGTTATTAACGTTACAATGCTATTAACATTATTAACGTTACAATGTTATTAAACTTATTAGCGTTACAATTCTATAAAAATTGAAAATTAATCTTTAGAATTTTTTTCATTTCTCACATATTTTTACATCCAATATTCTATCTACTTATTTATTCTACTCCTCTGGAATTATTATCATTTTTATCCCTTTTGCCGTTACCACGTTACACACCCTTTTAGAAATGCATCGATTAAATTTATTTACGCAAACATGCAACAAATAAAAAAGAACCCCAATCCATCGATGAAAAATTTATTTTCAAAATAACCGTACAGTACATAATGTATATTTTGCCGTCTTGGAATTTACTGTTTGCATAAATATATCAGAATTTTATCGGAGCTTATTTCTTTTCCGTCATTCTATTGATTTTACTTTTGTTTACCGTGTGTATTAAAGAGAAGAAGAGTAATAATTTATACTGCTTGAAAGCCCCCCCTGAGTAAATTGATGTTATGAAATTTTTATGTCCCCATTAATAAGGAAAGTTTGTACAATATATGGGGCAGGATCATTGTATTAATAATTAAATTGAGGAGAAGGATGAAAAGTTTACCGCTTTGACTTTTGGAAAATTTTTCTTTGTTAAAAATAATGGCTTTATGTGTAAGTTGATTTTTAAATACTCGTGTCCATATGGTATTTGTTTATTTTCATTGTTTATTCTGAGTAAACATATGCAAAACGAGGGAATGACGGTTCGTTAAACGCTTGTGACCTTTGTTTGAAACAAAACCGTAAATTTTAGTGACGAATGTGATCGAAGCGCGGAAAAAAAATCAATAAAGGCATTTTTGTATTTTTTTTTGGGCAAAAATTGAAAGGTGTTTGATTTATAACAATTGTTGGAAATGTTCGACCACATTTTACTGTTTGTGGAAGTTGTAAAAACAAAATTGTTCGTAAAACTGGGTATTCAAATATCAGGGATGCTGAGTTATCAAGGGAGGTTGGTTGCTCTTGTCCTTGTTGACCCAGTAAAACAACATCCTTTTGCTGGGGCTATTAATTCACCTGGGGGAGTAGAACTTTCGTATAGGAGAATAGAGAAAGAGAGAATAGTGAGGGAATAGTCGGGACTTTATAGTTGGTTAGTGGGTTTTTTTTCCTTGCTCTCTCGACTTGGTGTGGTTTTTCCTCCTCTTGTGTAGGTGTTTTTGTGAACACCCTAAAGAATTCTCATTTTGATCTTGATACACTTTGGACTTCTAGTTCTCATGCTTGTTAGTCTGCTAAACTTGACTCTTCTCCGAAAGTAGTATTACTTAAAGTAGCAGAACATAAAGTAGCATAACTTAAAGCATACCCTATTTGTTAGCGTCTTGTGCTCTTCTTCTTGATTGTAAAAACGAGTGGTTGGAGTAATCACCAAAAGGAAGGATTAGCCTCGACCCAGTGTGGCCTATGCTAACAACCCCCATCATCAGTAATTACCAGTCTATCCTTTATAGAAATTTCCATTATACGTTTGGTAGATCTTCCTTTTTGTAGATCTTCCTATTTTTTAAAAATCTACTACATAGAATACAGACATGATAGCTGACTGTATTGATTTTCTCCTGCTGCTTATTCACCAAGTCGGTATAAATTTTTCCTTCAGCAATACTGATTTCCATAATAGTTGATCCACCCATCGCTTTGTGAGGCGCTTTGGCTTTTTTGTGTCCGAACCTTGACGCCATGTAGGCAACTCTTTTGTGCAGCTTTCATTTTAAGGAAACATTTATATCATCCCTTGGTTTTCATCTTTTTCTTTCTAATGTGTTGTATATAAATTATGGTATATCATACATCATGTGGTCTCGTCTAGCTGACAAGATGAATCCACAAGTTGTGCCGAACAGGTCTGAGTTATTGAATGAGAAGAGTTAGAAACATAATTTAGTTTAAATTTATAAATTGAAGATGGGGGTACTTGCCATTATACTACTGAAGATTTTCAAAACAAATTAAGTTAAGTTTTAAATCAAATTAAGTTTTAATTATAGTTACAAAACGCTTCTAGACGATAAGGGGTACTTACCATTATACTACTGAAGATACATTTAAAATGATAGTCTTAGTTCAGATTTACAAATTGAAGGTGGGGGTACTTACCATTATACTATTGAAGATATTTTTCAAAATACATTTTGGGTTTGTATTTATTGAAGAGACCAGGTATACTGACCATTATACTACTGAAGATATTTTTAAAACTGCAAAATAGTTTAAATTTATAAATTCCAAATGGGGGTACTGACCATTATACTAACGAAAATGTATTATAAAAAGGTAAATTTATAAATTGGGAATGGGGGTATTTACCATTATATTACTGAAGATATTTTTAAATTTGCAATTTAGTTTAAATTTATAAATTCCAAATGAGGGTACTTACCATTACACTACTGAAGATTTTAAAACATTAAATTTTAGTTAGGAGGGTTCAATGAGGAAAGGTGATACTGACCATTATACTACTGAAGATATTTTTAAAACTGTAATTTAGTTTAAATTTATAAATTCCAAATGGGGGTACTGACTATTATACTACTGAAGATATTTTTAAAACTGCAATTTTATTTAAGTTTATAAATTCCAAATAAGGATACTTAACATCCTACCATTAAAGATTTAAACAGGTGAGTAAAAGGTGTATTTTTGAAAACAAGAAAAGACAATATATTCCAAATAAGAAAAGTGGAGGTACTTACCATTATACTACTGAAGATACTTTTAAAACTGCCATTTTATTTGAAATTTACAACTTTCACGTAGGGCACATAGTACTGAACATTATAATACTAAAGATATTTTTAAAACCGCAATTTAGTTTAAATTTAAAAATTCCAAATGGGGATACTCACCATTACACTACTGAAGATTACTGAAAATTAGGATTAAAATTTAGAATAATTTTTATAAAAACAGCGTACTGGAGGTTTTATAACATTTGATTAAACATTTATTCATTAAAAAATCACATCTGTAGTTTAATTCCGAGTAAATTTTCCAATTTTCGAAATAAATAATTTTCGTTAAATAAAATGTAAATGAACGAAATATATTAATTGCGAGCAATGTAAATGCAGCATCGCTTTGTATACATGTACACATGTAGCCGCTGCTGAATCCTGATTCTCGGCTGTTTCAGTGATAGTGGTCGGCCTGTGGTCAGACAATTAGAGCATTCAATATCGAACTATAAGCAAAAGATACATGTATATATTTTATATGTGTATATATACATGTTTGTATACCCGTTAAAAACATTTAACTTTCCACTCCACAAAATTCTAATTGTCAATCACAATTTTATTTTAATAAACAGTATATTCTTATGATAATTTTTAAAATTCTATTTGCTTTAATATTAAATTTTAAATTAACATTAAATTTTAAATTAACATTAAATTTTTATAATTATAACATTATTAATATTTAATTCATAATCATTTTGTCATGTTTGTTAACTAGGGAAATAATACTTTATATAAACATTTTGAAATATTAGAAGAGGTCCTGATTTTACATTTTAGACTTTGATTTATTTGAATATTTTTCAAAACAATGTTTGTTGAATAATAGAATTTCCCCTTTGAACACGAAAATGTAAATCAGTTTCTAAATTTTGCACATTTCAGCATTTTGACAAATTTCATTCTTATTTTTATTATTATTATTATCCGTATAATGGAGAAAATGGCAATTACTTTGACCCGGAGAGATATAATTGAATGTCGTTCAACACGATAAGTTTTAACAAGCTTTTGTTGGCTCTTGCGGTGTGGAAGGGCCGAGAAAAAGAATAGATGTATGGTCGCGATTTAATTTGATCTTCGTTGTCGTCACCATCGCCACCGTTCCCATCGTTCATCAATATACCGATTAAACTCATTAATTGCTTTCACAATCGGTTTTCTCAATTAGAAAACAAAAAAAAAAGAAGTAAAATAAAAAAAAGTGAGAGAGAAAAAGGGAAAATGTCAACAATCGGTTCGGAATTACGTCAAAAGCTTGTCGACCAGGTGAAAAAATAATGACCTAAAAGGAATTATTTCACAAAAAAAAGAATACCCAACCATTTCAAATAGTCTTTGATTTCTTCTTTGTTTTATTTTTTTTTAATTTCTTCTCTTCTGTTCGTTTCTTCTCTATTTAATTTTTTCACTTTATTTGTTATAAACTGGTTTGGATGAAAATTTTCTGATTTATTCAAGAGTGAAGTAAAAATTGATATCATAGCATATGAAAAATTTCGAATTAGGAAGATGCGAACTAGGGGTAAAACTAAATAGAAAAATAAATGAAAGACTAAATAAAAAACTAAATAAAAGTATAAATAAAGAACTAAAGAAAAGTATAAATTAAAAACTAAATAAAAGACTAAATGAAAACTAAAATAACTAAAAAAAACTATAAAAAACTGTGTAAAGGAAAAATATTATTAGAACTCTCATTAATTATTCAATCAATCACCAAAAAAGAAACTTTAATTAAAAAAACGTGATCCTTCGACCTTTGTCACTCTCGAGCGTCGTATTTTGTATTCTAATTTTAACTCTTTAGCATCAATATAAAATCTCCTTTACATTTTTTATAATTTAAAAGACTTTCCTTCTACGGTAAATATGTAATAAAAAAGGCTTTTCTTTTTTTTCTTCTTTATCCGTGTATTTATATATTTGTAGAATAAATATGAAATCTTTTCCTTTTTATATGCTGACGAAAGCTTTTAGTGAAATTGATATTCAATATATATTTAAATTATAATATATATATATATATTTTTTTTATGCTTACAGCGACGGTGAGGGACGTGAAAAACTAATGATTGACTGCCTCTTAATGAGACACTGAAAAATGGAACGTTTAATGCAGACATCTCCCTCGTCGTAATATGGGAATCCATATTTCACGCTAAAACCGACAAGCCAGTGTTTATCATAATTGTCACATTTCTTCATTCGACATCAGCAAATCAGGGTGAGTCAAGGGTCTTAATTATTTTTGTTAATAAATTAAAATTTTTTTCATATTCTATATTACTGAGTTAGTAATAAGGATGACATGGTAGGATTACTAATGATTTGTTTTCAAAACATTGTTGGGAAAATTAAAATGAAATAATGTTGACAACTTTCATGATAATATTGAAGAAGAAGAAGAATTTACAACTTAATTGGAATTCGTAAAACAGAAAAGGAAGTACTTACCATTATACTACTGAAGATATTTTTTAAAACTGCCATTTAGTTTAAATTTATAAATTCCAAATGGGGGTACTCACCATTATACTACTGAAGATATTTTTAAAACTATTATTTAGGTTAAATGCAAAAATAAACCATGGGGGTACTTACCATTATACAACTGAAAATTTGAGAACAGCTGGTTAATTATTATTAAATAATAATTGCAAACATAAAGAAGGAAGGTACTAACCATTATACTACTGAAGATATTTTTAAAACTGCAATTTAGTTTAAATTTATAAGTTCCAAATGGGGGTACTGACCATTATACTACTGAAGATTCTAAAACATTTAAAAATAGTTACTAAGTGCTTCAATATGAAAAGGGATACTGACCATTCTACTACTGAAGATTCAAGCAGGTAAGTCAAAGGTTTATTTTTGAAAACAAGAAAAGACAATATACTCAAAACCATTCAACAACCAAAAACCGTTTTGAAAGTAAAATTCATCTCGAATTTATTAAACCAAAAAAGAGGTTACTGACTATTATACTACTGAAGATAATTTCCAAACTACTATTCACTTTAATTTCATTAATTAAAGAGGCGGGTAATTTACTATCTCTAGAGGGTATAATATAACGACACGTTTATACGATGACATTGATTGAAATGTAATTACTAGATAAAATACCAAAGTTATGTCACTTTTATGGATTAGCATTAAAATTTATATTAAAAACATAAATTTTCATTTTGGAATGTTGAGAGAGAGGAAGTGCGACACAAAGACGTTATCAAATTAGGAAATATTCTTTTTTACGCTTGATTGACGATACGGTTGAAACTAGCTAGAGCCCTATCAGAATCTTCAAGTGTATATGAAGTTCGGGTGTAAGAGTTGAGATACGCGCGCGGGAAGCGTTTGGGGTCAAAAGTTCACCAGTTCACCTGCAGCCCAGGAGTTGGAGTTCGATCCTGAGAATTCATTTAGTAATGCTATACAATAAAACTTGAAACTTTTACATGCTATATACACACGGTCGTATAGGTATACGTATATACATTTATACACCAGGGGAAGAAAAATGATGTATCTCATTCTCTCTTCTCTCTCTCTCTTCGTATATCAAAATTGAAACTAGCATTCCATTATTATTGAATATTGAAATTACAGAACAGTGGAAAATTAAAATAAATATTAATCTTTTTGACTTATAATATTTTCGATATATTATATTAACATTTTTAAATTAATTTTAAAATAAAATATTAAAATTAAAAATTAAAATTTTAACGTAGGGTAATAACCTAATTTTAACGACGTTATGTCATTTTTAAATTAATTTCAAAATTAAAATATTAAAATTAAAAATTAAGAATTAGTTTTTATAATGTAGGGTAGTAACCTAATTTTAATGACGTTATCTCATTTTTAAATTAATTTCAAAATTAAAATATTAAAATTAATAATTAATTAAAATTTATAATGTAGGGTAATAACCTAATTTTAATGACGGTATCTCATTTTTAAATTAATTTAAATATTAAAATTTAAAATTATGAATTAAAATTTATAACGTAGGGTAGTAACCTAATTTTAATCACGTTATCCCATTTTTAAATTAATTAAAATATTAAAAAATTAAGAATTAAAATTTATTATGTAGGATAATAACCTAATTTTAATGACACGTATCGACGTATTGAGTCCTTATTATACTCGCCTAGGGGTAATATTATAAAAATGTAAATTCATCCACAAACTATTGCTAAACAAGTCTATTGATTCCTCTCCTATCCCATCTTATGGATTAAAGAAGTAGTAAGTTTTAAAGTATCTCGTTTTTCATCGGAATCCTGTAAGTCATTTTTCATCGCGTTACCTTCGCATCATACACTGGATTTAATGCACCTGCATATTGAGTACATATTTAATCCACAATATTCATTTCTCTAATATAAAATTTTTCTAATTTTTTTTCAATCTTCCCTCCCCCTTCCCATGATATTGTCTGCTTTCGAAAGGATCTCTTTCATTTTCGAATTCGTGGTTGAAAAATTTCCATCATTTGGTTTTCTAAATTGCATTTGGATTTTACGCAATCAAACATTTCCCTCGTTGCTAGGCTGGGAATTTTAGATTGAGAAATAAATCTTTTAAGTTCGATCGGGGGAATTTTTCGTTTTACCCTTGGCAACACTATATACTACATCATCCCCGCATATGCTAACGGACAATATTGGCATTAAGTAAATCTTTTTTCAACAATGATAAATCACTCTTGAGAAGAGATTGTGATTTTTTTAAGATTGTGATTTTCTTTTCTTTCTCTCGATATTATATTATAAATCCTTGCTGAGATGTAGTGTGGTCCATATATGGGTAAATTAGAGTCGTCAGTCATTGTGGAAGAGTGCAGAAAATGTACACATGCTAGGGCACTTATCTGACAAGCATCTTGATAGGGTATTTAATTACATTGAGTATAGCGTGTTTTCCACGCGATAACATTATAATGATTGTTATCGGTCATTTTGCTATATATGTGTCTGTGTGTCTATAGATTAGGGAAGAGAGACAGTTGGGAGAGATAGAGGAGAGAGAGAGAGAGAGAGAGATACGTATATATAAAGTTTGGGGCTTAATTGAGCAATGTGGTTCAAGGGATTGGATCTAACAATGGGATTGATATAGATTTTAACCAAACATAATGCCTGTGTGGTAATCAATGTCATGTCAAAATTCAAAATGTCTCCAGAATCCGTTTATCTGAGGACAAGGATGGAAGTGTAGTTCTACCCAACTTTATATATATTGATAGATTTATATATATATATATATATATATATATATTCATTTATATAGATAGATTCATATACATATAGATACATTTATATATAGAAACATTTATACATAGAAACATTTATACATATAGAAACATTTATACATATAGAAACACTTATACATATAGATGAATTTATACGTAGATATTATTAGCACTAAGAGTGCTGCCACTAGTATTAGTAATTGATCAACTAACTTTGAAAGCTCCCAAACAAGACTCGGACAAACCTCAGCATTTCCATTAATTTCAATCATTCACCGGAAATTAATTGAAGAAATGTAACCCCTCCCATTGCTTCTATATATATACTTACTCCCAAACGTCATATACATACCTATATATATGAAATTCTATTACTCTTCATTTTATCAAATTTTTATTAACTGAAACGTACGTTTCTGGCCAAGTGTGATAATGAAAATTGAAGTCGTCATTAATTTTGAATTGCCTGAAAGATTACAAATATCGAAATCAAAACAATAGTGATTCCCTTTTCGAGAATGGGTCAAGAGTCAGGTGTCTGAATATTGGAGAATTTTATTAAGGGAACAGTCAAGGTTGGACCTTTGTCAAGGTTGGGCACTTTATGGTACTGATCAGTATAATACTATAAGGATTTGAAAACATACGATTAATATTCAATAATATTTATTCTTATTGTAAATAATTATTTATTTCTATATAACAAACGGGGTACTTACCATTATACTACAGAAGATATTTTTAAAAGTATTATTATTTAGGTTAAATACAAAAATAAACCATGGGATACTTACCATTATACTACTGAAGATGTTTTTAAAACTGCAAAATAGTTTAAATTTATAAATTCCAAATGGGGGTACTGACCATTAAACTACTGAAGATTTTAAAACATTAGATTTTAGATTGGAGGGTTCAAGGAGGAAAGGGGATACTGACCATTATACTACTGAAGATATTTTTAAAACTGCAAAATAGTTTAAATTTATAAATTCCAAATGGGGGTACTGACCATTATACTTCTGAAGATATTTTAAAAAAATAA